>CM050428.1:29556285-29931285 GCA_027564155.1 Gymnocypris eckloni scoliostomus
AAACATGTTCCTGGAGGACCACTGTCCAGCAGAGTTTAGATCCAGCCCACTTACACACACATGAACCAGCTAATCAAGGTTACTAGAAACTTCCAGACGAATCTGTGCATATGCATGTTTTATAAACAAGCCCTCAGGTGTTTAAAAACTCTGGTTTATTATTTTGGACAACAGGGAGAAGGAACAACCTTTAGTACAGTATACAATTATTGTCCTAGGACCTGTAAACTTAAGTTACGGGCCTTCTCTAAACCTTCAGTGATGGTGAGAACAACTAGTGGTGGAGAGACAAAGTATCAAAACTGATGAATGAGTCAACACAAGACATACCTTGTGTTGGATCTCCATACACTATGCAGATTTGATGAAAATGTAAGACTCTTATGGAGGATAAATTGGTTGAATTGATTACGCATTGATTTGCTACAAGAGGTATTTATTTACTCCCGAAGACATGTAAGGCACGTTTTAATATGGATGGATGCGCTACTTTGGGACTGTCAAACAAAAACACCCGCCCATGCCATTATAAAGCTTGGAAGAGCAAGGACAATTTTTAATAGAACTCTGATTGGATTCTTCAGAACTAAGAAAGTCATATACACCTAGGATGCCTTGATGGTGAGTAAAACATGGAATAATTTTCATTTTTGGGTGAACTAATCCTTTAAATCATCAATCGTCTAGAAGCACTCCAGCCAGTGGATTCCATCCATCTATTGCCTCAATAGCTCCATGGCCTCATTCTTATCAGGGCTTCCCAAAGACACTAGGACCACCACAGACATGAGCCGCTCAGTGTCACCCCCAGTACAGCAGCCAGAGTTTTCATCTCCTCACCCCTCAACCAGCTTCCAACATCCCACCTAAGACAGTCAACCACAGCTATGTGGGTGCATGGCCAGGGATTAAACAAAGGTTCAAGAATCAATCCAGAGAAATGGAGACAATCCCTGCCTCTGCCTAATCCCTCTCATATCTCGTTCCATTGTTCAGAGGTTTATTTAAAGAGAGGGCTGAGGAGATGGAGAAGGCAGACTTTAGGAAGAGGGATGAAGGTGAGATGGTGTGGCAGATGACATGCCTTGGCAGTTTTAAGGGCTTGTTTGTGGATCAAAAACTGAAGGATTACATGGAGAAGATGAGGGCCAGGCTGGATTTTTAACAGTGGTTTTCTTCTGTCACAAATAGTTTCAGTACCATTTCTAAGACTTTTTGTGAGTTACCTTAGGACAGGGATGCCCCATCCTGCTCCAGAAGCGCCACTTCTTCCAACCCTAATCAAACACATCTAAACTAACCAGTTAAGGTATCTTTAAGGTTTTAATGATGTCCAGAAACTTCCAATGTTAAGAGCACGTTTGAGCTAAACTCTGCTGGAAGGTGGCCCTCTAGGAGCAAAACTGGACAGCCCTAATACTCCTCATAACTCTCTAAAAAAAAGGTGTCTGTGAAGTCACTAACTAAGTGAGCAGGGGTGCGTTTCCCAAAAGCATCGTTAGCCAACTATGGTCGCAAGTTCTGTCGTTACCAGCATAGTGCAGCGATTCTGTGTTTCTCGAAACCATAATTCAAATGAACATTCGCAATCAGCGTCACAAAGTTACGTGGTTGGAACTATAGCTCTCGACCTGTGGTCAGAAACATGTTTCTTGTTAGTAAGATATATGGGCTTAAATAAATATGCTCTTGGGCACAACAAGCAAGCTAACATGCAGTTCTATCTGTATCTTCCATTCTATCTAAATATATATACAGTTTAATAATGTATTTTTGTGCGTCCATTGTAAGCACCATATTTGAAAAGTGCGCATGTGCATAATGGGAACCCCAGAGTATGATGTAAGAGGGAACCTGCGATGAATCAATCATCAAATAAAGCACAATGACAGGGAACAAAACATAGTCAATTAGTCAGTAGTTGCCATGTTCAATACATAGCATCTTAGAGATTTCTAATTCATTAAATAGCAGAAGTTATTCCTCCACCACACCACATCATTAACAATGGTCCTATGCTGCTGAACCAATGTGGTTCAAACGACGGAGATGCGACCGTGTTCGGGAAACAGTCGTGACTAGCTAGTTCATTTCCAAAACAATGCATCATACTATGGTGGTTAATCAGCGAGTTACGTCGTTGTTTGGGAAACGCACCCCAGCAAGGCAGCTGACTTCGGTTTTAGACACAGTTTTAGAAAAGCATGCTCTTCTGTCCAAACAGAGAGCGATCTTCCACACTGGACAGTTTCATTTTCTCCAGTCAGTAATGTGGCACGCACATTATAGCCAATTTCACATATTGTGTATCCATCCTTTCCACCCTCCTCCGCGGTCCTCCATCCCTTCCTCCACTCCCTCAGCAGGAGGAAGTAGAGGAGATTGGCCCCGCAGCTAAAGCCCCCTTTTCAGGCCTGCCGCTGGCGAGGTCTATCGGCAAAGCACAGGGAGCGGAGGTGTCGCTTCTGCTATGGCATTTCGGACAGTATCTACTTCTCTCCGGGTGCGGAGGAGAAAGGAGAAACAGAGGGGGTATTATCAGAGAGGGATGAGAGCAGCGAAGGCATTTTTGTCTTTTTATTCCCCTCCTAAGCCTCGGGCTTTGCTCCCAATCCGATTGGTTGATACAGCCAGGGATGTAAATGAAATGCAAAGAGGAATAAGGCTGCCTTCCCATGTTATGAGTGTGTTTGGCTCTTTCTCAAGGTTTACCATTCATGGGCCTCTCTCTTACCTTGCCTCTTTTGTCTCCAAGTCCCTATGCTGCGATTTGATTTCTGTCTTGTCAGTGTCCATTCGCCTCTTTCAAGCACTTTCTGTCTAACTCTGTCCTATCGTGCCATATACACCATCCTATGTACTTATTTTTTCTCGCTTGCTTGTGCTTGCTCCCTCTGCCTGGCTGGGTTCTCAGCTCTTATCTGTTCAGGCACCCCAGATTCCAGTGTTGCTGTGGCTCCCTGCCTGCATCCACGGTCACGGCGATTCCATGGGTTCACACAATCCCTCAGATGAGAGCGAGGCAAAAACAGGGACAGGGAGGGACGGAGAGAAGGCAGCTCAGTGGAAGAGATGAATGCACATGAGAAAGGGAGACGTTATATGTTGTGATAAGGTGTAGCTGACATCCTGAACTCAGGATGAAACCATTCTTCAACCAGCTGATTGCCGCTGCTCTTAGGACCCACATTTTACATTGATCATCCAGTGACCAAATTTGTTATATTAACAAAAATTCTATCAGAATGAATCATTTTATAATTGTTTAAAATCAAACTGGCGGGTCATGTCTCTTCTGTTGAAGACTCAAAGCTGTTTTGACAGATAGACAAAGCAGAAATAAGAGACAGGGAAAAGGATCCAGTATTTTCAAATCTGTCCCAGATTAATGGGTCATTCTTAATCTCTCATGGTTGTGCCCACCCCCCCCCTCAATCTCAATCAGAGACCTTTGTGATCGAAAAAAAAGTGAG
This sequence comes from Gymnocypris eckloni scoliostomus, assembly GCA_027564155.1. Lineage (NCBI taxonomy): Eukaryota > Metazoa > Chordata > Actinopteri > Cypriniformes > Cyprinidae > Gymnocypris > Gymnocypris eckloni. Next base: position 29,559,759 of record CM050428.1, read on the forward strand.
AGAGAGAGAGAGATGTATGACAGCGGGGGGCAAATGATAATTATTCAAAAAAGAGAGATGGGGAGGGGTGGAATGAGTGGTTCAGGACACCTTTGATCATCAACTCAACGCATATTAACATAATGAAAGTGTGATGACATTTTATTACAAAAGAAACATACACAAATGCAACAAATTCTATAAAGAGTTCAGAAAATTGTGTCCCTTTTCCTTCACTGTGGAAATTCTCTTGAATCTTTGAGTCGGAGATGTTTGAGTTTAGCATGTTGAGGAAATATAAATGAATCCCTGATTTTTATAACCGACCAATTTGTCATTTTGTTAATACAATAATGTCTGTCAACTAAATGAACAACTAACTCTGATGTTACAGTGATGTGGTTATGGATCAGTAGCTATCCTACAATATAAAAGATCTCTGTAATAAAACCATTTGAGCAGTTTGAGTCCAATTTACTTTGAGATTAATCTCTGTGTTGGTAAAATACACATTAAACATCAGTTACAGCCTTCAGTCACACCTGCACTGTCTTTAAATTTTGTCTTTACAGCTTTCTTAATATTTACGACCCTCTATCTTACCTTATTGTGCTATATGCACCTATGTAGTGTCGTAGGTGATTTCAGTGCTTTGAAGGCTCTTTGTGTTGTTTCCGGACATTTAATGTCACTTCCTGTTTCAAGCCTTCTGTCTGTCTCTGAGTGTCTCGCGCTCTTTCTTGAGATGTGTGATGATGGAGCGGATGGCTTTGCTCTGGGGATCGGTGGGTTCTCTCTGAAGGTAGCGGCTGAAGTGGCGGATGCTGCGACTCAGGAGGGAATCTAGACTATGACCTCTGCCCCCTGATCGTAGCAGATGCTCTGCGGCAAGAGCCAGGTTCTTATCCCAGTTTGCTGGGTAGTCTACCTGGGCATCCACTATGTGACAATACAGCTGTCAATAAAAAAAGACCACATAGCTTTAACTATTTGTATAATAAAAGGGAAAGGCATAGACTTGAACAGACAATATTAATATTTAATAACATTTAAGATACTTTTTAAAACAGGTTTATAAAAGGTTTTTAAAACACAACATAAATGATAGAAGACATCAGCTGTGATGTCTACAAATAATTTCCCATGACACATCATGCTGACAAACTAGATTTGCATTTCCTTAATGAAACAGCAGAGCTCGCAAGGTGGCAAAAGAAAGTGTTAAAGGTTTTAGGTAAGCTTTGGTCTTAGGCTTTGATTCTGTGTATAATGTTGCATTAGAGCCGCTTTGCCGCTTTCAGGATGCTCACTGTGCGTTTTGTTTTTTTGTTTTTAAAAACATGAAAAAATTCACCATGCAAATTGTTGTCGGAAGCGAACATTCTGTAATAGTATGCCAATAAGATATTTTAGATTTTCAAATTTACATTTCTTAAATAAAATGGCAGAGCTTACAGTATCTAAACAAAGAGTATGTTTAAACAATTAATAATAAAAAGAGATAAATTTAAAAACACTGATTCATCCAGCAATGAAACAAGTAAATATTGAGTGAGTCACTGAATCATGTGAAGTAGAACACAATTAAAATATGTATTGTACGCTGCATTGCAAGTGCGGTAATTCCAAAAAAGGCTAATATATGATGTCATTTCCTACTCACATTGTAAGAAAGCTCATAGAGACGGGCCTGCTGTTCCTTCGCCATGTTCTCAGCCAGGTCAAACAGGAAAAAAGCTGTCTTCATCCTAAAAAGTGATGGAATAAAAGCACCCAATTATACATTTGCCGCTATATACTGATGTTTGGTGTAGGTACAGTAATGAGATCCGTAACCCGTGTATTATTACCTGGCCTGCCACATCTCCTCATTGGCAACTCTCTCCCAGGAGCCAGGGTGGAAGCTGACAGGGTGGAATAAACAAACGTTATAATGTCATTTAATTAGCTGTGTAGTTCATCTTACTTTCATAACTGTGTATTTCAAAAAATAACCAAGTTGATATGCAAAGAAAAAAATATTCAGATCAAAGCAGGCTTGTTGAGTACGGACTTAAAATACATGTTTAAAACCAGCCAGTAATCCAGCGAATCGTATTCTGCATATCTTCAAACCATACAACAGCTGATCTTCAACCTCGCCTGTCTTTGGAAGCTCTCTCTGTGGGGAACGACCCATATATTTCTGCATTTCTTCCTTTCCACTACATCGCTCATAAACGTGCGGCCTCTCCTTCAAAGGAATATTTTAGCGTGTGACTTCCCTGCTAATATTTGGCTGGCAGGCAGGGATGGACACGCTTGTAGTGAGTGAGAGGAGAGTAATGTCACACCATTCAACCCCGATTAACTTGCTGAATACCAGCCGGCTGCAGAGAGCCTCAGTGCTGGAGACTAGAACTAATTTCACTTTATACACAGATATTGACACGCCGCAGTTTAGAAAGTCATTAGGGTGGGGTCAGCAGACTAATAACGACTTTGAAGATGGAAACGGAGACTGTCTGCACAGCATGAAGTTAGAGCAGTGTTTAAGTGCACTTTAATATCATCGAGGACCAAAACACTTCAATGGGTTGCACGAGGTGTAAAATGGTGCTGGAGTGCACCTGGTAAGGATGCTCAGACCAGTGATGAACCTAAAGGTGCATTGACTAATATAATCTTACACATTTATTTACACATACATTTATTTCATTTGCCACACCGATGGAGTTTGTGTTCCTTGTCACTGACGCCTATTGGCTTGCTTAGTTGGGGACTTGGCAATATTGTCTTGTTTGTACAGACACTACTGGAAGAGAACTGAACTTAGCTGGACATTGAAGTCACCGAATCAATGATGAACAGATCACTAAATTCTTTAATAACATAACATTTATACTCAGATTAAATGGCTGGAGCACATACTTTAATGACTAACATAAGCACTTACAAACACCATTGAATTACACAGGTTTTTTTGGACATTGCAATGTGGTACCAAGGATTTCAGACAGGTACCATGGAAAATACCATGAAATAATTTGAGAACCATGGGACATCTTTTGAGAAACATGGAACATCGTGCGAATGCTGTAGTAAATGAATATGTGACCCTGGACCACAAAACCAGTCATAAGGGTCAATTTTTCGAAATTGAGACGTATGGACCATATGAAAGCTGAACAAATAAGCTTTCCATTGATGTATGGTTTGTTAGGATCAGATCATATTTGGCTGAGATACAACTTTGAAAACCTGTAATCTGAGGGCAATTAATTAATTTGGCTTTAATTTTATTATTAAATAAAGTGACACATCCACAAGAGATGCTATAAATGATATATAATTTTTTTCTCAATGTCATGTGGGTTTATTAAACTACCTAGTGTCATGAAAACATGCCTGTGGGTACATGTTTGCAAAATGATACTGCGCAGCTTGAAGCACGTTTCACTGCACTTTCAAAGTAAATGTCCAGTGACTGGTGCAAAATAGCGTCTTCACTTTTCACAGAAACTAAACGTCCAGTCAGTGGTGCTAAAAGGTTAACACTCAATCGCATTTAAAAGAGCGAACCCCCGACACTAAACCCTATCTAGTGCTCTTTTGTGGAGTGTTGTGACACCTGGTGAGCTATCAAGCAAGTTTACTGCATCAGAAATGCTATACATATCGAGCTTTTTATGTGATGCAAACATCAAAATCTCTTTGTTTACAAACCATGCACTATTGTAAAAGTGTTTTAAGGTCATACCAGTATTGAGCAAGAAACAAGTCTTTATTTATCAATACTTTGCCCCTCTAATCATAATTTGTGTAAAAATAACAAATCTGTTCGCCTAATGTTCATTTCAGCTTGAAACATTGAAATTCCACATATCAATACAACGTTTTCAGGCAATATGTCACTCCCTAAGTAAACTACAAACATACGTTAGCGTGCTACCTGTCATGTGACTGGCTCCAGTTGTAAAGGTCAAGTGTTTTTTGGGCCCATTTTTCAGGGTCAAATGGGGTTTTGACAGGTACCAACTGCTCACAGACGCCCCAGGGCCAACGAGAGAAACTCCTCTCCCAGCTGGGGTCAGCCTCAGTTAGGCCAATACATAAAAACACTGGCCTGCTGTAGACAAACCCAGAGCAAAGACTGAGCATCAGTGTACAGTTACAAATCAATGCGTAAATCTTCACAATAACATTCATTATGTTTTACATTCAAACAGAAAACTAAGTTATGATTCCAATATATATATTATTAAAAACTACATAAACCTTCTGTTATAGAATGTAACATTGCGTGTTGTTATGTTATAATGTCACTAATGAATATTATATATATTATAAAGTGCTGCTTTAGATAGTTTTGCTTCTGTTCGTTACTGAACGACATGTTTAGTAAAACTCCCCAAGGAAACCAAATCAAATTATTACATTTATACTTTCATTTTCTGCATAATCCAGCAAGAAACAAAAAATCTTTAAAGTAGAGTATTTTAGGGTAGAACGGAGTAAAAGCTTTTAAGCCTGTCTGTTATGTTAGAGCTATTATAGATCTTGAATCTCAGGATACACATGGCAGGAATTTAGAAACGGCTCTCTTAACAAAACAAACAGGTTGCTAATTGTTTTTCTCCAGTATTTATTTCTTATTCTCTCTGTTCTGCTTCCCGGGGAAATGACTGTGGTGTTTATTGCCCCCTCTCAGAGGCCGGGGGCTTTACCAAGCAAATACTGCCGTCTGGTGGAGGGAGGCAGTATAGATGGTTCATCTCCTTTGCTCTTGCAGTGTGGTATAAGGGGTAACAGATCACATGTAATGGTTTACTATCTCTAGTGCATTCAGCAAATTGTTCTATGAAAAATATGCACAAATTACAATGTAAATTGTAGCATAAAGAGGGCATAGGAATATGAACACAGACCTCTGTGTGTGTGTGTATCTTACTGCATATTGTGCTTTAGAAACTGCTCAATGCTGAATGTTTTCTTTTCCATGGTGTTGATTGGATCCAACCAGCGCCCAGGAAACGTGACTCCAGGTAAATGCTTCTGGAGTTTTGCCACATACCAGCTCCATACGTCATCATCTGCATCATAAAACGCCAGTTTTTAAAAGCCATTCAAAACAGTGACAGGGTAGCGTGTTATGGCTGAAATAAATTACATGTGTGAGGCGGGATTACAGACCTCCTGGTCAACAAGGCTGAGGTCTGGCCGGAGACCCTGGCAGTAGTGCACGTAGCGCAGTGTGTTTCCTGGGAGATCACCACGAGTCAGAACCAACGAGCTCGCCGGCATTGATAACACAACCTCACGGCCAAACCTGTCCAGCACGTCATTACCGCTCTGATCACACTCTCTGTGGACACACAGATAAAACACTGAGAATACCTGATATTAAACACAGTATGTGCAATGCTTCTTGAGTTGCAGAGTAGGGGTTAAATAGGGCCACAATGCTTTGTGTATTTATATACAGCATGGGTTTTAAAAAAGTTTGACGCTATGCACCTCATTAAGTGTTATTATCATTAAACTAAACCTTTTAAATAAAGCTTAAATTAATTGAAATATATATATTACATATATATATATATATATATATTACTCAAAGTAAATAAAAGTAGGCTGAAGTACTAAAATAACTGGAAATAAAAAGAAACTAAAACTAAAAATGAAATAAAAAAGAACCTAAATAATATCTGCATACACATATAAATGAAAAAACCCATCAAATTATTAAACAAAATACTATGAAAATGTAAAATCTAACAATAAAAGCTCATTCAAATAATAATAAAACTTTAATGGTATACAAAAAAATATTTAAATAACTGCTGCAAATACGAGGATCATTTTCAGAGGAACAATATAAAGCTACAAACCGTCACGTGTAGAAACTATGCTAAAATGCTTTCATACTGTGTGAGAAAAATTTACTTATTATTTGTAATATTATATTCCACTATGAACTGCTTCTAAGTATTGCACATATGAATGTAATATTGCAAAGAAAACAAAATTGTTTCCTAAACTGAATAATTTGATATTGTCATTGTACTAAAGCAAACTGTTGAAGTGTTTAAATATGATCTTAAACATTATGTGAACATGTCAACTATAAGGTTTAAATATAAGGTTTCAACACAAGCAACTAGTTTTTGTATTTATTTGTTGGCTAGTACACGATAATTACCACCAGATTTCAGTCATTATTGCACCTCCAAAATCCCAAAGGTCAATAAAGGTCAATAATGCCTGTGTGTAAAAGTCTTTAGTGAAAAAACACTAGCTTTACAAAGACAGCGTGTGATACTGAGAGTTTCCGTGCTGAAAGTGATCTAAAAGTTTGTGAGCTGCGTGTGTAAATGTACCAACACATTCATTGCTTCAACCACATCAGCAGTGATGTTTACTCTGAAGAGTTTGCACAAAAGTGTAAGGATCCGTGACATTATCGTTCTTTCAGCTATTCAGCAGTCAGTAGCTCTGCTTCTCTGTGAGCACTGAGGTGAGCAGTGATGAGGTGGAACATCTCTCGGCTGTAATCAGCCTCGGACAGGTGTGATGAGCGCTGACAAGAGTGTCAGTCTCACCACTGATCAAAGCCCCACAGTTTGTGGCAGCGATGTACCAAACCTCAGCGCTCTAATCTACATGACTGCCGTGGCTAGGATGTCTAATCAAGCACAGAACTCGGCTGCTTTAATCTGCATGACTAGCGTGGCCAGGACGGCTAATCGAGCATAGAGTCAAAGCTGCAGAAGAGAGCAAGAAGAGCTTCTGCTTTGATGTGTGCTGAAGCATGGAGGAAATGAGGAATTCAGGGAGTGACTGCCATGGTTTAGATGATCAACCACAAATATATACAAAAAAACTCTGATGTTCAACGGGTCTGTGATGTTAATGCAGCAATGCACACTGATAGACCCACTGCAAAATAATTAGTATTTAGACAGGACATAATGCCAGTCTGCATTTGTTTGACTACTGTAGTCTGCTGATTATAAAAAAAATTATATTGATTTCCTTTTTTTAGCACTGATTTTAGGGGGAAATATATTGAATTTAATGGAATGGGTTTAAAAATCTAAATGAATATCAAGTAAGAGATAATGTCAGCTGGTTGTTATCACAAAAACAAAAGGTGCAATACATGAAATAGCACAAAATTATGCTTGTCAGTAATAGAAATATTCAAACAGTAGCCTTTTGATGATATTCAATACTCTGAGTAGAAATAAATAGATATGATTGATTGATTGATTGAGGAACCATCATTTGGGCCGAAACATAAAAAAAATGTAATGCCAGAACACTCCAGAAGCTCAGGAATGTTTTACCGTTAATTACTTTCTAAAATAACAGTATTTAACCATATTTATTTATAGGCTGCATTGAACCAAAAATATAGTAAACACAGTACTATTGTGAAATATTATTAGAATTTAAAATAAGCATTTTCTGTTCAAAAAAGTCCTGTGATGTTAAAGTCATTTCAGCAGTCATTACTCCAGTCCTCATAAATCATCTGTAAAATTTTCTTACTTATCAATGTTAACAACAGCATTGCTTAATATTTTGGGGGAAACATGATCAAGCTTTACAGGATTCTTTGATGAAACCTTGCTCAATTTTGTTTTAAATTAATTTCTAAAAAAAATATTTCAAAAATACTGATCGCACTTTTGAAGTGTACATTTTACATACACATCATTCATGTAAAAGGCTACCCGGGGACACATTTAATTGAGCAAATTAATAGAAACCTCCTTAACACTTTCATATATGAAATCTAATGTTGGTGTTCAACGTTGGTTAGCATATAAATCAGTATGAAAACATAATATATATGTCTATTGCTATCTTATCAGCATGCATGAAGCTGCTTTAATAAAAGTGTCTGCTGCCTTTTTACAGCAACATTTAAGGCATTTGTCAAAGCTTTTTCAAGACTTTTGTGACCTTAATTTTTGAAAAGTGAAATAAAGATGTTTGAAAAGTTTAATATCATCTACCGGCACCTAGTCTATGTGACTGTGTGTGAACGGTTTACTTGTGGTTTAAGCTGATCATGTGTGAGATGAGGCCTGCAGTGAGGATCCAGGCTCCTGTGTTCCACAGCGTCCCCCAGCCCAGACGCCCATTCAGCCAACACACGGCCCAGCTCAGACCCAGACCAGCCAGAACACACACCCCAGCATCAGCCTGCAGCCAGAAGCGCTCCACCTACATACACACATGTGGGATATTCACTGAAGTCCACTTTAAATATATTATATTATATAAGAATCATATCTGTTAGAATGATATCACTCACCACTCCCAACAGAAGAGGCTTCTCAATATTCAGGTTTGCTCTCCAGGCAAAGAACACAGAGTAGATGCTCACCATAGAGACAATCAACCAGATAAAAACACAGCGCAGTCTGGGGGTCAAATATATAGCATTAATTTAAAAAAGTTTTATGATGATATTGCCTTTGAATACATTGAAACTTCATTTGAAATACAATATGATGGCAAAGCTATGGTGGTAAGCATAGGAGAGAGCTGTAGTAATATCACACGAGCACAAGTGCTACTGTACTGAATATTAGCATGGCTGTGTCTGCCTGTTATATAGATATTCTATAAACAAGTTAATATCTAGTAATGGACATTTCAAACACAATATTGTTGCTTTTTGCTCTGCCGATAAAGTTTTCTGCAAGAACTAAGTTGAGTCAAAATAGTTTTCACAAAATGTATGGAATAATAACAAGTAATTTATATGTAAAAATATATTACATAATGTCAGCAATATTTCAAGTTTCAAGCCAATTTTCTTTAAAGAAATGTAAACTTAAATATGAAAACTTACATTTAAAAAAGTTATAAATTTGAATATATATAATTTTGAAAACTGTTGATAATAATAAGAAAAAGTTATTTTAAACGTCAGTAATATTTCACAACAGTACTGTTTTTGCTGTACTTTTAATCAAATAAATGCAGCCTTGGTGAGAATAAAAGACTTGTTTTAAAAACATAAAAAACATCGTAGCAACGGCGATTACTTTTGAATGGTAGTCTAAATAAAGTGTTCAATATCTGCTCCACTAGCAGCACTAAATTAAATTGAAATTGCAAAATTGAAATGAATGGAAATGGCAAAATTATGATTATTTCAAACAGGTTTCAGATAAACAGTTAGTTGAGGCAGAAATTGACATATTTGACAGCAAAAAAAAAAAGAGTGACACATCCATTCTTTACATTTACAGTATCCTCTTTACATTAAACTGTGATGGATGAAAACCATTTAGATTGTGTGCTTTTCCTTCACTTCACATGCAGCCATGTCTTACCTGTTCCACAAAGACAGTAAAATGCCTAGAAGTGCCAGCACTAGTACTGGAGCAGACAGATCATTCACACAGTGATTCCACTGAGCCCTGAAACACAAGCGACACGCTTATCAATACATCCACTATGTGTGCATGTCTGTGTGATGGACAGAGACTCTCTGAATGTTTTTTTTCAACATTAAGTGCAGTCTTGTGACAGCCTTCTCTTTATCTGTCTCCCAAAACCCAGTCAATGGCCAATTTCCCTGCTGAAAGAGATAGTGCCCTGCCTGTGCCTTAATATCATCTCACTCTGACAGCTTATTTAAGCGTCGTGTGAAAGCGAGTGTGTGTGAGAGAGAGCGTTTGAGCTCCTTCTGGCAGGTTTATGCTGTGACATGCTTGTTGTGTTCCCCTCTCTGGCTCTCACCTGTCCATCACACTATGTGGCTGCTGTAGGGGGTAATGGGAAACGGATGATTGGTGCTAGCGGGACATAAAATAAGCTCTATCTCTGGGGACACCCAAACGTTTGATGAGGGTGGGCTGAGGAGACGACCTGAGTCTCACATGATGTGTTACACCAGTGTCATCAGAGACACTGTGAACGTTACTGATCGTTTCTAAGCCAGTGCAACACAATAGATGTGTTATTCCTAGCAGGCTCAGCTTTGCAGTTTTGGAGGGAAGGGGGATCTATGGTAAAATAATGAACTATGGATGAGGTATTAACAGAGTCATTAGTCTTTATTAAAGCTGTCACTTAATATAAGTCGAAGAACACTTGGACAAAAACACGACAAAGAAAAATATTTGCTATTTATTTTACAGTATATGACTTACGGTGTACTTAAAAGGTACTGGTAATAGAAGGTGACTACATTGGCTAAAGTTAGGTACAGGTTAGGTACAGGGTTAGTACATAGTTATTACTCAATTATTACAAGTACTATAATACAAACATAGTCTGTACATATAGAACATAACTGTAAAACAAAGTGCCACAGAATATGGTGTGCGGTTGATTTACACAAAATTATTTTAAAATAAAACTATTATTTTAGTATTAAAAATAATGAATTATTGCAGTTACAATATCAAGGGACATAATCAACAATTATATTTTTGTACAATCATGCAACCCTAATTGACAATATTTGGCATTTAATATCTAAATGGTTAATAACTGTATGATTGTAGTATTAACATATTTGTACATAGTAGTATTTACATTTATTTTAAACTGTTTTTTTCACTACATAATTCCTACTAAAGTCGTGGTACTCATGAATGGACAGTGGAGTCTGACACAGAAGAGAAGAAATTGTTGAATAAAGTCGTTATTTTTGATTTCTTTGCACACAAAAAGTATTTTCGTAGCTTCATAAAATTAAGGTTGAATCACTGATGTCACATGGACTATTTTAACAATGTCCTAACTGCCTTTCTGTGCCTTGAACGTGGTAGTTGCATTGCTGTCTATGCAGGGTCAGAAAGCTCGGATTTCATCAAAAATATCTTAATTTGTGTTTTGAAGATGAACGAAGGTCTTACAGGTTTGTAATGACATGTGGGTGGGTAATTAATGACAGAATTGTCATTTTTGGGTGAACTATCCCTTTAATTTGTTTTGCAATTTTCTTAAACTCACCGTAACATTTTTAGGAGGTTCAACATTTTCATCTGTCTTTGCCTGAAACCATAGAATTCCATATGCAGTGCATTAGATTAATCAAATAAATGCAGCATGGAAATAACTACACATTTGAGTACATACATTTAATTTTTAAAAACATGTTTTTTAAATGATAAAACATTATTGAATATGTTGGTACCAGGCTGAAGCTGCCGTATTCAGCTCGGAGCAGGTGTGTGAGGAGGCCGTGGAGAGATGTCTGGTCTCCCCAGCTCCAGCGAGCTCTGTTGAGGTAGGAGGAAATGGGCAAGTACATGTAGGGCACAAAGCCAGCCAGGAAGCACGTCCCCAAAGACACCAGACCAAAGAAGGACAAACCCTGTGGGCAATGCATGTCACTTGTAATTGATAGATCCTTCCATTGCCAAGTGTTCAAATTTACTTACCAAAACAACAGTATAGACACAACACTTGGACAAAACCACAGTTATATGGGAGCGATTGACTCTACTGCTCTGCATTGTTTTTAATAGCAAATACCAGAGCCTGAAAACTTACAAAAATCACTGGGTTATGAATACTAATCTCTATAATGATGTATATCTATTAAATTATGTGGCTGTATATGAGTTCATAATACCACATAATATGCTCTTTGAAAGGTATTATTGACATTTACATCACTGCAAAATGTTGACAAATTATGTGTTCAAACCGGAGTGATTATCAATACTTACATTATGAATATAGAGGTGCAGGAGGGCCCAGGGAATTATGATGACAACATACAAAACCAGTGTGTGCTGATTACACAGACTCAGTCCACAGAAGAGCGCCCCCCATAGAGCAAACTGACAAAAGACAAAATATAGAAACATGCATCTTACAACAAAGATGTATCAGTTTTAAACCAACAATGACTGGTGTCATCCATAAATACCAAATGGTTTGGACTATAGTACCTTCTTCTTGTGATGAACACTCTCTGCACAGTGGAAACAGGCCGAGAGTGAGAAAAGGACGCCCACAAACAAGTTGTTAAGGGAAAAGACTTCAGCCACAACCGACCACTGCCATACCAGCCTGGACACTGCAAAGACTCCACCTGCCAGGACGGCCCCTGGACCGGGACCAGCCATCCTGGGCACAGAGGAGACAAAGGTGGTGGATTACATATACAGCTTATCAGTGTTTTCTGACAAAACACAAACTCTAGTGTGTAAGCACTCTTATGCTAGAACATCTGGTATGTAAAAGAAAATCCATATGAAGCAGCTAATCAACAATTGACCAATTTTAACCATTCAAAAATGCTTGAAAGACCAAAATAATAAATCAATAATTAACAGTGATGATGTTATGTTGTGAGTTCTGGCATCATGAGTTTAATTACAAATCAAATAAACAAAACAAATTAAAGGTACACAAGAGTCATTGCACTATTCAATTTAAGATGCCTTAATTTTATCACTGCAAAATAATGATGAATACATCCATACCAACAGGTGTCAGTACAGAGTCCGAAACCAGTGGTACTATTCAGGCGGTTAGGGACCAGATAAAGTTTTTCACATAAAGTTGGATATACAAGTATGCCCAACTTTATTCGTGTTCATAAAGTACACTCCCGTACGGCGATATAGCATATCTCAACTGCTTGATTGCATGATGTATAATTGTACAATGTAAACTATATTATTGCCTCTAATCTGCTAAAAGTGACTACAAGGCTTGAATATATTAATATTTTGTACATGCTAACTTCAGAATTTTCTGTAACACTGCTTTGAAACACTGTGTGAAGCAATTGTGAAAAGTGCTAAATAAATGTATTTGCCTTGAATTGACAAACACTGAGTAATGTTAATTAACAACATTACTTACTATAAGGTTAGGTGCTTGTAATTATGAATAATTTACTGTTATTACAGAGTAAGTATATGTAACAAGGGCACTGTAAAATAAAAATGTATCTGTCATTTTTGCCCAAAAAAAAAAATCTACATAAATACAATGCTCCAAAATGTCTTATATGTAGACATTTCACCACATAAAGCATAAATGAAGAAATGCAACTGTATGCAAATGAAATGCAAATGAACTGCCTTCAGCTGGATGTAAAACAAATCCTGTTTACCTGTTAACTCATGAATTCATAATTGGGGGGAATCTCTGAATGTACATATCCACCTGCAATGCATATATAATTTAAGACTTGACTTTGACTTTTGACAAAAGACTCGAGACTTGACTTAGACTTGGGCTCCAGCTGGGAAGAATAAGATAGGACACATGGCCGGGGCGAGGTAAAAGGAAACGCTGGATAAAAGGATGAATGAGCGAGGTCAGCTTTGTCTGTTGGAGACCCGAGAAGACAGAAATGAAGGAAAGCAATGAGAATAAAAAAAGTTGGGAAGACGCAAAAGAGAGAGCTGCAGAGGGAGAAAAAAAAACTCAGCCCGGTCTCCAGCATACTGGCTTGGAAATTTTTTAGCGGGCTTGACAATTAAAGGGGGGTGGTAGAGGGGGGAAGCGAGGCAGTATGGCCCTCTCCTCATTGTGCCGAGTGGCTTAGAGTCCTCATCAGCCTATCAGCTAAGTGACAGGCGGAGAGCTGCTCTATTCAGCGGCACAGATACACGCCGCGGGCCAAGCGGCTGCCAGCTCCCTCCTGACCCCGCAATCCCTCGCCGCTGACAGCTTCAAGCTCCATGGCAAATTAGGCGCTCTCACATTACAATCGCACAAGACAGATTCCATTAACGGTATCTGAAATTGAGTAGAGAGCAGGGCCCTCGCCTTATCAGACCTGACTCATAAGCAGCGGCGGCACCGCCGAAGCTCGCGCGCTTAATCACAAGCCATGATACCATTTAGACGTTTCCAGTGCGCCTCTGCCTGCCGCTGTGATAGTCGGCCACAAAAGAGGCTGATGAGACTTAGGGGAAGGGGAACAATGAAGCTTTCGCAGGGAAAGCAAAGTAAGTCAGGAAAAAGGGGAGCGGAGAGAAGGATACGGATGGAAGAAAGGAGGAAGGATGGTGTGTGTGGAACTTGCGCTTGCTGACTACTTCTCTTTTCTCTTCTGCTTTTTTGCACACTACTTGCCTTTCCTCTCTTTTCTTCTCCCGTCTCGTATGAGACGAGGCCGCGCGTGTGCGCGCAGTCGGACTAATAGCTTGTCAAAAGCAGGCGGGGGATTCTTGGTGATATCGGCTTCTCTCTAGTCCTCTTTACTACTCGAGGATGGGGCTGAGGAAGATGAGGCACGGTGAAGGTGCAGACCCCCCGCACCTCGATTCTGTTCCCGCTGCGTCCCAATTAACCCCCAGAACACGTCGGCGGCTGGGGGGCCGCGGCTGGGTTAGAGCAGGGGTTCTATCCGGAGGTAGGCGAAATATCACATCCTCCCCCTGTCATCGCTTCAATGGTGCGGCCTGACAGTCACTCGCTGTCCTCCTCCTGTCTTTATTCCTCTGAGAGGGCTTGACACGGACCTCTTTAGGAGTGTCTGTCTACTTGAAGCAAGGCATGTGACACGTCCTGCATTCCAGAACATATAGGACCACCTGGGTCTCCTTCTCTCTCTCTCTTCTGTGATAAGGTGGGAGAGTGACACTTGCGTGTAGCATCAGAGGCTTGTCTGCTGTGCAGGATGCTGCTGTGTTTGTGTCTCTGTAGTACTTCAGTTCAGAACTAAATAATCACTGCAACTGTGTAAACATGTTTGACTACATCATTGCAGAGAAAATTAAAGATGCTTATCTAACTCATTTCTTGTATAAAAAGCAGAGCTCTCACTGTAATTTAGTGTTAATTTAGTATAGTTAACATTTCTCAGTTAACACTATGAGGAATATCTAAATTCTCTAATAAGACATTTTCAGTAACATTTTATTTTAGTGTCCTTGTTATACGTTACACGTACTTATTACTGCAATAAAAGTAAATGATGAATAATTAAAAATAACTAATCTTATACCTAACTTGACAGTAAATACATGTTGTTACTTAATTTTACTCAGTACTTTAGTTAATTACACTGTAATAATTACCTTAAAATAAAGTGTGACTGAATTCAGGCATGAATGCACCTTGTTAAAGCATGTTCAATGGTATGTTGTTTTTTTGCGGTGGCTATCCATACTATAAAAATGTACTTGCTGTCAAAAATATTTAAAATATGTTCATTAACAACTGATATACTGATATGTGCGGTGGTAACTGTGATACATTTGAATAGTTTATCAGAAATGTATTTCTTTAAAATTTCATGAAAGTATTCAAAAGTTGTATTATTATCAGAGATTTGCATAATTAGAATGATAGCATTAGAATTATTATAAATTAGAATGATCCAAATTGTCTGAAGTATTAGGAATGAACGAAGTATCCATGAGTCAGGTTCCATAAGTAAAATGATTGTTCCCATTCTCCAATCAAGAACTGACTTTTAACAAGACCTGGGAGCTACAATTTTGTTAAATATGCTTTTTTAAATACTTGAATGTAATAGTGGAAATTCTGGTTAAAACTATATCTGGTGAAAAAATATTATATGATTCTGCAGCGAAATCTCCACCAATCAGAGAATGAAGATAATTAAATCACACCACAAAGAACGCCCACCCGCTCCTGATGCAATCAAATCAGTTTCCTACACTGTCATCAATTTGTATATATATATATATATTTTTTTTTTTTAAATGAAAAACATATATACATTTTATATATACAATCAACATATTTAAATCCATAGATTTACATTTCTCTAGCTTTTTTATTTAATTATGTCATTCACAATGCTTCATGGGACTGTAGTTCTTTCTCTCAGTATAGTCAAAGTACAAAGTCTTGAACCTTTGTCTGTCTGGCCGATTTTCAAATATCTTTGTGCTTCAAATCAAAGTTGTAATGTAATGTTGTGATTCACCTCATAGCTGATTAATTTGACACATGGCTTACAACTCTTTAACTTTGTTTTTGTTTTTTATCCCTATGGGGTGTATGGGCACTGTTGCAGTCTGAATCAAAGCAACAACGGAATCAGATAAGGTTGAATTTTACCCCATTCAAAAGGTTTATTACTATTCCCGGTTACAAATGTACACAACTGTTTCTATTATACAAACTCATGCCATTGGTTGAATCAAAGTTGCAAAGTTAAGACTTTTGTTTGCATTTTATGTCAGTTATCTCACGTGACAGAATCCTCAAAGATCAATAAAAAATAAGTGAGTATGGCCCAGTTGATCTGCTTTTCTAGGTGTCTAGTTCTGATGGAGACAGTGAGGATACTGTGTATGGTGTGGGATTCTTGCTATGGTATATGGTATAATATTTGTTGGTGGTGCAATTATGGAGTGACTATAAATTGAATTCTAGTGGAAGCTGTGCAAATTATTTCTGCCAAACAATCTCTGGTAGATTTACTGTGTGCATGTTGGACCTATGGACAGCGTTCTGCTGGGTTAAGATGTCCCTCCCCACAGGACAGTGCATATTAAAACTAATAGCTCCAATTCACCTCAAACAATACAGCCAATGGCACAACAATTTCACCCAATTCCATCTTAATCCCCCACCGACACATGTCATGTGGACATAATAGACAAAAAGAAATTGTGTATATCATTCAGCAAATATGCATTTTATTTTCTACTAGTGTATTATTATTTTAATCAAGTCATTAATAAACTGTAGTATTATGTGGCCCTATGGAACGCATGCATTCTGGAAAAGGCTGATCCTCTCCTTGCATGACTCCCATTAAAACCCGCCTGTGGAGACAGTTTGGGAAATGTAATATTATAGCAATATTGACTTCTGATACAACAGACACAATCTTAGGCCTCCAGGCAGGGGGAAATTAAAGTGATGGCATAGCACAGTGAAATGGCCCTATTCCCCTATTCTGAATGGGGTAATGAGGGTTTAGAAGTCTTCATTAAACATCTGTTAAGGAAATATTACTGCACGACTTTAAACGGTGCCATTGGTCATGCTGAGTTGTCGAATATGAGGCCTGTAGTGCATGGAGATGTTTAAAGGAAACGTACAGGTTAAATACAGCTTAAGCTCTATGGAAAGCATCGGAGAAAAACGTGTTTGTGGTAATGCAAATGTAATGGAGGTCATTGGCATTGTTTAGTTTAAAAGCAGTACACTTTCAATTTTATGTGAAATATTCAGTAGTTATTTTCAAATAAAAACATTAGTTGACATGTAAAGTTGTCTAACACTAATAATGTTTAAATGTTATGGCAATCATTTCAAAACAGTGTAAAAATCTCGTATACATTTACATTTAAATGTATTCATTTGGCAGACGCTTTTATCCAAAGCGACTTACAGTTGAGGAATACAATGAGCAATTCAACATAGGATGACAACAAAGACGAGAAGTGCCAGTTACACAAGGTTTCTGTCATTGTTCAAAATCGTAAAAGCTAGGACAGGAAAGAAATAAGGGATAATGTAGGAAAGAGTAAAAGCATATTTTTTGTTTTTGTTTTAATTTATGATGTAATAAGGTCATAGAGAATAAGGCATTAATATGTGCTTTATAAGTATAATAAACAGCCGATATGCTAGTAATATGCATGCTAATAAGAATCTAGTTAATAGTGAATAGTGTTCTCTAATCTGAAGCGTTATCATTATTTTCAATGTTTATTCTGGTACTGCTCCATTGACTTCTATTGCAAGTAGAATTACTGTTTAATAATTATTCATGCAAGTAGTGCGTTATTGTTTGTTATTTCAAACTAACAGATGACTCCATATTATTGTCGACGGTAACCAGCAGCAGCTGCCAATAGGGTTTAAATTGGTTTTAATCTAGAATGTATTAATTTTTTTCGAGATACAAAGGATCTTGGCATGAAAAACAAAGGATGGGTGTCATAGCTAAAGAGAATATATATTTACCAAAAACAAATGGCAGCAAACCAGAGCGTTTTAGAGATTAGACTGGCTAATAATGCATATGCTTAAGCTGCCAGGAGCTGTTGTTTCTGGGTCGGTGAATTACCTGACAACAGAGGTATGCGTGAGGGGGCAGCCAAGGGACGTGGGAAACGACAGCGTTTTTTTCTTAGTCTTAATCAGAAACAAATACACAGATAAATATACTGAGCTTCAGTTCTGAAATCCACACTGTAGAGAAGTCAACATGGCACAGAAAAAAATGGCTTGAATAAAATATTTTTGAAAAAGTTCACTTGAAAATTAAAATTCCTGTATGACAAATTTTTTTCTGTGGAGCATAAAGTAAAATATTCTGAGAAAGCGTTTTTGATCCATAAAATAGAAGTCGATGGTCACCAAAACTGTTCAGTAACCAAAAATCCACAAATTATCTGCAAAACAAAGTCACACAGGTTTGGAATGAAATGAGGGTGAGTAAATGATAACAGAATGTTCATTTCTGGTTGAACTGTCCCTTTAAATGCTCATATTTGCATAGGCTATCATATTCTAACACGGGTACTGCTCTCATGAAGCAACCGTCTTGTTAATAAGCACAGCTCACTGTAGAGAGCCACGGGGTGACTAAGAGTGAGTGGAGGGTCCAGTAACGAAAGCGCAGTTATGACCATATGGTAAAGTGCCTTATATGGACACAAAAGCCCTAGGACAGGTGGGCACCGGAGCCCGGTCAGCTGTGATATTAGCTGCAGAATTGGACCCGTCTGCTCTTGGCTGGTGTGCACCCTCACAGGTGCGGTGGACCCAGGACTGAGGAGGATGGGTGGAGACACCTTCGCCGACCCCACGGTCACATCTATTACGTAATCGACATCAAGAACTTACAGAAAATGCTAGGTAATCACTGTGTTAAGTGGTCCGAATGTGTTATTACTAGGCAGTATTTTAGGACTTTTGAATTTTTGGACTGTACAACAAAACAAAACTAAATGCTCCAATCAATCCTCTGACACGATCCGGAATGCCAATAAAAATAAACTATCCACTTGTTCCTTATACTGGGAACCCTCTGAAATCTGTACAAAGATGCGAACGAGCTGTTTAAACCAATCGCATCAAAGCAAACATTCTTTCACTCCATATGTCCTATTGACGACAGACTCAAGTGCGTGGACTGCCGGAGAGCAAACGCGCATCTGTATACTGTATCCAGTGTGGACAAGATAGCGGCAGTGATTGTAAATTCTATTTCCTTTTGATG
Organism: Gymnocypris eckloni scoliostomus; assembly: GCA_027564155.1. Taxonomy (NCBI): domain Eukaryota; kingdom Metazoa; phylum Chordata; class Actinopteri; order Cypriniformes; family Cyprinidae; genus Gymnocypris; species Gymnocypris eckloni. The sequence goes on from CM050428.1 coordinate 29,578,879, forward strand.
CAACGCAACAATCGCATTCAGTGTGATTAAGTGTCATGTTCCTGTGGCTCAGTGGTTAGAGCATTGCGTTAGCAGCGCAAAAGGTAGTGGGTTCAATTCCCAGGGAACACACATACTGATAAAAAAAATTAATGCACTGTACGTCGCTTTGGATAAAAGCGTCTGCTAAATGCATTAAATGTAAGTGTCAGCCGTTAAGCGACTGAATGCTTAAAGATGACTATTCGTCCATGTCTTGCTCTGGAGGCAGTATTTATGCAAATGTTTGTGTCCCTGTGATGTCATATTCCACCTCAGATCCAAATGAGCCGTTTTTGGAGCTTGATTAAATAAATGTATCACTTATAATGAAGAGATCGTTTGAAACTTACAAGATGTTTTAATGGTGCAAACACCTCTTTTATGACAAAAGATCAAGGCATATTTGATTTCTCATGTCATGATCCCTTTTAATCTAGTCTGTAATAATCTGTGATAGTCTATGCTATTCTTGTAGTCTAACTTGAAAGCACGTATACCAAACAAATATTGTTTCGCCATTGACATCTAATACACCTTCCTATTATTTATGATCAACAGCTGTTGGTCATAATTTTTAGTTTTTAGGGTTAAAAAAGACATCTGTAATGCTAAGAACCAAAAGCTTGAGTTCAAAATAATATTTCCTAGCTAGTCAGTCAACAATTATGGTTATTATTGATGCCAGCTATTCTCAAAGGCTTACCCGGATGCAGAGTTGAAACATAAAGGCAAGTAATGTGGCAAAAAATCCACAATTGACAAATCAAAGGAAAATGGAGTGCTACGTCTGGGAAGTGAGACACATTGTATAACAGTCTGTCTACCGAATTTAACTTGGAACATCAAAGAGATTTCACAATGAGAACATCTAACGGACAGCACTGTAGTGAATTCTCTAAATTGAACAAGCGTTTTAATTTAGAATGATCTAATCTAAAAATGATCTAATGATCTATTATTTATGAGTCCATGACATTTTGAATAAGAGTGTCAACACTGAAGGAAATCTAGTTTAAGACACATGCTGAGTTCTTTAAAATGTACTCTCCAAAAATGTATTAAATTAGAAAAATTATTATAGAAATTCTTCATAGAAGAAATGTATGTATTCAAGTCATTGTACATACATATATGCAAAAGTGTCATGTCATTGACCCAAATATTGCACAAAAAAGACAGGAAAGAGTAAAATATTTATCAAGCAAAGCATTGAATCCTTTCACACACTGAAATTCCTTAAATCTAAAAATGGCAGAGAACGTATAGGGCAGAAAATGGTCAGTCTCAGAGTGGTGTTGGGTGCCAGGGTAGCAGCCTGGGGACAGGCCTGTCCGGTAGTGTTCCTACTGGGAGTGGCACGCCACCTCAGCATTACCACTGGGCACGGGCGAAGCACCTAAGGACCCCAATGCCAACCCAGAAGGGAGTCCCAGACTGTGCCGGAAGCTCTGAAACCCCTAAAAAACTCCCTCCTCCCTGTCCTGGCATCTCAAGCCTGCCAGCTACTGCTCTGAGTCCAACAGACATGCATGAGGCCAAACCCCAGCCTAAGCCTGGACAGATAACATCAAAACCTATTACGCTTATGTTTTCAATTGAAAACATAGATTATATCCTGAAACTTAAGAGCTAAGAGGGTTTGTGTGAGTGTGTGTGTGTGTGCACGTATGCAACAAAATCCTCACTGCCATCAGCCACAGGAGGAGGACGGTTGCGGGGGCCAAAGGAAATGACTTTTTTGGTTGCTGTAATCCAAAATTGGATCGAAATCCTTTGAGGCTTAAGAGCAGAGGTTGCATTGGACATGTAACTGCAGCCAAATCTCTGGTCAGCTTGGCTCGCAAACTCAGTTGTGAGGGCCAGTGTTAATTTCGTAGATGAAGGCGAAAAATATTCATCAACGAGCCTTTTTTCTGTGACTAAGACGAGCATACATGCATACCTTCCGTCCTAAAGGGACAGCATTCCTAATGATCTGTGTCATCAATGTTAACCAACAAAAGATGTTAAATAAATGTATACTTGTTAAGTAAACCTACTGTATCTGAAAAATGAGTTTAATTTGCATCTCTAACAAAAAAAATATATATTCCAGTTTTAGCAAATTCAATCCTTGATTAAAACTTCTCATAAGCTTAATTGATTTGGTCTAAAGAGAGAAGAATCTATGACTATTTTTGTTTGAATACTACATATAAAATAACTACCAAAATAAATGTTGGTAACTTCAGTTTGACGAAAAGTATGACTAAAAGTTGACAAAAATGCAATGACTTTTCGTTGACTAAAACTAGACTAAAACTATGAAAGACTCAATTGACTAAAATGTGACTAAGACTATTAAGCATTTTCGTCTCAAGTAGAGGTGGGCGATATGAACTAAAATTCATATCACGATATTTTCCACTGTCCAGACGATATCTATATTATATCGTAATATGAGAAACAAAAATGGAATCACATTTTAGTAGATAAATTACAGGCAAAATATGCATTTTAACCTTACATAACTAGAAAAAACATTATTTCAAGATCTAAGGCAAAAATAATCTGATTTTAGATGTGTAAAATTATGCTACATAAGACACCAGTGTTGCCAGCTTAGCGACTTTGTCACTAGATTTAGCGACTTTTCAGACCCCCTAGTGACTTTTTTACAAATCTAGCGACTTGGACAAACTTTAGCGAGTCTATGTGATCGTTGGTACTGCCGAAACGGCGCGACAGCACGCACGCAGCTCTTTCTGTTCAGTTAAAACAGAAATTATTGCTTCTCCAATTTTACATGCAAATATAGCCGAAATCACAGCGCAGGAATTGTCTTTGTCTTGTCTTATCTTTTGTGTATTATTTTGATTTCATCAGACAACAGCTCAATAAAAACATAAATTAGGATTTTTGTGCAGACTAACTTCTTGGAAGGGTGAGCTGTTATGTATTCTTAATGGGCTGCATTTCAGTCACTATTTCATAATTAGACAACAGAAACAGTCAAATATATAAAGTAAAAAAAATTATTGAGAATTTGGCAGCATTAAAATACAGTATGAGCACAGAGAGACAAACAAATGTAAAAAAGGCAATACGATGCGATGAAGTCATGAATATGCTAATTATGCGTATGACGTCATCTAGCAACTTTTCAAACTGGCTTTAGCTACTTTCCATCGAAAGAAGTTGGCAACACTATAAGACACCTGCACAAAAGAAAAACAGCAAATGGACTGAAAGTCTTATTATAGCCTATTATAGGCAATGTGTGCAGTTCTTCAAAGTAGCTAAAACAACTGTTAATGTAGTAATATGAAAGATAATAAGCAAAATAAATGTAATAACTTAATACTGATCTTCATTATGTTAACGTGCAGGGAAAAACACAAACTTCTTATGTTCGCCCTATGCTGAGCTGGTAAGATTAGTTTGTGCCATGCTGTCAGTTCGGTGGCGCCAGCAAACACCACTTTAAACTCATCGATGCAACTTTGTTCATTCCTGAAGTGGGCTTTTATATGAACTGTTTTAGCTTCTCATCCGGCGTGTGACCACGTGTGACTACATATTCTGCACATGTATTAAATGCGCATTTTCTAATGTATTTACTTGTTAGGTAATATCAATATGATGTTTCAGATGCGTCTGAAATTACAAAAACATATACAAATATTTTATCAAAATTATTGCTAGGGACAGTTTGGTACAGCCACTACCAGTATCCACACCCTAGCACCCCCAACCCCCTGCCCTGGCCCCAATTCAATATTAATATTTTTCTTCCTATGTTTCGAGCATTGTGAACCGTGATCTTGCGCTGCCTGCTACAGTCAGTCTCTGCCGTGTGTTAACGGCCGTTTACAGACTTAGTTATATTCTTACACAAATTACATTTTGGGAAATTATTATAATCCAGTTTGTGTGCAGCTCCAGAATAGAGATCAGACAAAATATATTTAAAAGCCGATCGTATGTTTGGAGGAAAAACCATCCGGTTCTGATTTATGTCCAATCAAACGGGCATCTCTCTCTCTCTGATGATGCAGTAATGGCCGCGGAGGAAAAAATCTTTGTCTGTCCATCCAATGAAATACATGAATATGTAACGGTATCCACGGTATAGCAAAATCCATATAATGGCACAGCATAATACCGGTAGTCACGTTAATACCGGTATAGCGCCCACCCCTAGTCTCAAGATAAAGACAAAGACTAAATCAAAAATGCCTGCCAAAATTAACACTGGTGAAGGCATCCGTTGGTAAAAGTCACGTGTAGATATTAAAATACATGCATACTGCCTGTTTAGACCAATTTTCTGCAGACTGAACTCCATGTCTAGGATGGCAGAAAATCACAAAATAAGGGAGTTAGTTCACTGGGTGAACCAAATTTCTATTTATCTGAATAGTGAATCTGATTAGTAGTAAGTAGTACCATAACATTACTGAAAAAATACTAAATAAATACTGCATTAGTAATTGTAATATTATATATATATATATATATATATATATATATATATATATATTAGTGGTGGGCGTTATCGGCGTTAACGTGCTGCGTTAACGCGAGACTCTTATCGGCGATAAAAAAAATCGCCGCTAATCTATTCTCAAAGTTGGGTTGGGAGCTGGGTCTATACTACGCAAGCTATGATGACTTTCACCCTGATATTTTAGCGGATGTATACCTCCGAACTGCACTGTAGGGGGCGAGAACGAGTCTTCGAACTAGAGGCTCGCAGTCCGTGATGGACAGATTGTTAACGGCTGGTCTATGTGGTAATACAATCGGGCAGGACATCCAAACGCTCATCTATCATTCATCAACCTCAAATATGGCTTTTCATCTGAAACATGTATGTAGTAGCAACTTTACATGGCCGCTCAATATGATGTTAACCTAGAGAAATGTGCACTATTGAGTGTTTGTGTGGGCGCTTTGCGCAGGACAGGCTCGTGCGCTCACTTGCTCTTAAAATCTCCGTCATTCTTGGTCATACAGATAAAAGTAGCCTAATACATCTTTCGAATCTGTAAAGACTCTACGTTTATTTGTGTACACTCAGAATAACAACGAAACGTTGCGCTTTTAAGCAAACAGGATGCGCTTTAGGTCTCGTGTGAACTTGAGAATTCACTCCGTGTCACCCTCTGCTTGAACCTGTGTGTATGCCTAACGTTACTGTGAAATTACCACATCAGGCGTGGCGTGCTAACATGGATGCAGCTATGAAGCCGCCGGGTTTGCTTCAGGAAAATTTATTTTAAGAAGCTTCCCAATGGAAACTGTAAACAGTTCATCACGACCTCTTATGTAGGCCTACAGTTCAAAATTCATGTTTAACTGAATAAACAGTTAGTAAACACAAGTACATCTTATTGAACATAGTTTATTTTCATCACCAATTATCATAGTAGAACAGCTTTCTCAAGCAGTTTGTGATGCATTTGAAACAGGAGATGAGCCCCTGGTCTAATGTGCCACCTGGCTTGAGAAACCCGTTCTCAAAGACTTACTTTAAGCCATTATTTGGGTAGCACACATATTCTGAATGCCTTGACAGAATTCAAATGAGCCATTTTAATCTAGATTAATCTAGATTAATTCCAAAATTAATCTAGATTAATCTAGATTAAAAAAAATTAATCTATGCCCACCCCTAATATATATATATATATATATATATATATATATATATATATATATATATATATATATACACAGGTGTATCTCAATAAATTAGATTATCGTGGGAAAGTAAATTTATTTCAGTAATAAAGTAAGATGGCGCCGAGTATGGCAGCCGTGTTATGCGGCTCGGAAAACTTTGCAGTTTTTCGTATGTTTTATTTGTTTTTGTTGTTTTACGTGTTAGATGTTGTTAGTATAACTGTTCTGATAGAGACACGCTTTTAAACATTGGTTCCTCCGTCGCACAACGCAAACCGGACTTTGAGTTCTTGAATGCCGGTGGATTGTTCACAGACACGGCATCAGAACCCTTTGTCTGGATCGCGCAACTGAGGAAACGCCGCCGACGCCGAAAAAGAGGAAAGAGAGCTGGCGTTCTCGTCAGACTGAGACGCCGTGCTTTCCGACCTCCTCTCCCAACCATTTTGCTGGCTAACGTTCAGTCACTGGATAACAAACTCTGCGAAATGTGGGCGCGCATCTCATACCAACGAGAAACAAGGGACTGCTGCGTTATTTTCCTCACAGAAACATGGATGTCTGCAATGGTTCCAGACTCAGCCATCGAGCTCACGGGCTTCTCCGTGCACCGCTCGGATAGAACAAAGGAGCTCACAGGGAAAAGCAGAGGCGGGGGTGTTTGTTTCTATATCAACAACTCATGGTGTAATGAAAGGAACATACACTCTATTAAATCCTTCTGCTCCCCTGATCTGGAATTTCATATGCTTCTGTGTCGACCATTCTGGCTACCGAGGGAATTTACAGCCATCATAATCACGGCTGTTTATATCCCCCCTCAAGCCAACACAGACCAGGCACTCAAGGAACTGTATGGGAATATAAGTGAGCAGGAAACCGCGAACCCATATGCGGCGTTTGTTGTTACGGGAGACTTTAATAAAGCCAACTTCAGAACAATAGCTCCAAAATACTTTCAACACATCACCATCAACACGCGTGGTGACCGTGTACTCGACCACTGCTACTCCCCTTTCCGGGACGCATACAAATCCCTCCCCCGCCCACCTTTCGGCAAATCGGATCACTCTTCCGTTCTGCTCCTGCCTGCTTATAGGCAGAAACTGAAACATGAAGCACCCGCCCTCAGGACAATTCAATGCTAGTTGGACCAATCGGACTCTATACTACAGGACTGTTTTGATCACGTGGACTGGGACATGTTCCGGGCAGCGTCTGATGACGACATAGAGGCGTATTCAGATACGGTGACGTGTTTCATTAGGAAGTGTATAGAGGATGTTGTACCGACAAAAATAATCTGTATCTAACCCAACCAAAAACCGTGGATTAACAGCGATGTTCGATCAGCCTTGTCAGCGCGGACATCTGCCTTTAAATCCGGAAACACTGACGATCGGAAACAAGCCAGTTACGATCTCAGGAGATCCATCAAAGTAGCCAAACACAATACAAAAACAAAGTTGAAGAACATTTCAACAACAACAACCCAAGAAGCATGTGGCAGGGCATCAACAACATCACAGGCTTTAAAGGGAATAAACCAGCTACTGTGAACATAGCCGTCTCTCTACCGGACGAGCTCAACACCTTTTATGCTCGTTTCGAGGCTGATAACACCGCCCACACAGAGAGCGCTCCCACTCCCGCGGCTGCTGCAGAAGAGGTGAGTCCACTCTCGCTTTTTGTCGTGGATGTAACCTGATCCTTCAAACGGGTGAACATCCGTAAAGCCGTGGGCCCGGATGGCATACCAGGCCGTGTGCTCAAAGCATGCGCTTTCCAACTAGCCGGAGTTTTTACAGACATTTTCAATCTGTCCCTCTCTCTGTCTGTGGTTCCCTCATGCTTAAAAAAAAAATCAACCATTGTGCCCATACCTAAGAAAAATAAAATCACATGCTTGAATGACTGGAGGCCCGTTGCTCTGACCCCCATCTTCAGCAAGTGTTTTGAGAAGCTCGTCAGAGAACACATCTGCTTTGTGCTGCCTGCTTCACTGGACCCCCTACAATTTGCATACCGCAGTAACCATTCCACAGACGATGCTATTGCCTTCACCCTGCTCTCTCCCACCTGGAAAATAAGAACACCTATGTGAGGATGCTGTTCGTGGATTATAGTTCGGCATTTAACACCATAGTGCCTGCCACACTGGTTGCGAAGCTCCAGACTCTGGGACTGAACAGATCTCTGTGCAGCTGGATCCTGGACTTCCTGACAGGCAGAAGTCAGGTGGTCATAATGGGCAAACAATACCTCATCTCCTCTGGTCCTCAACACTGGTGCTCCGCAGGGCTGCGTCCTCAGCCCACTCTTGTACTCCCTGTACACACACGACTGTACAGCTACATACAGTTCCAACGTCATCGTCAAATTTGCCGACGACACAACGGTGATAGGCCTGATCACCGACAACGATGAGACGGCCTACAGAGAGGAGGTGAGTACCCTTACTAAATGATGTCAGGAGAACCAACTCTCACTCAACATCGACAAGACCAAGGAGCTGGTGGTGGATTACAGGAGACAGAGCAGAGAACACACACCCATCACCATCGACAAGACACCTGTGGAGCGGGTTAACAGCTTTAAGTTCCTCGGCGTTCACATCACAGAGGATCTCACATGGTCTGCTCACACAGATGCAGTGCTGAAGAAGGCACATCAGCGCCTCTTCTTCCTGAGACGGCTGAGGAAGTTTGGAACGAGCCCCAGAATCCTCAGATCCTTCTACACCTGCACTGTGGAGAGCATCCTGACCGGCTGCATCACCGCCTGGTTTGGAAACAGCACCGCTGGCAACCGCAAAAGCTCTGCAAAGGGTCGTGTGAACTGCCCGCCACATTGTTGGAGGTGAGCTTCCTCCCTCCAGGACATCTACACCAGGCGGTGTACAAGGAAAGCCCGGAGGATTATCAAAGACTCCAGCCACCCGTCCCACAGACTGCTCTCTCTGCTGCCCTCAGGAAGAGGTCTCCGCAGCATCCGATCCCGCACTAGCCGACTGAGGGACAGCTTTTTCCCTCAGGCTATCAGGCTAATGAACTGTCAGAAATAACTCACCCTACATCACACTCCCACTCACACAACATGCCATGCACTATTAATATTAAAACTAATTTAAAACATTTAAAAATTTCACTGACCCCAAACTTGAACAGGTATGTGTATAAACACACATATACATATACATATTATACACTGTCGCTCAAAGGTTTGGGATCAATGAGATGTTTAATGTTTTTAAGGGAGTCACTTCTGCTCATCAAGGCTGTATTTATTCGATCAAAAAACAGAAAAAAACAGTAATATTGTGAAATCTTATTGTAATTTCTAATATTGGTTTCCTATTTTAATATACTTTAAAATATAATTTATTTCTGTAATGCAATGTTGAATTTTCAGCATCATTCCTCCAGTCTAGGGGTCGCACAGACTAGTTGACTACTTGACTTCAGTGTTCTGCCATGACATGGTCTAATATTGGTCTAATAGTCTGAGAGTGGCCTACCTGCAGACAGCAAAGCAGAGGGCTCCACTGGCCCCGGCCCCAAAGACAGCACACAGGACATTGATACTGTGTGCCGGAGAGCTGAGAGGCAGCAGCAAGAGCATCAGAGAGGACAACATGGTAAAGAGTGGGTATCCTGGAGGATGGGCCACCTGGGGGAAAACACAGCTGTAAACTCACTCGCAGAACACTCTGATAACAGCAACAGAATCTAGTAACCCCCCTTCTCCCACCACCCATCAGCATACAGTTCAGCTTTCAAAGGCAGACCTTACTTTTGCGGGTTACAGCATTACACTGTCCTCCCCCTCCCATAAAGCCTGATCTCCTGTCTCCTTGCCTTCCCAGCAATTAGGCAGTAAGTCCCCTAAGGAGCGATAAGGACTAGAGCTATTAAAGGCTGTCTCACTCTTACTGGCCTGATAACACACAGGCACATCAGGCTGAGAAACGCTGCACACTAGAGCGAAGAACAAGGAAACGTCTCCGAGAAAAGGTTGTTTGAGGGATGGATTGGAAACTCGGTGGACAAGTGTGTGTCTAAAAGCTAGTGTGAGTTCAAGATCAAAGCGGGAGTGAGGGTCCCAGTCAACTGATCCCTCTAAAGAATTTCGTAAGGCTGAAGTCCTTGTCAGTCAGCTTTGGTGAACTGTGATAAGCCAGTGTTGGGAAGTAAAGGCCTAAGTATACTTCTTTTTTTACGCGTACGTTAGTGTATGCGCACAGTCATACGCGCAGCCTTGCAAAGTATACTTAATTTGACTCGTACGAGTACACAGACGTTCGAAACCTGCGCTTTGCAACAGATTGCAATACCTTTCCTGGCCTAGCGGGGCCGTAGTGAGCAGTAATGAAGGTTACAGTGTTACGAAGGACACGGAAGAAAAACTCATAGAAGTCCGGTAAGCACAGCGGAAAGGCTAGCCGTGACCAAGTATTGCTGCAAGCTACCGTTTGGGAAGCTGGACAGTGTCTAAGCGTATTCCCGAGGTGAGTGAAGCTATATGTTTATGCAGTTTTTCTTCGGCTACCTTGTGATTCAATACACCCTTGGCAGCATTTCCACCTTGCGGCTAAACTAATTACTGCAAGAGAGTTTAATGCGCATGTGCGACCTCCGGGGGTGCGCGTACAATACGCGCGTACTATTCTGATGACGAAATTCGCATCACGCGCACTGTACGCTGTCCCTCGTGTACGTGTACAAAGTGAAGTATAATTTGGCCTTAACTAACAAAAAGTAACTTAAAACTCACTTAACTATATATTATTGACAAATAAAAACATAAACCAAGGAGTTCAGGGGTTTACAAATTAGTGTTCGTGGCCCCATTAGGGGACTGCTAGAGACTCTAAGAGAAAAAAATAATTTTAGGAAACAAAATATAATTGCTAAATTAAAAAAAATGCATTTTAAATATAGCTTTATGGTGGGGGGGTTAATTGGAGTGTTATCACTAGTTGCACAGCTATTTAAACTTATTTTAAAATGTGCTTTTCTCAACATCTCACAAAAGTATGAACTGCATGTTTATATCTCGCAATTCTTACATTTTTTGCACAGAGTTTATTTCTCAAAATCCTGTTTATTTATGACTTGAAATTCTGACAATTTTTACCCCAGAATTCTGAGTTTATGTTTCACAAATTTGGAATATTAGAGTTTATATCTCTTTTAAGGGGTGCCTAGTGTGAAATAATATCAAGTAATAATTAATAAGTACAAATAAATGAAAATGAGCAGGGTGACAGGCCAATTCAGTTGCTTAGACACCAGGGTTCTCCTGGTGCTCCTGATGGCCAATCTGGGCTTTATGACCTGCCTATTTTTTGTCTAGATCATAAAGCATATTTCCAAACATATATTCTTAATTTACTACATTTAATATGAATAGGAAATTGAATGAACAAAAACATATTACGGACAAAATGCCTTTTGTAATTTTGCCCACAAATTAGGCATCGCTTGCCAGAGATATAAACTTAGACTTGAGAGGGAAAAAAGCTAGATTTGCATAATTTCGGAGAAAAAAGTCTGAATTGCAAGGCGTAAACTTGAAATTGCAAGATATAAAGTTGAGTTGTTAACTCAAAATGGCAAGATATATGCTTGAAATTGCAAGAAATAAGGTACATTTTAGAAGGAACTGTTATATTTGGAGGTCCTTAAAGTTACATATGGATCCCCTGGGAACTTGATAACACTAGTATTGGTAGCCACTTAGATTAACTATTTTTTCAAAAGGGCAGCTTGACTGTAATTGAGTGATTTCTGAGTACAATCAGCTGCAAAGTAGCTTCCCCAAACACTGCTAAATGTCTTTAATACAGAACGAACAGACAGCTTGAAGACAGGCAAGAGAGGTCAAGGCAAAGAGAAACAGAGAGGCTTGGGAGGGGGGACAGACACAGGACAGACAGAGACAGAGACAGAGAGAGAGAGAGAGAGAGAGAGAGAGAGAAGAGAGAGAGAGAGAGAGAGAGCGAGAATGGCAAGCAGATGGCAGGGTCGCGAAGGGCACTCTTGGCAGTGCCAGCAAGGTGCGTGCGACTACGCAAGTGACGTGTGTGGCTGAAATGCTTGCACCGGTGAAATGCCAGCGAGGCCGACGACGTGGAAAGTGTGTGTGGCATGCCGGAAAAAGGCGGAACGCGTGGTAGGGGGCAGTCCTGTGACAAGGAGTTTAAATGTAGAAAAGATCCACGGCTCAAGGGAGCAGGAAGGGAGGGCCAGCGGCCTGCAGCGAGCACTCCGACCCTGGGGAGAGCCGCAGACAGGCAGGCCACACGGACAGAGGGAGGGATTACTGGCATAGTGACACTGCCACAGCCTCCCTAAAAGGATCGCGGCAGCGTAATAAACTTTATTAAATAATACAACTTATTATAACTGTTAACCCGATTTAGTTCATTCTTTATCACAAAAAGGAGAGGGGTTGAGTATAATCGCCTAACCATTCAGTCTAATTGGATTTGAAGAACAGGGTTGCAAATTATAGCATTCTCTAGTCCTAAGTTAGTCAAAAAAGAAGTGCACAGAAAAGAAGAGAGGATAAAAAAAACCTGTGGCCTGAAAAGTAAATTAATCATCTTTCTTCTCCCCCATACTTAATTAAACTTCCTTAATGCTTATAAGAGTTAATGAGTGGATTGATTAAACAATGAAAACAGAGAGGGAAATTAATGTAAACCCAATAATTATTATTAAGAGACAAGTCCATTAATTTGCCGGATCAAATCTTCCCAGTGTGACATTTCCTCCTGATCCCTGAGCAGACAGATTCACTCTTCCCATTCTCGACCAGTGACTGTGATGTTTTTAAGAACCTTCTCACGACATTATTCATACATACAATACCTAGGCCTGCCCTTTTTAAATGTCTCCATTAAGACCATTATCACATTGGTTTCTGAGATAGGTTTACTCCATACAAGCAAGTTGATGAAATATGGCCAGATATCGTCTCGTCTGGTTTGGCTTAAGTACCCGGAATTCACATCAAGTGACCCAAAAAAATTTAAATTGAATATAATAATTCTATACAATATCTATACAAGTAAGCAATTAAATGTGTTAATGTATTAAATAATGGTAATTTTTATTAACATTATCAAATTATAAGTCCCATATGTATTGGTGCCAAAACACCAATTGGATGTTGAATTTTTGGTTTATGAACCACCAATTGAGAATCACATTTTTAAAGCCAATTTAAATATATGTATATGGGTAGTTGACAAATAAAGATTGGACCGTGTCCTATTGTGTGACATAGCAAAAATTTAGAAAAAAAACGTAACATAGAAATAACATGAGAAAAATGTATCTTCAGAGTTACAAATAGCAAGAGAGAGGTTTATCTTCAAATTTATTTTATTTTTTTATTACATTTTTCCATCACACCATGGACACATTGATACGTCAACTACCCATATATATATTTTAAATATATAATACAATTATGTATTACATTTAAATAAATGTAATTAATAAAGTAACAACCTTTTAATCAGTGACAATGCATTCAATTGATCAAAGTCACAAAAAAGTCATTTATTTGTTGCCTTCACCTTCTTGTGTAAAGAAATTATTTTCTTTCTCAGGTCTTGTGACATTTCTTCCATGTGGTGCCATTGCTGACAGCATGAAATGGGAAGGGGTTTTCTTTAAGTAACACCCTTTATAGTCAACTGTCTGCTGAACACCTGTGTAATGAATAATTAGACTCACCTGTGGTTGAATTCTTGTTAAATTAGACATTTGTAGTCTAAAATTTTGCTTTGCTCCAGAGACTTTCAGTGGGGTGCACTCATTTTTGCATCACCCTAATTTGAGTAAAACTGAAAATGTTGTTCTCTAAGTTATATTATTAACCTTACTTTCATGTTATAAGTTAAACAGATGTTATATAAAACTTAGACGTGTTCATTGAGATATTGTTTAAAATGTTACTTTTCAAAGGGGGTGTACTCATTTACGCTGAGCACTGTACATACAAATAAGTGAGTTTTGGGAAAGAAAAAAAGTGCTTTAAGGGTGGCAAAATTTAGGACTGTACAAAATCTAGAAATCTACAAACAAATGTTTTTTTTATTTAATCTGCTGTTGAGAGATTTATGGGCAAAAAGTCCTTTCGTCTACTAATCCCAAATGTTTTTGCCCTGTTGTATAAATCTAAGCAATGCTGCCTTATGCAATACTTGCCTAAACACTGTAAAATCCTATAATCTGTGCTCTCTGATGCAATATGAAATGTTCAGTGCATCACAACATTTTGAAATTGTTAACTGGCACTTCCTGCGTATCACTAGTGGTCGTCTGTTTTCGTTGTCATGTTGGAAGTCCTCTATCTGTAGGTGCAGACTTCACACACTTCAGCGGCTGAATTTTCTCTGCTTTCACAGTCTCATTTAGAATAGAAATAGATACACACGCGGTGAGGCCAGGTCTACCGCATTTCAAAGCATGTGGATCTCCCTGTAATCAAAATTTCTCATGTTATACATCACAATTTCATTCATACACTGCAGTGCTGTCTCTAGACCCCAATACAGAGCCCGGTCCCAAAGAGGGAGGGCTAAACGGGGAAAGGGGCGCAAACGCAGTTGAGCGCAGGATAGCGAAGTGTCTCTGTGATAGCACAGCATCGGGCACCCACTGCAGCCTTTTCCCCCCCATAATCCCCATCATTTCCACACTCGCATTCCTAGACAACAGCGGTCCCGCAGGGTGCCCGCTCAGCCTCTCCGGGGCGCAGCACACCTAAAGGGATTAGAACCGCGAGACGGAGACCTGGAGAATTTCTGCCGAGCATTCAGCTGGCGCTATCACGCAGGCATCCTGCAATGTCCCTAAACGCCACGCTTAAGGGGTTGGCAGATTTTCTTCTCTCTCTCCGTAAGCCCCAAACAGCTTCTTGCAGCCCCCCATCCCCCCAAAAGCCACCCTGTCCATGCACATGATGTAAAGCTCACAGAACAGTAGCTTGTTGTTTGCACACCCCTCCAGAAGAAAACATTTATTTTTGTCTCCCCGTTATTGAATATAGCTGTTTATTGGGAGCTTTTTAAAAGCATTATGCAGCAATGCGTCTATGGGTCAATAAGAAGAGTACACAATAAAGAAAAGCAAAAGTCTTATAAAAATCTAGTTTAAAACAGTTCTTACTAAAACACTATGTATGTATTTCATATTCATGTGGTTTTTAAAACAAATAATAATCTTAACTATCAAGTAAAAAGTAGTAATATTTTCCTTATGATGTGAATACATATATTAATCATTTGTAAACAATATTATATGTTTATAAATTTCGAGGGGAAAAAAGTATTTTTAATAAGTATAATGAATTATTAACTTTCTAAAGTTAATGATTAACTTATTAATGAATTATTTCCATTTCAGGGAGCCACAGAACATTTTACAATCTGAACCATGCCTTAAAATCATTAAAATATCAAATGATGATATTTTTATCTGATATTTTAAGAGACTTCTTGACCCTTGTTGCACAAACACGAGGGTCTGCAGGCAGCCTTTTTATGTTTCTGCAATTTGGTTGCACCACATGATTTCGGGAAAAACGTTTTTCACATATTAATGCAGTCAGTCTAGCATTTTATCAAGAAATAATAGTAAAATAGAAAACCATGTAATGTTAGACAAATTTGAAAAACCTTTCAAAATCTTCTTTTAAAACATTCCACATGTAATTAAGTATGTTTTATTATGATATTAGAACAGTTGTATTCCCATTATTATTATTATTATTTTACTAAATTAATGGAGGGGGGCAGTAGTAGAGCTATGCCTGTGAGAGTAACTTTACCTTTGCATTAATGGGATTGCTCATAACAAATCAAAATAATTAAGTAACTGTTCCTTCTGGAAATTACATGGGAGGATTGGAGGACTTACATAACAGAATCATTTTTTATCTTAGTATAATACAAAATCACAAACTGCTAAATGATAAAAAGATGCGTAAACAATTAAATTATTTATTTATAGGCTATATGATTCATTACATCTGACAGGAACGCAGACCGCTTCATGTTTTCTCCAATTCTGCAGTGCATTAATATCTTTATGAACAGTATTTCTCTCTCTCTCTCTCCTGATTAATGCTCTGACGTCATTCCAGAGATTATATTTCTGTCCTCTTGACAGCTTTGAGAGGGACAGACACTCTTGTAGTCTGACCCAGCAATACATAGCCTTCCCATTTGTTCAGACAGACCATTTTTAAGTAATGTCTGCTGTAAATAATTCGAAAATATAATAAAAATGGCATCTGTAAATGATGCCTTTTCTCAAAAACAACTTTACTGAGCCATTTTGTAATTTCAGTTTACAACCAGAAAAGAATCCATTATGCTATCCTACTTCAAAATAAACATCACTTGGTCTAATATTTTGTAATATGATGTTATGATATCCTGTTTCAGGTGTTACTTGAGTTCCAAATTATTTTTTGGGTCCCTCTGGCGGTGCTGGATTTAGACAGGTGTTTAGAAAGATTAATACAAATCTCAACAGGTCTCATGCGGTTCATATTTGCAAAAGCTTCATGTCATGCGGTGTATGTAATATTACAATATGCTGTTCTGTGATAGGCTGCATGTGATATAAACACAAACACATGTGACTGACTGCAGTCCTACCTGAGTCTCCACCGGACACAGCGCGCGGAGCAGAGGCGATATACACCGCCAAAACACACGCCACCGTCGCTCCCGTCAGTGTCCAGGTCAACTTGTCCGACGACATTTCAGACGTCTTCGAAGTTAGTGTCAGTTATTTGAAATTTCATGCATGTTACACGTTTATTCGACGTGTCTCGGGACCTATTATTCTTTTCGCGCGCCTAGTTTGCAAACGGCGCGTCCTCAAAGTATTCCGGTAAATACATGTCTATTATCGGATGAACACCGAGAAACGGAAGCTGTATTATCGAGGTAAGGGTTTAAAATAACAACGTTGTTGTCTAAGTTACCCGCTATCCCTGTGGCAGCAATTCAATCGATAGCATTGCAAATGTTGCTCTTAACAGCGGCCAATATGAACGTTATAAATATCGCGCCAGTTACACGTTTTAGTCTTCGCAGCAACACAATCGTGACAGTATCTCACTGACTGCATTTATGCCACATCTGCACTGTTGATCTGTTGACTTTTTCCGCCTGTACTCGAGGATAGTGCTGGATTTCACTTCCTGGTTGGGCGGGATTTGTTTTGGCGCTTGTAAAAAATTACCATAGTAACTTGGTTCCGTCAAATTACCATACTTAAGAACTGCAAATGGCAAAATCATAATAAATAAATATGGGATTTCTATTAAACACTGTATAAGCTTTCAAATACATTTTCATTTTAAATTATTTTCTGAGGACAAAAGCTAATAACAGTTAAGTCTCCAGAGTTTCACTATTAACTAACTGTTGGCTTGTTAATAATATGGTTATGTTTTTTTCCAGCCTAACCATATTTCATGGGGTTGTAGATGTGAGGCAGTTGTTTTAGGATTTAATCCATTATAATCTAGTGATGTGTAAACTCAGTGCCTACTATTATAATTAATGATTGCTTTACAATAAACATACCCTTACAAAAAGTGTTACTATTACCATTATCAAAAGAAAAATGGCATATAATCACATATAGTCTTTTATTATAGTTCAGTAATAACATTATAGTTATTATTATAGTTCAGTAACTGCAGCTGGTAACTTGATGTGGATCATTAAACATGTGGAAAGTATCTTCTCCAAAAAAGCAAAAATACATAGGACAAAACTTAAAAACGATTAAAATGTGAAATTAGCTTAGAATCATAAACTTCAATCTGTTATTTTAATAAGTGTCAAATGTAATAAGACATCTGCCCTGACTGCATGCTTACACACACTTTGAATTAGCTACCTTTAATTATTATTTTCCTGAGCATTCAATCAGGCTTCAGAGCTGAAATTATTTGTATTATAATTAGTACAATTAGTTGCAGTAAAACAGTTGGAGATGTGGATGTAGTACGAGACCCTTCAGTGCCTGGCGAGTGGAAAGGTTACCTCATAATAACGTCATGCTAGACTGATCATTAATCCTCCACTATCTAAAGTGAGTCTGATCCTTGACTAAATTGAGAGCTCTGAGAGGCAGAGATGTGTCAGCACCTCCGAGTTCATAATCCTCCACCGCCCCCCCTTACTACCGTCCCTACTGTCTAATCACTGATTCAACCACCTACCCGACACACACACACACACACACACTCTCTCTCTGCCCTGCACATACTCAAGCCTGCTTCCTCAAAGCAAAATATATGAATTGCTCTTCAAAAGCATTTAAATATTGCTTCTAGGACGGTATGTGTAATTATAACATAAATGTTCCTAAATAATACACACCCCTGTCATCTTAAACCAATATACAACAGCAGACTTTAATGTGTATAGTTTTCTCTCTAAGCCACAAAGAGTGAAATAACATGTATTGCACATAATTCAATTTACATTAAATGTTTTGCAATACGGCTCCAAATAAAAAGGACGAACATTGATGCCAGTTACACAAGTAAAAGATACAATCCCAGCCATTTACAGTGCTAAATATATGCTTCATATTTAAATATCAAGGATAATAACGAAGAGTCAATTGGAGTGCAGTATTCATACAATTCAAATGCAAAGGATGTGAGAATTATTCATTTGGGTTGAAATGTTAAAGGAGAAGGCTTAGTTTTTTCTTTGACAGGTTAATCTGGGTAATTCTCAGTGCGTCTTAATTCTGCATCAACCCTGTAACCGGTAAATCTGCGGTTCTGGAAGTCCGGGGGTTTGTTTTACAATTTAAATCCAGGTGTGAGTAAATAAGTATTAATTGTTTGTAGGGCTGCAACTAACGATTATTTTGATAATCGATTAGTTGGTCGATTATTATTTCGATTAATCGGATTAAATCAAATTATGTTATTTATTGCCAAAATACACACAATTCCACATTCTGCTCAATGTCCTTCAAACACACGGAATGCTATGAAAACATACAGTGCTTCATTTATTAAACCACCTGTCATAAAGAGAAAACAAATATTTTAGGAATCTGTCAAAAAAAAATTAAATCTTAAAATGTTATTGTCATTTATTGGGCAAATTACAAACAGAAACAACTAATTAGTATTTATAATAACAAAAATGGCCTCATAACAGCTTGCATCCTTGCTTGCATTGTTTATGTACTTTTTGACTGTAATTGGGTATCTGAAAAAAAATTCAAGTGCTCTGCCTTTCTGTCAAAGATAACAGCAATAATTATATTATAGCATTAGAAATAGCCTACTACTGTTACTAAAGAGCTTACGATTTTGGAGGACTACCCAATACAGGAAGCTAAACATGATTTTGGTAATCACCAATGCTGTTAGAGCAGCAGTGGCACAAACCGTACATAATTTGTTAAAACCTTACATAAATGTGTTTTAATAAATTTGTTAAGCATTGTATTTGTGAATATAGTTTAAATTAGGACTAAACGATTTTAGAAAATAATCTAATTTACCAATATTACGATTTAATATGCTTTTTTTTTAAAGCTCTTCATATTCATTATTAATCAAAGACATACAATAAATCAATGTATAGTGTGCAGTGTTGGGCACGATACTTTAAAAAGGTAATTCGTTATATTACTAGTTACTTCTCACAAATACTAACCGAGTTACATCGTTATAAAATAAAATAATTACCAGGAAAATAATTATTGTTACTTAAAAAAGGTTAAAATATGTCAAATAACTTGGATGCCCCAATATTAAATATGTTAAATAAATGAAATGGTCTCCAAATAGAATAAATTATTATTATAAAACGTTACACTAATCTACACCATTTTAATGTTTTTGTGGGACAATGTGAGAGACACCTATCAAATTCAATTGATTATTTCAGTCAAACTTTAAAATATGATAGTATGATAATTTATCATTATATGATGATAGAACTTTAGAATAACCATGTATGAATGCATATTTGTCATGTTGTCTGAACTTAGGACTGGTGGTGGTGATATTGTTTGTCATTTAGTGTTTCTATGGGGAAAAACCTACAAATAATACTGATAACATACCGCGAATTGTACTATTAATAACCATATAAAACGCACCAAGGATTATTGAGCTGCTGGGTTCATGAATATTAATCAGGTCGTCTGCATTCGCTCGAACTGATTCGCTGAAATCAAAACAGGGGCGATGATAGGTGAGCACCGGCCAATGAGATTACTGTTTGCGCATTAGCTCCGCCCACTACAGGAGAACCCGGCAACCCGAATATCGTTTACGCGTAGCTCGTCAATTCCGCATGTTATAAAAGACCCGCGGACACGAAAACAACCCGCGGCAAACTGCGGACTTGGCAACATAGCAGCGTGCCAACATGATGCTTTCTCTGAAGACCGCTTAGATGTGTTTGACTTAAAGCAGCGCAGCTAGACCGATCGGTGTGTGTCATCAAAGTACTGCGAGTGCTATAAGAGTCGTCTCCTAATGCTTTCTCTCGCCGTACTTGGATGTCATACATTACTCTTAAAAATGTAAATGATAATAAAGACACGGTGTGAGAGGAATGTTCTGCAGGAACTTTTATCACAGTCATGTTTTACTGTCATTTCTTTATCCTGTAAAAGGCGGTTATGGAGCATCTCATATTTATATTCAGACAATTACATGCTGTTATCCCTTTAAAGTTCCTACTCTCATAAAATATACACACTGCATGTTGACTTTTAAACCTTAAATTAACTTTCAACAACAGATAATTCAGTGCAATGGATATGTTTGCGGACGCAATGGACGGATGTTTTGAGGACGCACACGCATCTGTCACAGCGCCTGACAGGGCAAGCCTTTACACTAATGCATTAACTTAAAGCTCAAAATAAAGAATTATCATGCAAAATGGATCACGTACTTCTCCGCAGCATCTCATTCTGTTTCCTACACTATTTTGAGATGCATTTTGTCCATAGAAATACGTTATTTAGAGCTGTAATTTGAGCAACCGGCTGAAGTTGGACGTGCACTGTGGGCGGACCCGACTAATCGATTATGAGAAACGTTGTCGATGATTTTCATAATCGATAATAATCGATTTTATCGATTCGTTGTTGCAGCCCTAATTGTTTGTCTTGTTGAAATGTTGGATTGTTTTTGAACCTTTACAATATTAACAGGATAAAGATACAGAAAAATGCCCCCCCAAAATTTAACACAATCACAGATTGCATACAAATTCTGTAAAGGATTTATGTTATATTATTAATACTGAATAAAGAAAAGTATAACTGCACACATACCATTTACCAAACGTTTTGACAAATCAAGTAGTCTTTGTAAAGGTAAACTTTTGTAACTAATAAACAATGCAGTTATATTTTTTCTGTATTTAGTTTGCCCCTTGAACGTAAAACCTCTAAAATATGTGTTTTTTTGGCCACTTTATACTGGCCACTTTATTAGGTACACCTTGCTAGTGCCGGGTTGGACCCCCCTTTGCCTTCAGAACTGCCTTAATTCTTCGTGACATAGATTCAACAAGGTGTTGGAAACATTCTTCAGATATTTTGGTCCTTATTGACATGATAGCATTGTGCAGTTGATGCAGATTTGTCGGCTGCACGTCCATGATGTGAATCTCCCGTTCCACCACATCCTAAAGGTGCTCTATTGGATTGAGATCTGGTGACTGTGGAGGCCATTTGAGTAAAGTTAACTCATTGTCATGTTCAAGAAACCAGTCTGAGATGATTTGAGCTTTGTGACATGGTGCATTATCCTGCTGGAAGTAGCCATCAGAAGATGGGTACACTGTAGTTATAAAGGGATGGACATGGTCAGCAACAATACTCAAGTAGGCTGTGGCGTTTAAACAATGCTCAATTGGTACGAAGGGGTCCAAAGTGTGCCAAGAAAATATCCCCCACACCATTACACCACCGCCACCAGCCTGAACCATTGAGACAAGGCAGAATGAATCCATGCTTTCATGTTCTTTACGCCAAATACTTACCCTTCTATCTGAATGTCGCAGCAGAAATAGAGACTCATCAAACCAGGCCACTTTTTTCCAATCTTCTGTTGAGCCTGTGTGAATTGTAGCCTCCGTTTCCTGTTCTTAGCTGACAGGAGCGGCTGCGGCACCCTATGTGGTCTTCTGCTGCTGTAGCCCATCTGCTTCAGGGTTCGACGTGTTGTGTGTTCAGAGATGGTATTCTGCATATCTTGTTAGTAACGAGTGGTTATTTGAGTTACTGTTGCCTTTCTATCATCTCTGACCAGTCTGCTCATTCTCCTCTGACCTCTGACATCAACAAGGCATTTTTGTCCACACAACTGCCACTCACTGGATATTTTCTTTTTCGGACCATTTTCTGTAAACCATAGAGATGGTTGTGTGTGAAAATCCCAGTAAATCAGCAGTTTGTGAAATACTCAGACCAGCCTGCCTGACACCAACAACCATTCCACGTTCAGTCACTTAAATCCCTTTTCTTCTCATTTCTGATGCTCGGTTTGAACTTCAGCAAGTCGTCTTCACCACATCTAGATGCCTAAATGCATTGAGTTGCTGTCATGTGATTGGCTGATTAGCAATTTGTGTTACCATGCAATTGAACCGGTGTACCTAATAAAGTGGCCGGTGAGTGTAAATTAAGTATTAACCTTTTTGTTGTCAACCTCAAAATACTTTGGTTGCACATTATTTTACAGTACGTGAACTTACATGTACTTATAATGTACCTACCTAAGAAAGTACTGGTAAAATAAGGTATCTACATGGGGTAGGTTTAGGGGTAGGTTCAGGGTTAGTATCTAGTTATTGTAATTACTATAATAAGTACATAGTATGTACATGAGTAACAGGGCTGTAAAGTAAAGTGCTACCAATACGTTTTACAAATGCCTGGTATTACACAGTACTCTTTTTTTTAGGAAATGTCTGCTGACTACATCCAGTGCAGAGAAGACACCAGAAAACCACAGTATCTTAAGAGCAAAGCCATCATGCTAAATGGTAACACATCACATATCGACATCTGCACATAAATTCAATCACTCAGTGCATCAGTGAAAACTGGATTAGGTTTTCCTAAATCGCAGATAAATCCGCCACTCATTGCAATATGTTTCAGCTCCTGCCTGTTGCTTATATCTGCTTACTTACTGTACACTGACAGTCTGTTTTAATCTAAACCCAAGAGCCTTGCAAACAAGTGGATTTTCTATAAAGCCCTTTAAAATCTGTAGAGAAAAATCCCATGATCCTCTGTGTTAGCTACACAAATATGCACAGCAATGAAAGGATTTGGTCTGAAACAGATTAATTGCAGTGGTAAATGCAATATGTCTCTCATGTAGTGTGTACTGTGTATTACTGCACCCTATTTTATTAACATAGCTTTATCAGACAAGCTTTTTACAATCTCTGAGACAAGCATGTAATGATATACGGTTCATTGGGATCTCGGATTCTTGAAAGCCAGCACGAAACAAAAAGGCGATCCTTGCGCACATCAACCGACTATTCAAGGTGCATTTAGACCACCTTTGTCTTCTGTTTACCTCCTTGTGGTTCACAAAGCACTCCAATTAAAATCCCAGAGATTAAGACAATTGATTAATATTCGTCGGTGGGGCCTGGAGTATGAGACACAACAAAAGCAAGTGCTGCTTGGAATTGCCTTGAGCAGAACACCTAATGGCGGCCAATTAAAATAAGAGGATTCAATTTGGCCAAAGCAACAGGAACCTAAAGATAATGCATGTATCTAAAATCGCAGTAGATGCCACACTCTTGATTCTGCTCTATCATGTTTGTTATGGCATTTTCGCAAATGACCTGCAGCCGATTGCAACAAACCCTTTAATAAACCCTATGGGGGGACTTACAAAAGGGTTTCTTAACTTAATTGAGAATGTTTGGGTATTAAAATATATACAATATAGAGATTAAGTTTTTCATTGTTAATGCTTTTACAAAATACAGAATCTATGTTAATGCTAATTATTTACTGCATTTCAACATTGTTGCATGAATTAAAATAATAAAATAAATTTACTATAAACAGTTTGGCGTCAGAAAATGTTTTTCTTTTAAAGAAATTATTTTTTATTCAGCAAAGACTAATTCAATTGATGGAAACTAAAGACATGTTTCAAATAAATGCTGTTATTTTGTATTTTTCTATTCATCAAAGAATCCTTTAAAAATATGTATCGCAGTTTCCCCAAAAATAATATAACTGTTTTCAAAAATAATCAGAACATTTCTTGAGCACGAAATTAGCATAATACAATTATTTCTGAAGGATAACGTGACACTAAAGTAATGATGCTGAAAATTCTTCATCGCAGGAATAAATTATATTTCAAAATAGATTCAAATAGAAAACAGTTATTTTAAATTCCAATATTAGAGTTTTTACTATATTTTTTAAAATAAATGCAACCTTGGTGAGCATAAGAGACTTAGACAAAAACATGAAAAACGCTTCTCAAACTTTTGAACAGTCGTGTATATTGAACAATAGCATATTTATGAATTAACATTCATCTGCATTAATAACTGCTGTAAAAAATATTTGTTTTTAGTGTATGAATCCTAATATATTATTAACTGAGTTATAACAAATGTTGACATAATGCAACCCGAGCAAAAAGATGGAGCTAAATGAAGTGGTTATGATTTCAAGAAAGAATGAAACATTAAAAAGGTTTGAGCTGTGTTACAGAGACGCGTAGCGGGGAGACTGCCAGGTTGTGTGTGTGTGTGTGTGTGTGTGTGTGTGTGTGTGTGTGTGAATGAAGATGTGCACGAGGGAGAGTGAGACAGCTCATCACAGCATGGGCTCGATGTGGGAGCAATCCAGTTACTTAAACTGATCAAGATTTAATTAACACAACGCTCGGCAATTACTCTGTAATTAAAGTCATTTGTCCTCTTGCGGAGCTGAGAGTGCCACTGCTGCCATTAGAGAGGAGAAGCGAGGAGGGGGATGACGAGGGACTCGTTCTGCTGATGTGTTTGTGTTTTAGCCCTACACTGGCATTCTGACTAACTGCTTGTTTTATCATTGGACAAGAATGGAAGAAACTGTATAAATAGATGTACATGCAAAATATGGGTTTGAAGAAGCAATTGGGCAAAATTTGAATTGCCATTATTGAGATAAAATTGAAACCATGCTTGGTTGGTATAGTATTAAAGATATCCAGTCCTGTTCCTGCATATAAAATATTGGTAACACTTTAGTTTAGGGACCAATTCTCACTTTTAACTAGTTGTTAATTAGCATGCATATTACTAGCATATTGATTGTTTATTAGTACTTATAAAGGACATATTATAACATTATTCTGCATGAACATATTTTAGATCCTTTAACCTGACCCAATACCTAAACTTAACAACTACCTTACTAACTATTAGTAAGCAACAAATTAGGAGTTTACTGGAGCAAAAGTTATAGTTAATAGTGAGAACTGGTCTTAAACTAAAGTGAGAGCAAAATACGTTTCACAACACTATTGCGCAATTAATTAAGTGTGCCCTATTTGAATTATATTTAATAAATGTGTGGAGAATGGGGCTTGTCACACTATTTACTTGTCTGAAAGTGAAGACTGTGTGTGTATTTAAAGTCGTTTCCTGTTTTTCTTTTCACTAAAATTTCAGTGCACTCTTGCAGTTCGTAACTGTTTTGGCGAATTAGTGATTAATTGATACAATCTCATTTGTATGTGGACCTGGTAACACTTTAGAATACTGTTTCTTGCTGTATAACTAATAAGGAATTATTGAAGAACTAACAGGTCATTTATTCATTAACACTTAAATCACTACTGTTAACTAAGGAAGACGTGTTTACTAATATATATGTAACTACTATTAATTATCTACTAGTTAAGTTCCAAGAAAAATAACTATGAAGTAACTACTAATGAACAGTTATACGCAAATAGTCACTAATAATCAGATTGTGGCCCACAAATCAAGTACTTGAGTAAAAGTACAGATACCCCAATAAAATATTACATGTATTATAACACATCAAATTATATGTAGGCCTATTCATTTTCAAAATTATTGGAGTAAAAGGACAAGTACAAAGTACTACTGCAGTAGCAACTTTGTTACAGTCCACTACTATTATTAGCCTATAATGGAAATGAAATATGCATTTTGTTTGCTGCACACCCAAGTCAATAACTAACACTAACTTCGAAGACGTCTGAAATGTCGTCGGACAAGTTGACTTGGACACTGATGGGAGCGACGGTGGCGTGTGTTTTGGCAGTTTATATGAGAACCAGAAGGGCGTCAGTGACATTTTGGGTGAAATGTATGTTTATATATATATATATATATATATATACATAGATTTCTTGACGAGCTCTACTGGCAAAGGCATACTCTCATCCAGGAGTATACCATTTTTTATTATAAACGATTGAAATCAGTGCACAAAGTCAGATCAACCTATGGTAAGTTTTTGTTTTTGGCCCTCCTGTAAAGGTAAATAATTGTCTTGTGCACATGTTCTGTAGGAAATCTGCTTCGGAAAGGAAGCCCAACTCCACTATCTTGTCAAAAGTTGCCATAACTATCCAATTTACTACAGATACAGTACGCTCAGCAAAATGTTGTTTTGTTAATTCATTTATGTATTTATTTATTTTCCGAAACACTGGGATGAAGGTCATATTAGTTTTTAGTTTTTTAGTCTTGGATAGTTTTTGTGTTGTGTTAACACCTAAGTTAACTGCAGTTTCCCTGAGCCCAGCTCCCGCATGAGTTATTAAGTCTTTATTAATTACTAAAGGTTTCACTATATTTTCACTTTAGAATAGGCCTATTGTTGCAGGTTCAAAATAAGTCCTGCAGAATTATTTGAAATGACTTTATTAATTAACACCTTATCTTCCTTAGTAGTTAACAGTAGTGAGTTAAGTGTTAATGATCTTCAATAATTCCTTATTAGTTATTCAGTAAGTTAGGGACATTTTGTTTTGTTTGGGTTTAGGCAATGTAATAAAATAAATGATATTGCCTATCCTCTCGGGATACATGGAATCAGTGTTGCAAGTATCCTAGGCACATCGAATATCCCAGGTTTTTCAATTTTTGTAACATAAAAAAAGAAACATTTACACATCATCACCCTGTTCAAAAGTTTACACCCTCTGTTTTTAATGCACTCTGTTGCCTTCCTTAGCATCAGTAAATGCTTATAGCCTACCTTTTGTAACAGCTGTGTATTTGTCCCTCAGTTGCCCTCAGTGTGAAAAGGTGTCTCTCCAAATCATACAGTCACTGTTGGAAAGGCTTCAATTATGCAGAAGTTGCTGTAAAACCAATGAGTGTGCAGGACCTGGAGGATTTCTCTGAAGAACAGCAGGCAATTGAACTGCTCAGGATCAACGAGGGACTTGTGAACAACTATCACAACTAGGGTTGTCGCGATAACTACTTTTTGTTGTGCGATATATTGCACCAAAATTAATTGCGATAAACGATATTATTGTCATTTTAAGACAATTTTATTTCACTGATTATATAATTACAGAATGACAATATAATAGCATAATAATGCAAGTGCACTCTTTCAAAGACAAAGAACATTTTATTCTTAAGAATAAAAAAGTTTGCAGCATATTTTTAAAAGCTGGTTTTTCGACCGTGTTTAATGGCTGCATCTCTTTGGCTATATAGCGAGTTACGCTATCTGTGAGTGTGCGCCATTTCGCGCTGTCACGTTTATATGTACACTGTCGGGAAAAGGCATCTGTAACAGATAACTGTCTGGAAGACCCCTCTCCAGCTCCAGCTGCGGTTGTTGTTCCCAGATTGAAAAACTGGGTGGGATGGTTATGTTTTAAGTGAGATTTTAGGTTAGTTGTGTTGCCTCTTTTCGTTGTCACTGTTTTTAAACAAAGTCGACATACCGGCTCATTCACGTTATTTGGCTCTCCTCTCTCATTCGGCTTAAAGCCAAAATGTTCCCACACCGGAGCTGAAGATTGCGGCTTTGAAACCAAGTCCATTGGGACTTGTTCTTCCTAACTGGCTGTAGTTGTCCCGAAACACTTTATAACGCAGTGGGTTCACGCCTTCTCTTCACCTGTCGCTGTCCGCTCTGTGTGCGTGTGTGTGTGCGTGTGTGTGAACGTGTGCGTGTGTGTGTGTGTGTGTGTGTGCGTGCGTGCGTGCGTGCGTGTGTGTGAGGGAGACGCTGCCTAAGCCCCGCCTCCGCCACAGAGAGCAGACGAGATGACGGAGGTAGCGCGATCGACTAAAATGTTGGTGATATTCATTTTTATGTAAAAATTAATATAATCATTATTTTTAATTATAAAAAAATGATCAGTCGCAATATATCGCGGCACCAAAAATGATCGCGCTCATATCCATATATCGTGCGATAAGTCAATATATCGACTATCGCGACAGGCCTAATCACAACACAGAAAAACAGTCGTAGATCATCCAGGAAACAACAGATTATTAAGATTCAAGGGTATGTAAACTATTGAATGGAGTCATTTCTTATGAATTCAGTAATTATGTTGTCTTGTGGAGTATATATAAACATCTGTTATGTGAAATATTGCCTGGACAGGAGAACCCTCAGACGTTCCAGCTGTGGACCACTGGTTCCGGGTGAGTGAGAGAGTTTGGGACTCAGCCCATGTCCACCTCCAGCAGGCAGTGCGGAGACACAAGGACTTCCCAGACGCCCGCCGGTCGCATACCCCCGTCTATTGCCCAGGAGATCAGGTCTGGCTCTCGACCCAGGATCTGCGTCTCCACCTGCCCTGCCGGAAGCTGAGTCCCCGCTTCATAGGTCTCTTCACCATCGAGAGGCAGATAAATGATGTCACCTTCCTCCTTCAACTCCCAGCCCGGTATCGTATTCACCCTGCATTCCACATCTCACTTCTCAAGCCCTTCTCCATCTGTCCCAGGCACAGAAGAACCGGCAGTACCACCTCCTCCCGAAGTTCAAGAGGAACCCGCCATCTGCCAAGCATGAGGAATCTTGGATTCCCGTCGACGCACCCAGAGGCCATGGCCGGCCCCATCGCCGTCGTGGGGCGTCAGGAGCCACCCCTGGAGGAGGGGGTACTGTCAGGGAGTCACAGTCATCGCAGTCACCTCAGTCACCATCAACTACACACACCAGATCCAACTCACCTGATTTCTGATCACCGCCACCAGTCATCAAGAGCACTATATCAATCACTATATACTCCTCCCGATCAGTCACTGTCTGGTCTCAAACATTCCATGTTGACTCACCTGACCCTCTTACCTTTTGTCTACAGTCTCGTCGTTCCTGTGTTCCGCTCCCAGATCTCCACCGCTCCTGTGCTCCACAGTCTCTGAGCTCCATTTCTCCCACTGGTACTCCTGGATAAAGTAAAAGATTGATTACTCACAGATAAGACTCTCTAGAAACTTCTCCATTCCTGATTCACTCACCTGGACTCGCTGCATTGCTCCATTTCCCTGCCGTAGTTCAATAAACCGGCGGTTGATTTCACTTACCTCTGTGTCCCTTGTCTATCTGCTGACAGGGCCATGTTTAGATCTTCCAACCGGACAATAATCCAAAAACAAACCTCAAAAACAACGGAGTCACTGAGCACAAAACCAAGCTTCTGCTCTGGCCATTCCAGTCCTCTGACCTGAACCCTGTAGAAAATGAGTGAGTGAACTGAAGAGAAGAAGCACCATCATGGAGCTGGGAATCTAAAGGGTCTGGAGTGATTCTGGATGAAGGAATGGTCTCTGATCTCTTGTCAGGTGTTCTCTAACCTCATCAGGCATTATAGGAGAAAATTTACAGCTGTTAAACTGGCAAATGGAGGTTTCAAAAAGTATTGAATAAAAGGATAATTTGAAAAAAGTGAATTGTGGCCAATGTGTATTAGAGAAAAACATTTATTTCATAATGATAGTTCCCCCCTTTTTACATTCTTATTCTCCAATGAAAGGTTAGATTGTTGTGATTTTTAATAAAAGATTAAAAGGATTTACAAAGCATATAAACAGCATTCTAAAGTGTTACCCTGGACCTTTGTGCATTTTTACATGAATCACACCATACAAATCCTTAAGAAAAAAATACGTTAAAAACATAAATTTTCTCATGAGATGTCTGTTGTTCTTGCCTAAAAGATACAGTTTAACACAAGTTAGTGTGGCATGATGCAAGCTCTGTGGGGTAAGTTATCACAAAGGGAACCTTTTTTTAATTGACAGTGAAATATTTTAATTTGGATAAAGTGTCTGCTAAATGTAAATAATAAATCATTATTTATATTAATAACTAAAAAGCAAAGAAAGAAAGATAAATGTAAAAAGCCATTGTCCACAATGATATTGTTTTTAAAATGGCAGTTATGTAGTTTATTGTCTTTTCAGCCAAATTTAATCCGTAAAAGCAATTATGAAACACAAAACTATTCAGCCAAAGGAAAAAATATGTTTAATAATTTATTTTATATAATTATTATTTTAATTAATTGATCATTTAAAATTACAACATTAAACATAGGGCCTAGACAACTTGACCTAAACATGTTTTGGTTCAATCTAAAGTGGTGGACAAAATGATTAGAACACTAGTATTTTCACCAGCTAAAATATGGTTTTAAGTCAGTAGTTTTTATCTTTTGCTTTAAAGTGTCAGTAGGAAAAATCAGTTTACATTTCCAAACATTAATTTGCCGTTAATTGTAAAAATCCAGTGAGATTATGTTTGACAACAGCCAGTGCTCCACACCGAGATCTGATCATCTTCCAGTCTGTCTATAACGACATGAAGAAACAGATCAAACTGAGACCAACTCAATCCAGAAGAACTGTGGCAACGTCTCCAAGATGCTTCACGAAACCTCCCTGCAAAACTATACGCAAGTGCACCGAGGGCAAAAGCTGCTTTAAACGCAGAGGATGCTCACACCAAATGTTGATTGAATTTAGTTAATAGAAGTGAATTGATCAAGAAAATCTATTTTTGACAGCATCCTCATTTTACAGTAATTTTACACAAGTCCTAAAACTTGTAACAGTACAGTAGATTTGCAGGAAGGTTTTGTGAAGCATATTGGAGATGTTGCACAGCTCTTCTGGATTTAGTCTCTCAGTTTGTTCTATTTTTTCATGTCATTCCAGACAAAAGAAATGGATCAGTTAAAATATTCTAAAATTCACAAATTAAAGTTTTTCAGGGGGGTGTACACCATAGATAATATCAGCTATAATAGAGAAAGTGAGCATTTCTGCAACTGTATTGTGGACTCACTTAATCTTCACCTTAAGTGAAGATTTGTTTATTTTTTCAGATAACCTGGAACAGCTCTTATGACAGATGAAAACACTGTTATTGTGTGCAGACCTTTAATCTGACGTCACGTATAGCCTACTATAAAAGGGTTTTTACTGAAACAGCGGTGCACGCGACATCTGCGCCTTCGGCTCGTGAGCAATCCATGATGACAACAGACGACAAACTGAGACGCCTCATGCCGTTCTACACACCGAGGCAAAGATTACGCGGTAAAGCGCAATTAAAGAGACATTTCAAACGCGTCAAGCGTTCTCAGAGGTGAGGACGCGGACCAAACCCTTCAGACAGTAGCCACGAGCGCAACTCCACTTACAGGCCGTAAATAATTAATGGGACATTTTCAGCGGCAAACAGTGACTAATTGCGCTAGACAGAAATAGCGAGGAATTAATAACATGCATCCAACACTTGCCACGATCCCCTACCGCTTCAATTTGCCGGGAGATTAAAAACGACTGCCAAGTTTACTAAATTAGGAGCGCGGGGGAAACAAACGCGCGCCTTGTTGTGTTCGCGTGCGCGCGTGTACTATCTCTTATTTACAGGCGATGATCTGCATATCATCTCTCGGGGTCTCACGCTGGGGGAAAGAGGTAAATATCAAGTACACCAACCCCGCCGAATGTAGGAGTCCTATTAATAATCTGGCGTCCAGCCTCCAGCCACCTGTGGCACATATCTTCTTGCCAGTTCACCGGGTCGCTGGACAGGGAAAACGGAGACAAGGCATGGTTAGACCTGTTTCCCCTGCAGGAGTGATAGAGTTTAGCAGTCAACACCTTTCTTACCTTAAAAACCCCTGAAGGAATGCTATTGATATATGTTAGGGTGACCAAACGTCCTGTTTTCACGTCCTGTCCTGGCCGTCCTGGCTGTTTTTTATAAAGTGATGAAAATGTCCTGGTTTTCATTATTTTTCATTGGGCCATTAAATTGACCTAATTGACTAATGAGCTCAAACAAGCTTCCTACTGCATACAGTGACATTCTGAAATAATACATGGAAAACTAGGATTTTCAGTTTATCCAGAAGGATCATATTTGATACTGAGAGGATTCTTGTTTTATCCCATTTAGGATTGGTTTCAAATTAGTGTGTCCATAAAGAAGGATAATTTAAAAGTGGATTTATCCATCAACTGAAAGCTGAATAAATTATATTTCCATTGATGTATGGTTTGTTAGGATCGGACAATATTTGACCAAGATACAACTATTTGAAAATCTGGAATCGGGGGAGGAGGGGTCAAAACATTGAGAAAATCGCCTTTAAAGTTGTCCAAGTGAAGTTTAGCAATGCATATTAGGCCTACTAATTAAAAATGACTACTATACAATTTTTGATATATTTACAAAATATCTTCATGGAACATGATTTTTTTGTCATAAAAGAAAAATCGATAATTTTGACCCATACTGTGTGTATTTTTGGCTATTGCTACAAATATACCCATGCTACTTATGACTGGTCCAGGGTCACATATGGTTTTCAAAGGTTACATTTAATGAAATGTCATGTGGTGTAACCAGTAAATAAAAAAATATATTTACACTTTTAATACATTGGAGTTCACACACCTCAAAAAGGTTTCTAAATATTTTTTTCAAGGTATTTTTTAATAATGAATTAACAAATAATGTTGTTGTTTTTAAATGTCGCACCACGTGACATTTTATAACCTTAAGGTTGAACTAATCTGGCCTTATCATAAAAATATAATATTGTCTGATATTTCTCAGACTTATTGGCCTTGCAGTGTCTTCTCTGTGATATAATTTCCTTTTTTCCACACGATTTGGTATACCACACAGAAGATTAGAAAATAGCCTTTAATATATTATACACTTTTTATATTTTTATTTCTTTTATAATATTATATTATTGTTTTTTTTCAAGAATTGTATTCCTGGATTATGACTTTTTATGATATCAGGATAGAAGAGTTGTGCATTTTTTTGAACAAATTAATATAGAGGACAAAAAAATCTTCACATTCTCAATCTCAGTTAGATCTCTCAAAATGATAAAGATGCATTAGTCCAACATTACAACATCCATGTTACATACAGTAAACATACAATTAAAATGAACACATTTGAACACGATCACTTCACTGCACAGTAATCATCAGATGAAGTACAAAAAGACCTAATATTGTCTGGAAATCACCTTTCTGAAGGACTCGGCCCTCCATGTTTTGGTTTGATGTCACAATCTTGACACTGCTGATCGGGGCGACATGTCTTGATTTTCTGCCGCTTTGATCCTTCAACAGTTGACTGTCTGAGCTGGCAGGCGTCCTGAAGGAGACAGCTAGCAGGCAGCAAATAAAAAGACATTCACTCTGTCTCTCTCATGCAATATGCCCATGCTAAGCCTTCCACATCACGTCTCGAGCAGTTTTGGTGGATCTCACTGAGAAACTGTTACTGAACTGCAAAGACAGGAACGGGAACAGCTGCAATTAAAAGGCTTGATCTTATTTTCATCATTCAAACAAGGATAGAACAGAGTACAGGTGCACATACTTACGCCGTTTGTGACAGGCATCCTCTGTGTAGTGAGGTGGCCTTTTCAGGCGTATAATATTACATCACACTTGAGAATACAAAATAACACTGCACAGGAACCACAAAAGACAAGCCGTAAGCTTCATCACAAATGCAGACGTTATGTCATTTTTAATAAACCCTCTAAAATGGGGGCAAGCCAAGCAGAGATTTCTCAGCGAGCTTTCTGTCACCTTTACTACGATGACTGTCATTTGGAAAGGCAGCGTAGAGTGGGATCGAGACACATCCCATCTCCACAGCATCTACAGGAGGAAATGTTAATTAGCAGTCATGGCATCCCACTGATCTTCCCTTTCAAAGCAGCTAAACGGCATGCTCCAAACCGAAATCCTTTTATATGCCCTTATTTGCAGAGAGAGCGCGTATGAAAGGGACGAATATGTCACCACTGTTTGATGGATAATGCGCTTGCCATTATTCCAAGTCCTTTCACTCTGTGATTTCAGTGTCGTTCAGATTCACAGTGAGTTTTAAACAGGAAGATGCACAGCTTGCTTAAATGCTTTTCAAAATTAACAGCTAAAAAATATTAAAGCGCAAGCAAAAAGTTCGTTAAATTGGGTACTTATGTTACATTTATGTTATGCATTTTAAATTAGTACGTAATACATTTTTAGTTTAGTATGTTATAAAACAGATTCAGGTTATTATAAACAGAATAGCTTAACTTCATGAAAGATGCACGGCTCCTTTCATAAATTAAATGTATTATTGAAAAACAACAAATATAACTTGCGATGAAAATGTGACATTTTATTAAAACGTTAAATTAATCTATTTATTCTTAAATGCAGTCATCATTAAATACATTCACAATGTTTCTGCAGTCCATGAAAAATGGTTTGTCAATATTTCAAGTTCAGAAAATATGATTACAGCACCCTCTTGCGGCGGTGAATAATTACTACATACTGTAACTTCAAAAAAATATGAATTAGTGACTGGACGATGTTTGCATTTCTAATCATCTTTAATAATCTACATTTTAATAATCTTTACCACATTTTTATTTTGATCTCTCACAGCATCAGATCTCTAAAGACGATTTGTTTTGGGGGTTTTCTAGCCAATCTTTCGAGCGTTATCTCCCAAAAGTTCATAATTTTGTTGAGAACTGAATTTTGAACTTTATAATGGGTTTGATGATGTAATGCAAGAGTAACTGAAGAAGAGCAGGAGGAAGCACACACACTCTTCACAGGCCTGAAATCATCAGCCAGTTCTCCTCTGAACTTTGACTTGACGGACCGTGGTAGCCACTCGGTAGTTCTACATGTATTATATTTTTTATTTTTACAATATTGCAGATAAGTGATGTATTTCATTGTCCAGTGTGACCACCTAGTTCATTCAAAACAGAAAATCACTGTCGCTCCAAACACACAAAAAAAACTTGTGGAATAAAAGAGTTAGATTATTCATGCTTGAAAAATGAAAACCGATTAAGAGAAAATGTAACGCATCACTCAGAAATAATAAAAGTAACAAATGCATACGCATTTTATATTACGCATTATCAAATACACATGACATCACTAAACAATCTTTCGAGTGGGAGGAGAGTGAAATATCCTTTATTTACATACATTTTTCCAAGCACACCATGGAGCACAAAATGGGTTTTTTGTATTAAAATTATGGCAAAGACAGACGACTTTTTTTTTCTGTATCAAAAGAAAGGCTTATGGATTGCAGACATGTATAGCATTACTTCC
Source organism: Gymnocypris eckloni scoliostomus (assembly GCA_027564155.1). Taxonomy (NCBI): domain Eukaryota; kingdom Metazoa; phylum Chordata; class Actinopteri; order Cypriniformes; family Cyprinidae; genus Gymnocypris; species Gymnocypris eckloni. The sequence goes on from CM050428.1 coordinate 29,614,283, forward strand.
GTGTTGTTTCTTTCTTGTGAGGGTCGATCTTTCACAAGGTTCAAGTGTTAAATCTGCTTGTAGTGAAAAGCTCTTTGTTATACACCGTTGTCTTGGTGTTGCAAAGCTGAAATTAAAACATGCGCGCTACAGTGTAATGTTTATTCGGTCTAATTTTGCACAACTGAAATATACAATAGTTTACACCTGAATTGTGCTCTCTGGAATTCAACATGACAAAATACAAGGAAGCTTTTTCACAGAATCCTTTTGGCAGTAAAAAAGAAAGAAAACGGTTTGGCCTTATTTTAGTTAACACCACATGGAAGAGCCTCACATCAGCATCATTGTTAATGAACAGTAGCTTTGCTTAAGTAAATATACTCGCCGTCCAGAGTTCATTTTGCTTTTGGAGTGAACATTTCACAATGATATGTTTCAAGAAAACTCTACAGAACATCCCGCTAAATGCATGTATAATTACACAAGGCGTTTACACCACAGGGCACTGTTTGCATATCTAACAAAAACAATTATAAAAGAGAGAACAGAACATTTCATTAATTAAATAAAATCCAATGCGATTAAATTGTGTTCCTTTAACATTTCATATTCAGTCTGAATTTAACATGGAGTGTGGGAGGAACATTGGGTTATTCTGCAAACACAAGCATAACCAGATAAAGGATCAAAAGCATCAATAAAATAAATATGACTTCTGACTGTTCACAGGTTAAGTATGCACTTAAATGAGTGATGACCAGATGTTGCTGTTCAGGCTGATACATTCATACAGACACATACCACACAGTAAAGTACATATTCGAATAAATATATTAGTATCTGTTTAAAACAAACTGTACATGGGGGGCTATTGTGTAGTAAAATACTTTTTAGTGAGTAAAAAGCCTCTGTAAATGCAAGCGCTTAAAAAAATACCCCTTCAGTATGCCTAAAATATCTTCTTCACATTCCCGTAAAAACATCTTCGGGCATAAAAAAAACCATCTCTGTATAAATTTTAGGAAAATTGTGGAATAAAAGTCATTTTAATCTCATAAGCTTATATAACAGTTGAAATAGGAAGAATTTTGAGCAATGAGAAATGGTTACCAAGCAATCTCTGCTTCTTAGCTCCTTTACGCCATACACCTCCACCATCATTGTTTTCAATCTCATTTAGGAAAAGTCTAGATGCCGCCTGCAGAATAGTCAACAATTTCCACATCTACTTTGATTGTAAACCAATATCAACACGTGGAAAATGAACAAGTGGCAAGCAATAAGCAGTACCAAAATATTTGGGCAGTTTTCAAGAAGTGGAAAAATAACACCAGGAACTATTTAAGTTACTAACACTATGGCCAGTTCCAGAAATATTTGGCAACATCCTTTGTTAATCTCATTACCAGTTACCCCGGTATGAATAAAAATATCTTTACGTCAAAGCTTAAAATCACTAACCTTTGAGACAAAGAAAAACAAATGTGTTAGTGTCCAAATACTTGAGATCATTGTAGATGAACCGAGGACTAGGCTAAAATGACAAAATCACAAATTCACAATCCAAAATGAAGCTTCTACTGTGGCTCATTAGTATTCTTTTAGGAGTGTTATGTTGTTAGCACTTCATGTAAATTATAAACACTTTTTTTTTTTTTCATCTTTGGAAACAACCATTTTAGTATTGCAGTTCCCAAATCACTGCTCCAACAAGTGGATCCTTGTGGACGCCTTCAGTGGAGTTTGGGATGGGATCCTGAGCTTTGAGAGTTCCCACACAGTGAACTACTTAAAATAATGGATGTCCAGTCCTGGTCCTGGGGCTCGACCATCCTACACAGTTTAGTTCCAAATCTAAAGTTCAGTAAAGTTCTTTGGAAAGCACGGAAGGATTATTAAAGCTACAAAACTCCACAGGAAGGTTGATCACCAAGAAAGATCCAAACAAAGCACCTCGGGTCTAAAGCCAGGTATAGAAATGAAATAAATCTCCTGAGTGTTGTGTTAATGCTGGTGTGAAAATGTAACGCATCACTCAGAAATAATAAAGTAACAAATGCATCGCATTTTATATTATGCATTATCAAATACACATGACATCACTAAACAATCTTTCGAGTGGGAGGAGAGTGAAATATCCTTTATTTACATACATTTTCTTTTCCAAGCACACCATGGAGCACAAAATGTTTTTTTTGTATTAAAATTATGGCAAAGACAGACGACTTTTTTTTTTCTGTATCAAAAGAAAGGCTTATGGATTGCAGGCATGTATAGCATTACTTCCGTGTTGTTTCTTTCTTGTGGGGGTTGATCTTTCACAAGGTTCAAGTGTTAAATCTGCTTGTAGTGAAAAGCTCTTTGTTATACACCGTTGTCTTGGTGTTGCAAAGCTGAAATTAAAACATGCGCGCTACAGTGTAATGTTTATTCTGCCTAATTTTGCACAACTGAAATATACAATAGTTTACACCTGAATTGTGCTCCCTGGAATTCAACATGACAAAATACAAGGAAGCTTTTTCACAGAATCCTTTTGGCGTAAAAAAAAAAAAGAAAACGGTTTGGCCTTATTTTAGTTAACACCACATGGAAGAGCCTCACATCAGCATCATTGTTAATGAACAGTAGCTTTGCTTAAGTAAATATACTCCCCGTCCAGAGTTCATTTTGCGTTTGGAGTGAACATGTCACAATGATATGTTATTATGTTTCAAGAAAACACTACAGAACATCCCGCTAAATGCATGTATAATTACACAAGGCGTTTACACCACAGGGCACTGTTTGCATATCTAACAAAAACAATTATAAAAGAGAGAACAGAACAGTTCATTAATTAAATAAAATCCAATGCGATTACATTTTAGTGTTCCTTTAACATTTCATATTCAGTCTGAATTTAACATGGAGTGTGGGAGGAACATTGGGTTATTCTGCAAACACAAGCATAACCAGATAAAGGATCAAAAGCATCAATAAAAGAAATATGACTTCTGACTGTTCACAGGTTAAGTATGCACTTAAATGAGTGATGACCAGATGTTGCTGTTCAGGCTGATACATTCATACAGACACATACCACACAGTAAAGTACATATTCGAATAAATATATTAGTATCTGTTTAAAACAAACTGTACATGGGGGGCTATTGTGTAGTAAAATACTTTTTAGTGAGTAAAAAGCCTCTGTAAATGCAAGCGCTTAAAAAAATACCCCTTCAGTATGCCTAAAATATCTTCTTCACATTCCCGTAAAAACATCTTCGGGCATAAAAACCATCTCTGTATAAATTTTAGGAAAATAGTGGAATAAAAGTCATTTTAATCTCATAAGCTTATATAACAGTTGAAATAGGAAGATTTTTGAGCAATGAGAAATGGTTACCAAGCAATCACTGCTTCTTAGCTCCTTCACGCCATACACCTCCACCATCATTGTTTTCAATCTCATTTAGGAAAAGTCTAGATGCCGCCTGCAGAATAGTCAACAATTTCCACATCTACTTTGATTGTAAACCAATATCAACATGTGGAAAATGAACAAGTGGCAAGCAATAAGCAGTACCAAAATATTTGGGCAGTTTTCAAGAAGTGGAAAAAATAACACCAGGAACTATTTAAGTTACTAACACTATAGCTAGTTCCAGAAATATTTGGCAACATCCTTTGTTAATCTCATTACCGGTTACCCCGGTATGAATAAAAATATCTTTACGTCAAAGCTTAAAATCACTAACCTTTGAGATAAAGAAAAACAAATGTGTTAGTGTCCAAATACTTGATCATTGTAGATGAACCGAGGACTAGGCTAAAATGACAAAATCACAAATTCTATAATTCACGATCCAAAATGAAGCTTCTACTGTGGCTCATTAGTATTATTTTAGGAGTGTTATGTTGTTAGCACTTCATGTAAATTATAAACACTTTTTTTTTTTTCATCTTTGGAAACAACCATTTTAGTATTGCAGTTCCCAAATCACTGCTCCAACAAGTGGATCCTTGTGGACGCCTTCAGTGGAGTTTGGGATGTGGGATCCTGAGCTTTGAGAGTTCCCACACAGTGAACTACTTAAAATAATGGATGTCCAGTCCTGGTCCTGGGGCTCCGACCATCCTACACAGTTTAGTTCCAAATCTAAAGTTCAGTAAAGTTCTTTGGAAAGCACCGGAAGGATTATTAAAGCTACAAAACTCCACAGGAAGGTTGATCACCAAGAAAGATCCAAACAAAGCACCTCGGGTCTAAAGCCAGGTATAGAAATGAAATAAATCTCCTGAGTGTTGTGTTAATGCTGGTGTGAATTGACATCTTGTAGGCCGGTAGACGAAATAACTAAAAGCAAATCATGATGGACACCTGTCATTCGCCAACTATCACACCACGTTCATGAGCAAGAACTTGCTCTCCAGCATAAGCATTTCAAGGGCAGTTTCACAGCTTGCGGTCACACCTTCTACGAGTCGTCCTTCAGCACACTGGATTCCGCTTCAATTATGCAATAATCCACTATCCGCCTCCTCTACACTCTCAGTCTACAGGCTCCTGAAAGATGAGCTTCGCCCACTTTTGCGCCAGATTGAGTTGGGTAGTGCAGAAGGGGCAGGCGGCATGGAAAGCATGGGTGCCGTGCGGTAAAGGAATCTCCGCCCAATAGCGGGCTGACTTTTCAGAGCACACGTGGCCGCAAGGTACGAAGGCGTACGTTGGTGCGCCAGTATCTACGTAAAAGGCTGGTTCGCATCCGAGCCAGAGTGGCACGTAGGGGCCCACGGTTCTGCACATGGGACACTCTCTTTGAGGATTGGAGTCTCGTTCAGAACGGTGGCCCCAGTCGTGGTAGCCGTGAACATGGCCACAGGCAAGGTAGACCCAGGGCTGCTTGTCCTCCTGGGTGGGAACACTGGATAGGGCACGGCTGCAGCGTTGCATGCTGGGAAAGGCCAGGGTGTTGAGTCCCACAGGGCACTGAGGCCGGGCTGCGTTGAGCTCCTGCCGTAATGCCTCCAGGTGCTTCTGAGTGGGGGTGTGGAAAAGGCCATCGGCTGTGCGCCAGAGTAGCGTGGCTCCGCATAAGTCAACCAGAGAGCCATCCTGGAGTACGTTACTCTCACTCTCCACCTGAGCATAAAACAAACAACGAAATGCATTCATTACAGGTGTTCCATACATCCAATTTCCAAAACATATGTCCCATGTTGGGTTGCGGGGAAAACTGGAGGCCTTAGGCGGGGAAACACCTTGGACAAATGGCCAGTCCATCACAGGGCTCACACTCACACCTACAGACAATTCAAAGTGTTCAATTTATCGGTCCTGCTTGTCTTTAAATTGAGGAAAATAGAGCATGCAGGGGAAACTCACACCAACCCGGGGAGAAAAAGCAAACAACACAAAAAGGCATTCTGTCTTAAGGTGCGTTCACAACAGACGCGAATGAAGCATTAAGCGCATATGATTTACATGTTAAGTTAATGCAAAGACGCGATAGACAATCCTGCGGCGCTATTCGCGTGAATGAGGCAGCGCAAATGAAAGAGCATTCAGAGTCTGAAAGCATAAAGTCATATAAACCTAGGATGGCCTGAGGTTGAGAAATTCATGGGGTAATTTGTATTATTGGGTGAACTGTCCCTTTAAATTCAATGGTTTTTCAGTAAAGTCTAACTGGTTAACTGCTCCCATTACAGGCCTGATAAACAGAAAGTATTGGTCTCACGTCTGTCCTGACCTTTGAACCCAGTTTGTCTTACAATAACAATACCTGAAGGGCAGAAATACATTTTAAGATTGTTTTTACACTGGGCCGGCCAGGAAGTCTTACAGTTTATAGATTAGCCTATGGTTTGTAATAGTCTGCCTTAATTGTTAGCAGCATGTAGCCAATAGCGTCTGAATAACTAGTCACTGACAAATTACATTGTTATGGTTTACAACAATCATAACTACATTGATAAAGTGTAGATAAATGCATCTGTGCAGGTCACTGTTTGGGTGTGTTTTTTGTACTTCAATGCAAATGAAAGTAGTTTTACTATTGTTATGATGCACGGTAGGTCACCCTGTCGCCTCACAGTAAGAAGATCCCCAGTTTGAGTCCTGCCGGAGCCATGCCTCTCATGCAGCACTTACATTTTGCTTTTCACAGTACATCAGCAGTTGTCATATAAACTGCCAGTACGGTCTTCTGTTTTTGCTGGAAAGATATTGAAACTGAATGTGCATGAGTGAATCAGCAGTTTGTGTCTCACTCTTGTGTACAGTTTTATACACTTAGACAAGCAGTGCAATGTTGTTACATTTCTCCATGAGCCCGCCATAGACAGTGTCAGCACTTCTCCACCAACAAGTTGAATCGATCTTCCCTGCCCCCTTTCATGTCGCAAAAATGCATAGAATGACTTCAGAACCGGGACCAGAACCCAGTCTGTGCTTGCATGTTCTCCCCGTGAGTTTCAACTGGGTCCAGTTTACCCCATAATCCTCATGACATGCACAGGTGAACTGGAGACACTAAATTGCCCATAGCACCATCTCTGCAATCATACAGAGGACAAGCAGTTTTATGAATGGATATTGTTTTTCATTTTAATACTGTAAACTTTTGATTAAATGAGAAATACATTAAACCTCATGCATACTGGTTAAATATGTTAATATTTACTTTTAGCAGTGCGTTTATTAGCAAAACCGCTGTAACGGTATTGAAATTGATGATATGGTAACAATGTGTGTAGAACTACATTTGTCCTCCAGGAGGAGCTGGAGGTCCAGAGACTCAAACATACTGTAGGGCTTGAATAACAGCTGTAAATAGCCACATTAAGTAACTGCTTTGCCTTATAATTAACTGGGGTTACAATTATTCATAAGATTGTACAATGCATAATACATTAAAACTAAAATTATAATACATAAAGGATTTAAATAAAGTGTTACCAAAATTAAATAGACCTTTTTCACAGACTGAGACGACACTGAATCATCAGCATCGCAAGTCCTGAAAAGTGATTTTTATATTATTTTATTTTTTAAATTCATGTACATTTATAACACTTTACTTTGGATTATATTACCTTTACACGAAATTACACAAAACTAGTTTAAGCTGCTGTGAGTGTGTTTCTAATACAGGGTCTATGGGAGTTAAGGTAAATGTGTCATTGTTTTCGGATTGCCGTTATCAGAAAGCTGTGAAAACACTAGTTAAATCATGTTAACAATATAGTTGTTATTTTGCTATTTGAGAAAATGGGAACACAAAAATATATTTGATGTAGTCTCCCATTCACCGCTATAGAAGTTTACCCAACTATAACGACTTACGCTGCTAAGAAACCCAGAAAAGGGAAAAAGGTCCATAGTAGGCAAATGTAACTGACTTTGCAAACTGAAAATTCACACATGATCGGATTAAGACATAATATACATAGGTACTTAAAAGTAAACCACTTGATCTAGAGTACATCAGTGAGAGTAGAGTGTCCAAGTCAGGGCATGGTACATTTACAATCTACATTTCACTTTTGATTATACCATGTATAATTTATTATGTGACAAATAAAGAAACCTTGGTAGGGTCCTCTTTAATCTTCAGTTCAAGGGTCATACTTGTGATATGAACCAGTAGACCTTGCAAATCGTGCAGACCTTGCAAATCCGGTCTGCCAATCATCTTCATATGGCCCGAGGGAGAAGTACGTGCAGGTCGCACATATGCCTTGAATTGTTGTCCACAAGGTGTCAACACTGGCCCGGGCCATATTAAAGAGGAAAGAAAGACGCAACAGCAATCTACAGAGACAGCAACATAAATAGACGGCAGCATTTACCAGCGTTTATGAGGGAGATACGAGATATCCACAACTCTAGTTTAACCGAATATAAAGAGTGTTATCGGTCATAACTTCTGGTGAGAAATAGCGCAAACACTGGACGAAAATGATCAAATGAAGTAACCTATATTTTGAAAGGCCGCTTCAGACTCCCAGTAACGTTAGCGCTTCAACTGACAAAAACACACAGAATTGTCAAAATTTGCATTGGCAAGTTACATTGTAACGCAGTTAAGACTATGTTTACGAAGTCTTAAATGACCGTAAAGAGTTTGGAGAAAATCGGATACATGTCAGACCCATGTCATGTGCAAATCATGATGTAAATCAAAGAACAAAAAAATCACTCGACTGCTCCAGTCGCTGATTAACTTTTGTAACTAGAATACAAATTCACCAATATAGTTTATGCATACACAATTTATAGTGTATGTGAAGATTGTTTTCGAATCACTTATATTAAAAAGGTTTTTATATATTTCAGAGTCTATTAAAATGTAAAACAATTATGGCTTTCAATTATACTGTAAGGCTGAATGGCTGTAATTAACAGGGGAAATGCATTTAATAGAGACACCAGTAGCAGTATTGTATCAACTCTTCGTTAAGAAAAGGCTACTTCTGCCATTAAACACATTTCAAATATACTGTATTTATGTTGTTTCTACATTAATTTGGAGTTTCAATGTGAAATTCTGACAATATAAATACATAAATATGTGATTAATCATGATTAATTACTGAAAAATATGTAATAATTTTTAATAGATTGATAGACAGTACTCTGTCAACCTTTTATAGATCTTTATGTTGGTAACATTGGTTCATTTTACCGCTGAATATGCATTTAATTTCTAATGTATAGGCCCCACCAGAAAGAGATTGGGACGGCCCCCACTACCTTGGCCCCCTTCAAATTCAGTTTAATAATCCGGCCCTCAAATGAAGCTAGTTGACTAGCCCTGATCTATATAGTCTGGAACCTCAACGAGATTCAAGAAACTCCCTGATCCTGGACCGACCCCCTAATTCTAATCTGCAATTCAGAGAATCAAGTATAGATGGTTTCTGCTATTTGAGTTTGATTGTATATCACAGCTTGTAAAAGGAATTGTGAGTGAATTGATGATTGGCAACACTGAACTAAACGGAGCAGATGCAGCTGACGTACTAACCAGTTTTCCTCGAGTTTGAGCGGACCGTGTTTCTCTCAGCGTGTACACCTCTCCACACACGGATATCTCCCTCCACACACCAGGCTTGGACTCCTCTGTGAACCCGCCCCGCGGGTGCATGACTAGCACACCATTGGTTGTCAGGCCGTCCATGTGACCATCTGGATTCTTCCATTTGGCTGCTTTCTCCTACAGAGAGACTTAATTACTATACCTAAACAAAAATGTATGCGCTGGACTCTTTTTTTAGTTACACATGGGTGACTCATTCCAGTTATCCAGACACCAATATTTACCAGGTAAGTTTAGATCAGTTCCACTGGATCAGCAGAAGTGGATACTTCCCCAGACACCACTTACACAAGTGTGTGTATATATATATATATATATATATATATATATATATATGAAAGCTTTATAAAGTTTCTTGTAACTCTGACGAGAAATGCATCCCACAAACAATTCCATTTAAAGACCAGGCAAGAAAAAAACACTTACTCCAAGAAATATATTCTTGGAAGTATCAAAGCCTGCAGCATAGATACGTGCTGTGTAGGGCGGGTTGCGTTCACACACCACCCGGCAGGCAAAGCGGGAGATGGTGCTTTGAGTGATGGGTGTTTCTTCACCGTCCCCTCCGCCTGAAACGGTGTCAGTCACCACAAAGTCAATAGGGCCCTCCGTCGATCGTCCAATCTAACGTACAAAAGAAAAATGTAAGTTTCTCAGTCATCTCTTACAACTTTCCAGCAACCATATAATAAGTTATATTCCAGGTCATTACAGAAAGAACAATGTTAGGAAAAAACTAATATTCTTATAGAAATATTATTATTAATATAAAGTTACAGTGGTGGCCAAAAATGATTAGAACACTAGTATTTTCCCCAGCTAAAAATGATTTTAATTCTATCTTCTGGTTTGGTTTTTTCCATCTCTTGCTGTAGTGTGTCAGTAGGAAATATCGGTTTACATTTCCAAACATTGTGCATACAACAACTTGCGCATAGTTTTTCAGGTAGCTTTGCAGGGAGGTTTCGTGAAGCATCTTTGAGACGTTGCCACAGTTCTTCTGGATTGAGTCGGTCTCAGTTTGATCTGTTTCTTCATGTCCTTAGACAGACTGAATGATGATCAGATCTCTGTGTGGAGCACTGGCTGTTCTCAAGCGATGTTGAGCCAAGTGATCACTACGGTTCCTACACTTTTTTTGTGTCAATAGTAAACCAGATGAAAACAGTCATGCATGTGCCGGGACTTGTTTGAAGAGCCTTATTTAGTATTACAAGTGGGGTGGAAATTCCCAAGAATAGAGGTGCTCACTGCACTAAATCCTGTTTATAAATACTTGTACCGAAATAAAGAAGCACTGGTCTCCACATTATTTCCTTTTTATAGAGACCGTTTCAGTTTTGTCCCTGTGTGTTGCTGTTGGTGGTTCCTGTTTTTGCTTTTCTTCTCATTTGCTTCAATCCATATGACTCTTTCCCTCATGCCCCACCACCACCAAAAAAAACACATACGCAACACTGTATCTGAGCACATGACTGAGGGAGTTAATAAAACTGTCCAATACCACAGATCTTGATTAGCTCTGGTGGAAATCTGACCTCAGAGAATAGAAAAAGGCAACAGGCAGAAACTGAATTTATGCTCAGCAGAGGAGAGAAGAGGAAAGAGATTTCAAAGCATTTTTTGTTTTTGCGAAACAGTACCTGGAACATGTCTGTGTCTTTGTCATGGCAGTACTCCACCACCACCGTGTGGTTTCTGGACAGCGTGTAGGAGATGCTGTGCTGGCCCTTACAGTTCACCGCCTGTCACAACACAACAGAAGCATCTGTCAGAGAGGCTTTCCTGCTACAGTGGCACAGAGAACTTTTCTTTTTTTTGATACATAACTAGATTTTGACACTTTCTGAAAACTTTAATGATGTTTTTCTGTGAAAAACACACCACCACAAGTCCAGGGCATTGACATGTTCCTTAAGCTTTTAGTGTGATTTTTATGCAGTTGCCAAGTTGCTATATCTAGGATATATGGTTTGCTTTCACCTTTCATTTTTGTCTGGTAAAAGAAAAATTATCAGAAATAATAAAACATGCATTATTTTAGGCTGTAAGCAGAGGGATCCTTTAATTATTAACTATCAAGTTGTTTGCTCAATTAATAATTAAAGTAGACTTAATTAGTGCATGAGAAATACTAATTTTGACAACCGTTTAGCAGTTTTGACAAGAACTCCCGGTGTCGTTTTACCCCTTTACACTGGGCTTTAAATACAGCTATTGAGGCAGTGACTGCAAGGGTAATGAGGAAAAACAAGCAAATCAAAGATGTGTACGATCTCAGGTTCAGCTTTCGAACTTCTAAAACGGCATAAATCAATGTCTTCTATTTGGAAATTCATGAAAATTTACGATATGGGAAGACAACAATAACATTTGCTATGGCCTCACATGATACTTCTATTTGCCCTTTACTCTGCAAACCCCAGAAGTTTGAAAAGGTTAGAAAGCAGCACTACTAATAACTCTGACCTTTGTATATGTATATATAAAGTTTGTCCAAAACTAAAATGCCACTGTAACAAACATACAATTTGAGCGTTTTACTGTCTATGTGAAACACACATTACTCAGCTGTCATATGCAGCTTGTTATAAATAAATAATACACGATTCAAGTCAAGAGTGTAAGAAGAGGCAACATCACATGACTAACGAAAAAACTAAATAAACGTATAGTTTGAGGACTATTCTATTTCATTTCAGTTTACTGAAGTAATAAAATTAGCGGTCACAGATGCATACATGATCTGAATCGCAATACGAATTGAGTTCACTACAAAGCACATTGTGTGTGTGAACACTTTTCTGGTAGCTTGAGACCAACCACAGCATCAAGCGCAGTCAATTTCCGAGAGTGCTTATGTCTCGCTTCCCAATTCACCCTTTCTCTCCTCTAATCTGTGATTTCCAAATTACCCACATCTCAATCACGTGTGCACGAGAGGGAGTGGAAACTGGGTCATGGTTACTACACTAGTGTGCAACAATGGAAAAACAGCCAAGAGAGGAAGGTGGTTTGTATCTGTAAAACATAGCCCAGTGCATTATGGTGTCTAAAACTCAGTGTCTATTCATATGCCGAGCACAGGACTGAGTGAATGCTCATGCACATAACACTGTTCTAAATAACACCGGAGGTCACAAACAGTTCACATATGCAAACGGAAAGCCAAAATTTCACGCCCCACATATGTTCTGTAATAACCCAGACTAAACACTCATTCTGGGTGAGTCGGTTATAGAACTAGCAATTGAGAACTAGAAGTACTCAATCCAAGTTAATTTGTGTACATAAACATGAATATTGAAATCATTAAAAAATGTATTTTATTTTTGTGTTTTATTGGTATGATCATTTCCACAAATTGAGAGTTCTTCCTAACAATCTGTTTTAACGGATGAATCCGTGAAATAGATACAATTTCAACAATCAGTTTGAAAGTCCCAGCGTAACCTTTTACAAGATTCAAAATGTTTAAATGGATTATATATTTTTCTATTAAAAGGAAAAAATTAACAACCAGAGCCCCCAGCATGAAAGTGCTTTTAAAGGTTTCAAAGAGGCTCATAAAGCAGACGTTAATATGAGCTGGTTGCCGCGGCAGGTGCTGACAGATTGCTTACACCATTTAATGCTCTTGAGATATGCTTTCTTCGGTGCATAACTTACATTCTATATTCTGTACCTTTTACAAACTGCAAGTCATGTGCATATTTTCATGTCGCAAGACATTTGTTGGAAGTCCCCATTAAACTTCACTATAGGGAGCAAGTGTGCATCAACAAGACAATGTGATAGAGAAAAGTGCACACTATTTAAAATATGAATTTTTGATTTAGCCAAAAAAAAAAAAAAAAAAATCTGATAAAGATTATTATGTGTGAGCATTGATTCCTTGTGTTCAATATATAAATGTATTAGACCAACGGTCACATTTTATGAATCGGTCAAAAACCTGTTTAAAACAACCAATATATTAGGATAACAACCAATATTTTTATTTTGCATGGCCTCCTTTGGCCCTAATAACAGTTTGCATTCTTGCTGGCATTGTTTATGTACTTTTCCACAGTCTCTGTTGTTACTGACTTTCAAATAGTTTCTAGTTGTTCCCAAAGACTTGCTTTTGATGAAACTTGTGTGATCCATCTTCGAATCCATTAAATCCCAACAATAATTATATTTTAGCATTAGAAACACTACTGCGACTAAAGAGCTTACTAGTCTGGACGAACCATTACAGAAACACAAATGATTTTCATAATAGCCAATACTATATTAGATAGATCATTTTAACTAGATTTTACATCATATCACTGTACTACATCATTTTTATCTATCCCACCCAGATATAGCCCAAAGTCCAAATTATGTTGTGACGAGACTCATCGTTTGCATATGACCAGCTTCCAGTTTAAAATTTGGGACGTTATTGTTGGTCCATAGTAAAGTGGAACAAAGAGGCTTGAGGGTGAAACACTGGGCAGCTCTCCATGCTCACTGCCAGATCACAACAGGGGGGTTCATCTATCCATCCCCCACATCCCACCCCTGTTTTACAGTTGGCCACAAAAGCTACAGAAAAGCCCCCAAACAATAGACCTAGTGGAGCCGCACCCGTTGAGCAACATTGTGTATGAAGCAGCTCCATCTGTGAGACGCCGGAGCAGCTTGGGCCTTGCGTTTGTTGTAAACACACGATGAGATGTGATGCTGCGGCCACCAACCTCAAGCCACGTGATCCAATTCAACTGTACCAACAACTCTAACCTCTGCAAAAAACCTCCAAGACATCCATGAACAATCACATATTGTTCTTGGAATAGTTTAGTGACATTTTGTGACCCATTATCTGTAAGGAGTTCACGGACGCACTGAGTAATCGCAGAGCCTGTTCTTTGTCCAACTTTAACATTACAATGATGCAGCTGCACTTGTGTCACTGCTGGAGAACTGGTCGTTTTTTTAGTTAACCCTTTCAGATCAATGCCTGCAGCCATGGAAGGCCTTCCACCTCATAGCGCCGTGACCCCAAAGAGCAGCGTGATTCACATATGACTGTGCGCTGGGCTATTTTCAGGTCTGACAAGGCACTGCGGATGGATAAGCAGCAGCCAACAGTAACAAAACCTCCCCAAAAATACAGTATGCCAGCTAGTTTCATGGCGAGAAGAAAACATTCCTTGCGTTCATGGGACTTTAATTATGGAGCCTGTGTTTTTGTGTAAAACAAACGTATCACAAATATATCACATTCTTCCTATTTAAAATTACAAAACAAGCCTACATTTAAAAATAACTAAACACAGCTCTATAGTGTGACCATTTCAGTCACAGTCGCATCTGAAAATTACAGTGCGTGACTGTGAAAAGCATTTAGACATACTGGTCTGAGGGACCCAATCAAAGCTCACGAATTGTCGTATAATAAAAAATTATAATAATAATAATAATAAGACAACTCCCAAAATACATAACGGTTAAGTTTTGAACTGTGGCTGTTTCTCAATGCCTTCAGTCAACGGAGAAAGAGCAAAAGTGTTACACAAAGGACCTTTCAGACAGAACGCGACAACGGCACCACTGCGCTATGAAACCCATTCATTTCAAACAATGGCTTGCGTCGCTCGAGGATGGTTTGTTGCCGTGTCGACCAAATTGCACGCGCACCATTGGCGAGCTTGAGCGAACACTGCTGTCAAAGTTCAAAACAGTTCCAACTTTCGCCTCCACCTAGCATCCAATCAACACTAATATCAGTTTGAACACTGATACCGGTGTAGATTATGATATTGTGGTCTGTTGAGGACCACACTTCAGACAACATTGGAGCGAAGAGTAGAGCCCTGCTGGAATCAGGCAGGTACACATTGAGGTTAAGAAGGACAATGGATGTAAGGTTGCACAATACCGTGGCTATTCTCAGCCTGCGACCAAGCATAGCTTTAAGGTTCTGCTCTGTTGATCAGGAATCCAAACAAGTTCAATGAACAAGTGCCCACTTGTAGGTGACGACCTTCATCAAGTTGGTAGTTGTCCTCTGTAAACCTCTTTAAAAAGGTCACTCTAACTGGGAAAAACTACATTGCACTTAAATTCTTAAACACCTTTACTACACATTATTAAAATAAAAATTTGATTTTGGAAGGGACTAATTTAAAAATTCAAAGTTCAACAAAACGTGAGAATAAGTCACAACTGATTTTAAAACATCAGCATGTTTTTATGCTAACAGTAATGATGAATTATACGCCAAGCATAATATGTAATTGGACCTTTTTCTTAGATTTAACTTTTTAGTCAAAATAATCTTTTAAAGATACTGAATGTAACAGTTACATTATGAATTTTTCCACTGAGCTCATCAAAATTGGGATTGTTGTTTCCATCAAGGACACACGATATGCTGCCTTAGAGTCTACCCAAATGAAACCACTTTTTAAAAAAAACAGCCTCACGTCTATTATAACTGTATGCCTTAAAAATGCAATCTTGTTAGGCAGCTAACTAGGTTTTTGAACAGAACTAGTCACACAGTATTGAAGAAGCTCTCATTCAAAATGATCTCCTCAGACAATGCCAGCTGCTGGCAGTTTGCCTTCAGCTGACTAGAAGAGTGGCAAAATGAAAAGAGTCATCAATCATCACAAAGAAGCCATCTACCACAAAAAAACAACACGTTCTCAAAAAGTTAAGACACTGGGATAGAAGTTATGATCAAAATACTACCATTGTGAATCGATACCATGTGGGCTATGCAATTAATCGAAATTCAGTTTCGATTTCGGCCTCCAGCAATTATTTAAAAAATACAATAATCGAGATAAAATGATTGTGCCCCATTCCGCCCCCTTTTCCAGCAGTGCGCTTTCACTCCTCCATAAAAGCCCATTTTATTAAAGTTGTTTAGATTTATAAATCTTTTTGAAAAGCGCGAAAGAGAGCTTGCGCTGTTCCTCAGGAGGATATCCATGTATGCGATCAGAGCATGGAAAAGTAACGTCGTCTTTTAGCTGAACAAATGCACCTAAATGGTCAAATACACACAAATGTGTCAAAATGCAGCGCTTAGTGATTATTCACGTAAACCCTCGTCAGTTATGTAATAAATGAATGTAAACAGATGACTGAAAATACTTGTGTAACAGGAAATTGGATCCGTGGGGCTCTTAAAGTGACAGCGGGCTATATTCCTGCTCCGACTGGGTGCTTAATATTAAATCAAACAACAAAAGACAGAAAATCACTCACTGCTCGTCACAGAAGGTTTTTTGTAGCTTTAACAAGAAACAAAGGAAGTTTAATACTTACAGTGAAGAATATGCTGTTTTATTTTACATTTGATTATTCAATTTCTATAGCTGTAAACCAAATACTTAAAAAAAATATTTTGGTTATATGGCCCACTAATAATCGTTTTAAATAACCTTGATTACAATATTGACCAAAATAATCGCGATTATGATTTTTGTCATAATCAAGCAGCCCTAGTTTAAAGTTGTGGCTAACTGCGCAAATGTGTTGAAACAGATCTCCAGCACCCATTAAACTTAGTATCAGAGGGAAGACAGTCTCTGCGAATTTTAATCAAATCTGGAGGCTCAGAGTATCAGTACAGATTAGTATATTGGCTGTGGCTGCTCTGAATGACAATAAACTTTTACAACTCAACCCTACCCATTATGTTTAGTACCACCCTGTAAATCCCAGAAGAATGTCCCAGTAGCAAGCAGACATTTGAAAGGTGGGGTTAGGCATGTTATCGCAGCCAGTGCTGTGGAGGAACTAAAAAGTCACACTCTTTCTTAACCAAACACTGCATTGCACCGTTTACAACTTGGCAAGAAACCAACATACTCTTCTACTACTCTCTGCTATGTTGAGTTGGAAAGTCGGGTGACATTTTTTTTAAATTCCATGTATTGCTGTTGCAGAAAGTTGATTCTAGATGTGACAAGCTTCAGAAGATCATGCGCTTGCATGGGAACGGCATGGTTTAACAAACAAAAATCAGATCCTTAGGTTAGCCTTTCTACATGGCACACAACCTAAAAAGAGTTGACACACCCCTGCAGCTAAATTAAAAGCAATCTCTTAAAAAGGGTAAAGGCATTTGGTTGAGCCATTAATGTCAGATTATTTATAATAATATAATATTACAGCATAGCTGCTGGTAACTCGGATGGTAGGCCCCCAAAACTCAGGCCTTCAGACGATCTCCATTCCCACAATGAGCTGTACATCATTCAAGTTTACTCCCAATTTCTGATCTTCTGAGAAACTAGAAACTATTTTTTAAAGATAATGTGAAGTGGAATTCTGGCTGTGAAATAAATTCAAGTCATAATAGTAACAATCAAAACAAACTAAAAAAGGCAGCAGCACACAGCACGGAGAAGTGGTGAAAAGCAAATCACACAGATGATTAGGTCTCACAATTATGATTTCTGATATGAGATTACCTTGCTGGCTTGTGGTGTGTTAAGGATGTGTACAGTGCTGGGTTTGACACCATTGGCTTTGGCTCTCTTGAAAAGGGCAAACCGGCTTTTCCTTCGCCCTCTGTCTCCGTTGGGGAGTGAACCATTGTACCTGTTCAAGAAGAGAAATTCCAAAATTAGATCACGTTAGATGAGGGAAATTTTAAGAATCGTTTTAAGAAGTCAAACGCAAAATATATAGCGTTTCACAGCTCTACAGATCCCTGCCGCATGAGCAGACCAACACAGAATCCAGAAAGCTACACAGATTTCTGCAGTACTAGAATGCTCATTCAAAATGTGCTTCATAATTAACCATGCCATTGGACAATTATCAAACCGCATAGAGATGGCGGTTATACCAGTGTTAAGCCACAACACCGTTACGTCACTTGTTCACTGCGGCACCGCCCCCCACCTTCGTTTCAATTTTTTTAGTAGTAATAAAAATAATTTTGTTCAGTTAGAGGACACTACAATTAAAACTGAACGCGTCTGCTCAATGCAGCACACCAAACGAACGAGAGCCGTGCATCACAGCAGTCTAGGTCTGCATTGCCGCGTCTATCCTGACCTGATTTCTTGCGCCGCTGGATTAATTTCCCAAATACAACGCGGTAACGGTCGGTAACTCTGGTGCAATTTGAACGGGAGCGGGCGGTCTAACATTATCCCGTTCCCATACGTCCTTTCAGAACAGCATATCAGCTCTTTATTCTTATCGAGCACCAGTACAGCCTGCACTCGGACCGTCATGCCCGCGCTGTACGCATGAACCAGTGCTTTGTTTTATTTGCGGGGTCTGAGCACAGCATGTGTAACGATGCTCAGAGCAGATATAATATACAGCTCTCAGACAGAACAGACAGGTTGTGATGAGTGACAGAGCAGAATAAGGATGGAGCAAAGTGTAGATGTCCTTGAAAGACGATCAGATCTTGTTTCATATTACGCTTATCCTATCATTTTAAATGACAGACTGTGTCGAATTTATTTATTTTTCTCTGCTGCACTTTTCACTGTGTTAACAGCAAGATGATAAATGAATTTAGTATTTTGACAAGACTAATAAAATAGCTATTAGGCTATAGCTAATTTTTTTTTCTATTGTGTTGTAGGCTGAATGTTAGCCTAAACTAATTGTATTTATTTATTTAAATATTTAATTATATCCTGCCAAGACAAATAAAAATAAAATTACCATTTTTGTATAGGCTAACTTTTTTTCTCTCTCTGTGACACTTTATTCCGTGTTGGCAGCAAAATGTTATTGACATTTTTCTGTCAATAAATTCAAGACTCTTGACAAGACGAATAAAATAAATACAATTTTGTGCAGACTAAATTTTTATTTGTTAGCCTATCTCTGTCTTTCATCAGAAATGTGAACAAACAGTGAATATATTGCGTGAGCGGGACTAAAAAAAAAAAACAGTCCCGTGCAGACCTCTACATCACAGATAAGATTTCATTTATCACGTAAAGAGAGATGACTCTTTTTTGTATTATTATTCACTATTCACGACGGCATCAGTAGTTCCTCTGTAAGAACAAGCTGTTTGGAGCGTCTGATGCCCGTATGCTCAAACACCACTGATCCTCACAAACTTCAACACGCGCGAGCATCCGTTATAAAACAACTACGTGAATATACTGAGCTTTATTCAAGCAGAAATATGAGTGAGCCGAGAGCGCGCATACACGGTTCGTTTGCGCATCATTTATAACGGACATAATGTACACCTAATGCACTATCATGTATGTCATTGTAATCATCTTTACCTTGATTACAATAGCCGTCCATCAAAACTTGTGTGTACTAGTGTGACACTGGCTTCTGTTATCCAGCGAGAGCTGTAGTTTGCTCATACAGCTGTTTTGAGCAACCGTTCAGTCTGTATTCACACAACACGACGAGAAACGTTTTGCTGCTCCGAAACACAGAATACGTAGAGAGGTGGTACTGTTATTTATTTATAGCCTATATATTTTTTACATTACTTAACATGCGAGTCATAATATTAGTGAATATATTATATTGTAGCTTTATCTCTCGCCCCCCTGGTTGAGAAACACTGACCTAAATCGCCATCGACCGCTTGGGTACCCCTGATCTAAGTGAAAATGTAAAAAAAACAAAAAACAATACACATTTGTTTCTCATTTATTTGGTTTCACAGTATTTGCAGATTTTTATTTAAACAGTGTGATTTTTTCCCATTATTTTATATCAAGGTGTATGCCGTCCCTGCAAACCTTCTTATTCATTTTTTGCTAATAAACGTTCTTTGTTTCATAATTGTTTGTTCCTCGTTCTTAACTGATTTTTTGTTTTGTATATTTAAACTTTGTGTATGTTATTTGTAATTTTATATTAGGCATATAGCACGGTGTATTTATATTAGTTTTGTTAATAAAAGTTTGATGTTCTAAGTTGTATTTTGTTATTGCAAATTTAATTTCTTCAAAAGTGAAGGTAAAATGTGCACGGTGCTTTTATAATCTATTTAAGCAAAGGAAAGTTTGGGAAAGAGGGAAAACTAAAAACAAACACGCCGAATTGCTGCTGATATGAAAGTCCAGGTAAAACGTGCACGGCTCTTACAGGGTATTTAAAACCAAAGAAAAGAGGGAAAACTCAGACGACCCCCCCACCACGGTGATACCGGTATAACCGGTGTGACAACCCGTCGATTAACCGGTGGGAACATTTCCTCACTGTCACAACCCTAGTACACACGATGTGCTTCTAAGAGTAGCGATGCATTCTGTCATCTACTACACATACTCCTTACACAGGGGCTCGTGATACAGTGTTTCCAGCAGTCTAAGAGCGTACTCACACTATCGGCAATCTGAACCGTGCCAGAGCCAGAGCGGTGCGGTGTGACGCTCCACTCAATATTCCGCTTTGTGGGTTATGTTTCAAGGTGACGTTATTAATTTAAATGTATTAAATTAAAATTATTATTTTAAACCGAATCTTATTTTTGAAGCCACTTGACAAACTTTCGTGAAAAAATTAAATAACTGAAAAAGTATACTTTCCATTAAAACATGCACACAAGATGAAATGCACATCTAGAATGTATAAAATATTAATTTTGCTTAAATGTTTGTAGTTGCCCATTTTAAACCTACAAGTAAGTGTATTTGTATGATAGCACTAACTGTAAAGAGACTATAACGGGGTAATCAAAGTAGCCTTTTTACTCAATTAGCCTAGTCTGTGCTTTTTTATTTTTTTTAGTTTAGTAAATGTAACTTTGCTTTAAAAGCATTATTTTTGTTTTTAGATCGCAATGTTACAATGTTATGCGATTTGAACGCTTTTTGCACATTATATATGCCTACATGGTTACATTCACTTTATTTATTAGTTTAATCCAAATACAAAATACAGAGATATGTACCGTATACCGCAAATCCGCCAAAAAATACAGAGATATGAATTTTTGCTCATATTGCCCAGCCCTACTTTGAAGAAACATGCATTTGGTAATATTTTGCTCGAGGTGCCCTCTTGTTGCATCAGAGAAGCCAAAAGCTTTTTTTTTTTCCTAACTGAATTTATGCCTTTTAAATTAAAATATAATTATTATTTTAGTAAAAAATTATAATTTAGTTTTTCAGCCAATTTGACAGCCCTACTCTCCACTGTGGAAAATCACGATTGCTTTCAGAAAACACCAGTTAACAATCTCCACTTCAATATTATATTCTCAGAAACAGGGGTGTGCGATATATCTAGTCTGCGATAATATCATAATTGTTGTTTTAACGATGTGCAATTTGACAATATAGAGTATTTCGCAAAACCAATGTTATGGAGTGCACGCATACATTAGCCTATGTGGTGATGAAGCAGGTTAAATTGTGCACGTGCGCATTTAGAGTCTTCTTTCTCTGCAGCGCTAAAAAATTTGTTCCTGAATATCTGTGTGCGGCCGCAGCGGGATCTCTGTGAGTGACTGAGTGTGTGTGTGTGTGTGTGAGATTCAGTGAAGACAGCGCATTAGTTTAGAACGCTTCTCATTTTTAAATGTAGGGAGTGTATTAATAGGTGCAACAATAACCTACCAGCAATGTTAAGAAGATTTTTTAGTATATTGATACGAGTACATTACAATATAAATGTATTCGAACAAGTGCATTATTATTTATGGGCTTAATAACAAGAGCCTAGTGGGGAGTGCCCAATGTAAACATATGCCATTACCTATATTGTACTGTGGTACAGTTATGGAGGCCTTTCATAATGCAGAGGTCAACTGCCTACTAGGTGCGCGGTATTTAATAAAACAACCGTGGTTGCATAGTCACCTGGTGAAATTCAGTGCAGTCCTGTATCGTGATACATATCGTATCGTGACTATGCTGCTGATGCACAGCCCTAGCCATGGTGCGTTTGACCCCCAAAGTCCAGTTCGTTTGACTAGTTTGATCGCTCCATGTTCATTTAGCCGTCCCTGGCTCGCTTGGAAGAGGTAGATCAGAACACAGTTCAGTGGGGCTCGGGTGCTGTACGGATATAGTGCAAGCGCTAACCGCGCAGAACAGGTACTATTTTGTGTGTGCTATTGTCACTATTACGGCCGCAAACATATTCTATTACTACTACACTACAATATTTAATTAACTAATTTATTAAAACGTGAATTGTAGTTTGTGAGTAAAGCTGCAAATTCTTTCATTAACATCAGCTGCCTCTGTAATAATTCTCCGATACATAAATTATACATTTATTAGGCAGAATATTAACAAGTGTTTTTCTCTGTTATCTTCCTACACTGTAGTTTCACATCTGCATCACTGAATGTTTCTGCCACTTATTATATACAAATCTAAAAATCATGACAGTTCCGTTACCAAAGATTGCCGGACATCACTACATTTGGAATGAGAAGCATATTTTTAACAAAAACCCAAATGTTGTCCTTCAGTATTCCACAAAAAAAACCTGCGTGCAGAGTCCAGATACAATGTTGCTTTTCTACACGTTCGGATCAACTGAGGTCTGAACCTTTTAAAGAGAACAAGTGTGAACACCCTTAAAGCAGAAGTGGTTTCTACTGGCAGCACAATGTGAGCAAAGCAGGACTTAATTTGGAGACAAATGGAATCACATGCCATTTAAAATTAGAGATACTGCTTCAAGGTATACATTTTTTTTTATTAAATAAAAATGCTAGCAACAAACTATTTTGCACAATACTCTCTACTACTCTCCGATTTCCACCAAAGTCAGCACAGAACATACCAGAAGTCTATAGATTCTATGGGGCCCATTCATTCTAATGAGCTATTTTTCCACTGTTTTTCTGTGTAAAAATGCTGCATAGAATCTTTAAAATATATCCAAGAGTTGTACACACTTATTGTGGGGACATTTCCACACCCCTAAACATGACTCGGCACAAAACATGATTGGTTGTTTTAACTTCTGCCATCAGTATGAAGGTCTGGCTATGCGAGATTAGGTGTGTATGACTACTAAGCTTGTGTCTCACATCTTCAGCAGCGTCTCACATGACTGTCGCGTTTTTAAGAGGCCGTGTCAAGTTAAAAGAATTTCCAATTTACACAGAGCACCACTCATCAATGTCAGTTAAGAAAGAGTCAATGTCAGATACCAATCAGACAACTTTTGAGGCGGGGCATATGTTGCGAGTTTTTTATTTTTATTTGACGCAATATGGCAGAAGCATTCTGCGCTGCATTTAAAACCATTCATGAGTGATGCGTCTCGCGTTTTAGACACAAAGATGTGTTCTTTGTGAACAGCTCCTCCTATCAGTATATAAAAGAAAATCATTAATTAAGAATTAGTGTATCTACTGGTTCAGTGTATCTAACAACAACAAAAACAACATCCACCCACGTTACTAAGTTCATAATTAGATGTGGTGTGGTTGAATTTAAATATAAATATATTTATGTAATTGCTGCAACACATCAGTGACAAGGAACGTAATTCACATGTAAATGTTCTCTTGTATAACAGTGTAGTTCTCAAAGTTACTTCCCTTGGGCCGGTTCCTTTGAATGTTGCATGCAAACCTAAACTGAAAACGTAATTATATCACTGATTCATAGCACAGAGAACTGTGCATCATAAAAGGACACTCATTTTAATTAAACCTATTACATTATTTAATCAAGCTACTCAAATAGTTAAACACACCATGGTGCTCAAGAAACTTTAGACTAAATGTTAATACAGAGACGACTTTTAATTGACTCCAGCTCTTAATGTCACCCTTTTACAAGCAGTCAGCAGTTTTGTTCTGCTCCATCAGATTTCCCTGGATCCTTTTTCATATAGCATTCATGAAAACAAGGATTCAGAGTAAAATGCTAATCCACACTCAGCTCCCTACAGTGTGCATGATGTTAGCACTTATGAGACGCCCCAACATCCTGTCTATTGATGCCTATCACTAGACATGCAACAATTAGGGAAAGTATCAAGGCATGTCCGAACCATTAAATACGCAATATCCTGTCTACTTGGATGTCATTGTCTGGTCAGATTTTGAAGATGCACCCTTCAGTCTTTAAGATCCCACAATCCTGTACAAGCAGTTTATGAAAACAATGGCAGCTCAGTTGAAAGTTGATGCATGACTCCAAGAACAAGTCCTTAAATGCGACTAAAGCTCATTTGAATGGTTTTAGATCATAAGACATGGTGCCTTGGAATCTATCTGAAACGTTTCCTTAGAAGGCGCACTCATAGGCAGCTGCTTTTAGCTTTCCGATTCAGCCAGCATGATGTCTAAGTGGTATGAAAAGTGACCAATTACAGTTTGACGTGCCATTTAAAAGTATAGTTCTACAAAAATAAAAATTCTGTCATCATTTACTCAATATCAAAAAGTTCTAAACATGTATGAATGTCTTTGTTCTGCTGAACACACAGTAAGATATTTTGAAGAAAGTTTGGAACCAGATTGTTTTGAGGCACCATTGACTTCCATAGTAGGAACAAAATACCATGGAAGTCAATGGTGCCCCAGAACTGCTCTATTTCCCACATTCTTCAGAATATCTTCCTTTGTGTTCAGCAGAACAAAGACATTCATAAAGGTTTGGAAATACTTGATAGTAAGTAAATGACAGAATTATCATTTTTGGGTGGACTATCCCTTTAAGGACAGATTTATCTGAAGCGGATGACACAACGATATGTTCCTGTAGCTCAGTGGTTAGAGCATTGCGTTAGCAGCGCAAAGATTCTGGGTTCGATTCCCAGGGAACACACATACTGACAACACAAACGTATAGCCTGAATGCACTGTAAGTCACTTTGGATGAAAGCGTCTGCTAAATGCATAAATGTAAATGTAACGAACAACAACAGGTCGGGTTAGATAAATAAAATGAATTCAGATTTTAGTTACACAAATCACAGTACATCGGAGATGCTCTAGGTTTATCGTCTCTTCTATTCAGAGGTCAGAGTTTGAATGGCACTGATTGTAAGACTATCTCAGTGAGTTGGCAGAAACTTTAGAGTCAGCAAGATCCATCTCCCCACAGCTATCTGTCACAGAGGAAAGACACCATTACAAAAGGTGCATTTTCGAGGGTGGTAGTGTCCCACAAAGCCTTATCAGTCTAATGAGAACAATGAACAGAGAGAGGAGGACTGGAGGCTCAGATGTGCCTGTGCCCAGATCAATAATACCCTCTTTCAGCCGGTGCTCTCTGTGTGCCAGCAGCCAATGCCAGGCAACCCCACTGAATCAGGCCAGCGGAAAGTTGGTACCATGAGTTTTTATTTTTATTTTTTAAACACACATACAATGAATATGCTACAATAGGTCTGTTTGTCTCATGCAGAGTTTAAAATTCCATAAATCATCTGATAAATTCTGTACAATGATAGGTGCATAATAAAGGCTTATTCACTTCACATTTAAAAGACACAATCCACTCAACTATAAACTTCTCATAAATTGTTCAGCTACATCTGATGGTAGGGTCATAATATGATGTGTTAACTTTTATGAGATTTATAAGATACTGAAATTATGTTTCTTTTAAGTGTGAAACGATACCCTGAATCTGACATTTGTCATGCATTTAATTCAGGAAAATAATGCATTTGTAACCAAACAAAACAATTATATTGTGAATAATATACTACATCTAAACTCAAAATTTGTCAAATTTTCTGCAAATTAGCCTGGGTGAAATCACCTGGGTTTAAATCGACACACCACTAGCAACATCATCATACTTGTAAACTCGAGATGATATACTATAACTGCCCAGTCATTCGTGTGCTCAGAACTCACAATTACAATATTTTTGACATTAGTCTTACAAAGGCTGTCATGTTTCTGTCATATTTACAATTATATTCTGCATACAATAAGAATAAGCATTTCCTTGAAAATTATTTCCAAGAAACTTGGTTTTATTCTGCAAAAGTTACATGCCTATGTATTATGAACCTGTAGTGTTTTTTAAAACACCAGTTGCTAAACAAGAACCTACAACCACTATAAGGATGTGAATTCAGACGACACTTATTACAAACAAAACATGACACTCTCTTTGAGTCTTGTTAACCACAGAAACCCTTCTTATTTTGCTCAAATCAAACACCACTCTTATAAAAAACAAAACAGGAAATTCTAGAGGGCGCCTGCAAATTGACGTCAAATTTGAGACAGAAACAAAGCTTTCTGTGCTCTTAAACAAGCTGCACCAACAAAAACAAGCGTACCTCCAACCCCTTGAAATTCATCTCATTGCCGTTTTAGCCCTGTAAAGACTGACATATGGAATAATCAGAAATCTAATTTTTTGAAAGAACATTTTTTATGGCTCATACAGTAGTATGGGAATATGGAGCTCACATTTAAGGAGGAAGAAATGCCAATTATATTCAGACGCCCAAACTGACCAAAAACATGTAATTTGGTCCAGATACTAATATAAATTTTGATAGTGCATAATGTAAAACAAGAAGACCTTTATAACATAAAATGCACATTTATATCAGTTTTCACTTTATATCTCCCAATGATATATCGAAGTAAGATGTGTAGTTTTATTCTTCAAAGCTATGTAGTTTTCGTGGAGGGCAAAACATAAAATGCAATGCAATGATGTCTGAGAGAAATAAACGTTCCTCAAAAGCCTTAATTATCATGTATGGTATATTTTAACATGACTTTTCTAAAATATTATATACGGACATTGATGTTGCTTCAGACCAGTAAATGGTCATCTTGAATTACTACTAATAATATAAAAGTTCTTATGCTTACTTTAAAATAAAATAAATTCACAAAAAAAGATGTACCACAACCTGAAACTGGATATTTTAACATTTATACTGCCAGTAATAAAAAGTATAAACTATCAAATCACATGACAGAAGCATGTAGCAGATTGTGTACAACACTTTCTAGCAAATCTGTGATTTAAATCATAATTTAAAAGCTTTACAAATGCATGTATTAAACATGAAACAGTAGGCTTTAATAGGTTAAAAAAAATGACAGTTTTTTAGATGCTTGAAGTTAAACAGCTCTTGGGATGGGATGATTTTGATTGTAATGCTATCAAAATGAGTTCAAGGTCCTGCAAATTTTTGATTGCCCTTATCTGACACATCCAAAACATCTTTTAACTAACGTTAATGAGGTAGACGTCCAACATATGCAGTGATCCGGGAATGGTTTGAAAAGCCCTGCTCTAGATCACTGAACATTTGTGATTTACAACCCAGCAGAGCAGAGCTGTGGGGGCATTAATGTAAAAAGGAGACAGCCTCTTTGCTCAGTCACAGAAAAGGAGGGGGAACAAATAAACTTTAGTGGGCTGCCTTAAAATTCCTCCACCACCCTTCATCTCGTTATGACTTCCCGTGCAGATGATGAACGATCCCGACGAGATTTCACATCAAAACCCAAACGCTGGGGCCAAAATACGAGCGTTGAGGATTAAACCAATTCGCAGCCCAACCATCCACCCCCCTGATGGAGCTGTTAAAAACAGTGATTCTAAAAACATAGGAAAATCTCTTTAGAGGATGATTTTTCGTTCAAAAAAATTAAAGGTGCCTAAATGTAGTTATTTGACTGGCTCCTGCTAGCTTACAGGAAGCGCTCGCTAAAGCGCACGTGTTTAATTTGTGCAGTAACGTGAGCGCGTGAATTTTAAGAGCTGGGAGGTCTGGCACACAATATCAAGTGTGTAAACAAACTATTTCCGTACTCTCCAAAAACGCAGTTATAAACTAAACAGCGGTTCAAATATATGCTAGAGAGTTTCTAATGAACTCTATTGTTAGATTATGAAAGGAAATGTGGAAACAGTAAATAATAGAACCGAAGTCGCGTGAAATCATCAATTATTGGACACACAAGGAGGAAAAATAGCTGCGCGTATGGACTCACCCCAAAACCACCAGTTCGCCGTACTTTACTGGCTCTTTGGTGGGCACACAGTGCTCCTCTTGACCCGGCGAAAACATGAGGCTTTTCAAACAACACACTCTCGATTACACGATCAATCCAGCGACGAAACGGGAAAGACTTCAAAGGACGCTCCTTACTGCCATATTTCCCATTTAACGTTAACGTTACCTGCTCCCGATCTGGAGTTGTACTTTTCAGAAAAGAAAGAAGTCAGTGAAATCCTACATCCGAGAGAGGTTTAAGACATAATTATGATAATAATAAAGCCTTGAGTCTCGGGCATATTTCATGATAGGAAGAGCGAGTAACTTTAATGCTTCCATCCGCTGTAAGAAAAACAGTACTAGAAGGGGTGGACCGTACCATTCACTTAGAACGACTTTACGCGGGGACGCGTGCGAAGACACTTTCCAAATATTATAGTGAATATTCTCATAGGTTTATCATTGGTTGATGTATACTTGGAAACGTTTGAAGAATGTGTTGCCTCTGCACAATCTGTAATGGACAGTTTGATCCTGTGATATTTCACCTTTTAAGCTAAACCAATATGCACCCCCTCTAACGGCACAATCCAACACAACGGCGGTCTGAGGCGGCACCTTCAATTATGTAAACAAAAGCTAAAACTTAGATATATTTAAAGTGATACACTTGGTTTTATCGATTTGGATACACATTACGTAAATAATAATAATAATAGTTAAAAATACATGTTTATTTATTTGTAAGTGTCACTCATATAGTGCAATAACAGTAAACCACGTATCAGTAATCATCAATAAATGTGTTTGCGTTTCCACTGATTTAAAACAACACACCAGAAATGTATTAGTGTATCAGGCACGTTCACCCAAAATAAAAGGTCTGTCATCATTTACTCAGCTATATTACTTTCATTTTTTCCGCAGAACACAAAATAATATATTTAGCAGAACATTGTGATCCAATCAATATTAGACCCCTTTGACTTTCATTTTACATCTTAATCTATCCTTAAAACTATCACTTTAATTTCAGCAATCATTTTTTGTAATATTCAGAATGGGCAATTCAGATTTGCTTTTACAAGTAAATTATTTTGACTTTCAAAAAGCACATGTAAAGTAAATGAGGTAACATATGTAAATGAGGTAATAGGGTCTGAGAATGTAAACTGCTGACACGCTCTGTTGTAAATCATCACTGTGTTAAATGTGTCAGTTCCATCACAGACATCATGCTGTTCTAACAGCTCAGTCCACATGAATGAGCCATTTGCTAGGAGTTTGCTTTTCATCCACCCATGCCTTCACAGAAGCATTGAGATTCGGTTTTAAGTTTGATGGCTTGATAATTAGGGTTATAGGTTTATCACACCTGTATTTGAAACATTTTGAGACACTAAAAATGTGTATTTTTCTGCTGAAGGCAAGACACCATGGGTAAATAGTAAATGTTTGAACTAATAGATATTAATACTTCCCAATTCATTAATATAATTAATTATATACACTTGCAACCATTTTTGGGTTCCCCAAAGAACCATTCAGTGAGCAGTTGATATTGCTTTTTTTAAGAGCATTTTATTCATCTAAAGAACCTTTTTTCGAATAGAAATGTTTTGTGAATGATGAAGTTCTCAATTGAGTGTTTGTTGTCGGTTCATTTCTCTAAATAACTGAATGCTAAAATAGTGTTGTAATTGATCACAGGTAGTAAGACCTCCTACTTGTGTACTTTTGGCCAAACCTCCCGATCAGCTGTTAAACTCCACTACTCCTCCATGTACTTTCGACGGCTGTTCAGTCGTTCACACGTTCCTGCTGAATGTGTTACATCCACACTTTTGGGAAGTCTTGTAGTTAGCCCACACTCCATCCAGAGCAGTTAGGTTTTTTGCAGTGGTGGGCAAAGTACACAGATCAAGTACTTGAGTAAAAGTACAGATACGTATAATAAAATATTACTCCAGTAAAAGTACTGCTTTTTCAATTTTACTCGAGTGAAAGTACAAAAGTACTCCATTTTTTATGTACTTAAGTAAAAAAGTACTGATAGACAGATTTATTTTGCAATTTTATATAGACTACTTTATTTAATTTTATATTAGCACATATTTTTATAATCATACTGCCCAAAATACCTGGGTTTTTCCAAAAATAACCACTATATAGAGTCAAGATATATATTTTGTTGATATGGACTACGTTGATGAGAGTGATGTAGTAATGTTCACTGTGAAGCTTACACTGCCATGTACCTGAGAGAAAACAGATTTCACCATCTAATTTTCACCAGTAAGAAAAAAGTGTTTTAGAACTTGTTGTTTTGCAGAACGTCAGTTATATATGACATTAGAATTAGGCCTGAAATTAGGAAGAACATTTGAAGGAAAATCTAATTATATTTTCATAATGATTTTTTTTTCTTCTCAAACTTTGTCTGTGGTGTAAAAACACCCCTGGCCAAATGCCCCCGGAGGGCATCACTTCCCACTCTGATAATTACTGTAGTTACTATGTTCTGAACATCACATCCTTTCTTTTCCCTCAGATGGAATCTATCTAGGTGGCTGAATAAAGATATTTGGACTTTATATCAAAACAATTCCTCAACTTAGCACCAGCAAGCTTGTTAGCTAGACAGTTAGCATCAGCTAACAATATTTACTTATTTTCAGTATGGTTATGAATAAACATTCATATCTGTATACTCGGCTAGTTGATCTAACAATATAAAAATGTATACTGTTGATAAACAATATAAAAACAGACGTCACATAGGTCTAAATGCGTAGCATTTTAATAAAACTGCTAACGTTACAGCAGCGGGGAATATGAACGTGCAGGAGTTATTTTATTTAATCTGTGTTATTTTAATGTTTTGTTTTTTGACCTAAAACATAACGTTAGAGACACTGATCTGTCTGCATTCAAGCTTAAATAGATCACCCTTTACAGCAGATTTAGTTCACAAACAACTGACAGTTTTGACCTAAATATTATTTTCAGTTACAATAATGAATCCTAAAATTCGACATTAGTAATGTACTTTTCACAGCATCAGTAGCGCGCGCTCACGAGATCTCCCGGTTCTTTACTTGTGAGTTCAGTTCACTGAAGAAGACTCGCTCTAAACGGATCATTTGAATCAGTGAGTTTTCGACTCGAGAACAGCTGCAATCGGATCATTGCATCAGTGAATGAATCGTTTGTTGTGATTTGCGAACCGATTGAACAGGTTCATTGAAAAGAATCAGTTTGTTCATGAATCAGACACCGCGTCTCGGAGCACGTGATGTATCACGTGAGTAACGATATGTTTTATGAAATGTAGTGAAGTAAAAAGTACGATCTTATGCTTTGGAATGTAGTGAAATAAAAGTAAAAGTTACTCAAAATAAAACTACTCCAGTAAAGTACAGATACTTGAAAAATGTACTTAAGTACAGTAACGAAGTAGTTGTACTTCGTTACTGACCACCACTGGTTTTTTGGGTAGGTGTTTCGCCTCAAAAAAATTTAATAAATAAATCAACAGGGCTCCAGAGCTTTCTTCATTAGCATCTCGCTCAAAAATGACCAAAGAGTTTTGATAATTTTCCTATTTAAAGCTTGAATCTTCCGTAGTCATTTTTGAGCGAGATGCTAAAGGTCTAATCCGATTCAATGATCTATGCTAAGCTAAGCTAAAATAATTTCAGAGATCTCCAGACCCGGAGATCGGCTGAATGGATTCGAAAACGGTGAAACTCAACTGTTTAACTCTAGGGGAATTGGAAAATGACCTTTTTTTTTTTAAAAGTGGAGTGTTCCTTTAACTCACCATGCTTTGTCACAGCTGCAAATCCTTTGTTCTGGAGTCATTATAAAGGTAAATTTCACAAACATTACAAAAATAATAACAGAAATAAGGAATTATATTTAGTTTAAAGTAAAATGAAACCTACATATATTATTTAAACACACACACACACTTTGACATTATTTACTGCCATAATGGTGACTGAATAATGGGAATTACAAAAACAAAAACATTAAAACCCTGCCCAAAACACAACAGAAAATGTAATGGATTCAATGGTTTTAATGGGAATTGTATTGGGTTTAATGGAAACTATAATGGTGTCTACTGGTATGTGATGGATTCTATTTGTGGGATGTTAAATCATATTGGAAAAATGCCCAAAACACACTATAAAAGGAATTTTGTAATAGTTTTACTGGAAAAGGCTAATGGTTCATAATGGTATTTTAATGGCAACATTGGAATTTCTGTGATGTTTCTATTGGGCCTCTATTGTTTTTTTTAGCAGGGAAGATAGCATGTCCAGACGCATAACAGTAATGCAAAGTTGTGAATGGAGACAATGTGCTTAATTGCCATGAAAATAATCTCACAAAAGCAAAACATAGGCTTGAAATGTCAATTCATTTTGATTTTACAATAGCTTATTTATTTACTTACTTACTTTAATTAGATATGTTTTGAAATGTAATTTGGATACAAATTTCACCCCATACTGATTTTCTAAAATGCCACTCTCAAATTTATTCAAATAAGCAATATTTAAAACAACACGAGTTGACTGAGGTACAGCAATAATAAAAGCAATAAAATAATAACAAATAGACAATAAAGTAAAATGAAAATAAAATAGAAGAAATAGTAAAAAAGAAAATTAAGAGCGTCTCGATGACTTGTTCAGAAGTTTTGGGTCCGTAAGACTTTTTATTGTTTTTGAAAGAAATAGCTTCTGCTCAATAAAGCCAAAATGTAATTTGATCGTTTGAACAGTAGAATATATTTAAACATTTCCTCTATGAATTAAACTTCTGCTTACCTCCCACTAATAAACAAACTAATAAACCAGATGTATGTCCATCTTTATACAGAGGCTCTTTTTATAATAATAATAATTATTAATGAAACATCTATAGAGCATCCCAGATCTTGTAAATAATTACTGCAAAACTAATCTGTTTTAATCAGATAGTTGCACGTTAGGTGCGTCCAAAAATCTGCCTCTATTGTTCTCACATTATGCCACTTCTGAGTAAACACTTCTTTTTTTGCTTAGTATGTTGATGAAAAACAATGGCGTATCAATGACTTAAATATTTCTCAATTTCACCAACATGCTGACAGCATCCCATGAGCACATGTGCTGCGTATGGGCAGAGTTTTTATGAATCAGTCAACCCCTCTTCTTCCACACACGAGCCTGGATGAAGGATCAAAGACTCGGTCGCTCATTCCATCTTGATGAATAGCAGATGCAAAGAGCTGCTGTTCCTGTCTGGTTTAGATTTTTGTACTATGAGAAAATAACTGCATGTACAAAAGAGAAATTAGTAGGCATGACGAATGAGAGAATGATTGCGCAACTTCTGGACCAAATCAAGAATTCGTTTTCTTTCATAATGCATAAAGAGATCTGTTGATGATCTGAAGAAAATGTTGCAAAGCTAGTTTATTTTGTGGGTGGTTGTCAGGGAGCTGTTATGCTTTCTTTTGGGTGGTTCTTAGTGGCCTAAGACAAAGATCCCTAGCGCTGAAGAACTCATTGTCACCAGTTACATTTATGAAAGTTTCAAAAGAATGTGTATGACTAACAGTTCGAACTCACAGTGACAGAGTCAGTAAATGATGTTGTTATTACTCAACCTGTGTAAGTCTATCAGACTGTGAGCGCTTCAAGAAGATCTTTGAGGATGTTGACTCATGTAAGTTATTGCTTCAGGTCAGAGGAGGAATGTTCATGTGATATTTAACACCACTTCCAAAATGGACACCTAAAGTAGGAAAACCCTGTTTAGCCTCCTCCGATAAGACGTGGTTAGGAAATGGAATATCTCTCCTTACTATAACTGCAGAATGGACTATGTGCACTTGTGAAACAGAAGTACATAAACTTTCAAATTGTGAATTGAATATAATGTTTTCGGACACTTATGCATGTTATTTAGAATTAAATGAAACTGTATTATGGTCTGAATTGAAAATAAATGCAATTAGTTCAACTTCAGAGTGATTTTTGACCCACTTATATGACTTATATATAATTGATGTGTAATTTCATAATTCTGTTGTCTTTAAAATATGGTTAAAGTGTATTTTGAATGTACTGAAAAGCATTTAAACTAAAGTGTTATGCCATATCTATCGAAATGTGTATGCCTGTATTTAAATCTATTTGTAATTAATTACACATGATGAAGTTGCAATTTAGTGCATTAAAAACAATTAAAATGATAATGAAGTACGTGTGCTTTAATATTAGTCAACACATCAAAATAAGTGTACTTCTTTAAAAACAAGAAAAAACATGAGAATAAAACTTTAATTTGGACATTATTACTTTTTAAAACATCTACCCACGTGTGTTAAGAAAGCATACTTAAAGGGATAATCCACCCTAAAATGAAAATGTTGTCATTTTGTACTTACCCTCATGTCGTTCCGACCCCATATAAGCCTTGTTTGTCTTCAGAAGACAATTTAAGATATTTTGGATAAAAACCGGGAGGCTTGTGACCGTCCCATTGACTGCCAAGTAAGTAATACTGTCAAGGTCCAGAAAAGAATGAAAAGCATCGCCGGGATACTCCATCTGCCGTCAGTGGTTCAATCTGACTGTTCTGAAGAGACGAGAATACTTTTTGTACGCAAATAAAACTAAAATAATGACTTTATTCAACAATTAGGCAACATAACGTCTCCTCTGCGTCAGCGTAGTGCCATTTTGGAGATGATACCCTGGACGCAAAATGCGTAAAGTCTTCTGTATCAGCCTCGACACTGGGACGCGTCTTTTTCATCAATTTGTGCTCTGATTTTAACGCAAACAACGCACCCTTGTGGCCCAGCTTATACAGAAGAGCGTACGCATTTTGCGTCCAGGAGATAAACTCCAAAATGGAGTTCAATTTGAACTCATTTAGTTCAAATGCAGTCACAAGTCTCCCGGTTTTATCCAAAATATCTTAAATTGTGTTCCGAAGACGAACAAGGCTTTTATGGATTCGGAACGACATGAGGGTAGGTGAAAAGTGACAAAATGTTCATTTTGGGGTGGAGTATCCCTTTAAGTGGCCTTTTATTTGAATAATTTATAAAGAACTCCAAGTGTTTTTTAATAGTCATAAGGTTTAACGCTATAAAGTGCACATTTAATTATAATTAAGAACAAAGCACACTTCTTTTACACAAGCATACTGTGCATAATATGGTAAAACATTTGAAAAAGAGTACAATATATGCAACGGAGGAAACTGTGATACTGTAGGCCTATATCATGGATGGTACAGACTTCTTGTAATGAATTGGAAAGCTCAATTCGAGGGGTTGTTTTTTAAATACTAGCACCCACCTACAAAGATAATCAATCTTATTTTATTTTAAAGAAAACGAGTAGATAGAATATAGAAAAAAGAAACCTGTCAGTCAGGGTCCTGGCCATGTGCTCCTCTTGCCCTGCCTGCTGGTTTCCAGTTACCCTGCCCCCTTGTTTAGTCCTAGGCTGTATCCGAAATCGCCCCCTATACCCTCATTCACTATTCCCTACATTAGTCCACTCATTTAGTTCACTTGAAGGAGTGAATGAAAACAAGTGAGTGAATTCTGACATTTAGTGCACTGGAAGAACTGCTGCTTTTGCATATTTGCTTGCTGTTTAATAATCATTTGAAACGGCAGCTCCAGTAATGAAAGGATTTATCTTGAACTCTGTCACAGAAATGATGTATAGTCATTTTAATACTAATTTAGTAGTAGTAGCCTTTATTGTCACTAGTCACAAGTACCAGCGAAATTAGCCATCAACCTGTCCATACATACACAACATACATATATGACAAGGGGATAGTCAGGACAGGAAGACCGGAAATTGAAGAAAAATACAGCATAACATGAGGAAGGTGAGGAGAAAAAAAATAACCCCCAGACTATGCTCCTTGGGGAGTACAGTGTGAGAACAGGAAAAACACCTCAGCAACAAAAGCACATACACCATAAACACACGACTATGCCACAGGGGAAGTAATCCAGCTCCGGCAAGCAGCCATCCGGTCCTGCAGCCATTCCCGGCGCTGGACACAGACCCGCTTGTCAGGCTGGTGGTTCAAAGCGACGGAGGCGAGGGATCGGGGGTGGGGAGGTGAATGCATATCTTTATATATGTGTGTATGTGTAATAGTTTGTAATCAGCAGGTGTCTGTAGAATGGGGGAGGAACGCAAGAGCGTCTCACTGCAGTGCTCTTCCAGGGTTGATTTTCCAGCAGCAGCCTTGGCCGAGGCCAGTGCTGGTTCAGGGGAGCCAAAAAAGATAAGATTGCGGTTGTTTAGTCTTGGGGCGAGTAACCACATTCCAATTCCACAGCTGTTCTCTCTGTCCATTCTGGTCTCCACCATCAATTTTCCTTTGCAAAGCAGTGAGCTTCTCCATGATAGAATCCATATTGCGGTTAATAGTCTCAGTCTCAATGCTGACCGCTCTTCCCACTGCTTCAATCATGACGGGCAGCTTTGTGAGGCTTTGGACAGCTGTTCCCGTTTTCTGAATTCTTCGATAACCCAGGGCAAAGCCTAATCCAATCAGCAGAAAACCTGTTATCATGGTTCCGAATAGGTAGATATCTTCAATGTCCTCCACGGAAAGAGCCGCTAGACACACGATCCGCCACCTCTCCCACACGTCCATCGTGTAGCCAGCTGCGAACGTTCCGTCCGGACAGGCAGGTTCCCCAGAACCCAAGCTTCTCGTCGAGAAGATGGTGTCAATTGCGTTGAGAGACCAGTTGATCAAATCCATAATTTTTCATTTTGGAGAGCAGTGCAGAGAGAGTCTCTCAATGGAGAAGAGACGAAACAAGAGGGCAAGCAGGGAAAATAAGGGCGAGGGCGGGGAGTGAAAAATGCGACCGGCTCCGTTGAGTGCCAAAGAGATTAGTATCTAATAGTACATTTACAATTATTTTGTACCTGTGTTGTATTAGGCTGTATTATGCCGTGGACGAGCGCTTCTAAAATAAATGAATGGATGATTCAGCTGCGGGCGCCATCTTCTGGCAAGACGCTGGAATTCATTCGGCGCGTGACTCTCACAGTGTATTATGGGTTATCTCTAGCCGTTGAGTGTACAGCGGTTGTACACTCATTTTTGCGGTGTATTGTGGGATTGAATGAGTGCACTCCAGAACGTCCACTATAGTGCACTATTTGAGGGTGCAGGGGGCAATTTCAGATTCAGCCCTAGTCTAGTCCTCATTTACTGATTGTGTCCACCTGATCCTCATGTGCTCTGCTCCTTTGTATTGTGTCCCTTTCCCTCATGTCTCTGCTGGTTCGTTGCGTTAGTTCCTTGGGTGTAAGATAATTTCTTGTCGGTCAACTAGTCGTATCAGTAGTGTTGTATTTTACTCTTCTTGCTTTGCATTCAGTTCTCTTGAAGTTTATTAGGATTTCTGTGCTTTTGTTATTTTGTTCTTGTCTAGTTCCTGCCTTAATTTTTTAAAGACTTTTTATTTTATTTTTTTAGTCTTATTTTGTTGCTTGTTGTTCTATCTTGTGGTCTTGTTTTGTCTCGTGTTTGTTCCTGTTCAGTGTCCTGATTCCCCGGCTGCTGTTCTCAAGACCTGGTTATCTGACTGGCCTGGGTTCACTACAGCTCAATGTATCAAGACCTGGCTATCTGACTGGCCTGGGTTCACTACAGCTCAATGTATCAAGCCCTAGTTGCTCAAGCTGCTGTCTGATCTCCAGTGATCTCATTGACTGCTGCTGCTCTATCTCCTTTGTTCTCCAGCCAAACTTTGTCCAGGTCTGACTTCAGCTATCCTCCTGTTATCCAGCAGACTGCCCTTTCTTACCGTTTGGACTCTCACATCAGCCCTGTTTATTCTAGTCTAGTCAATAAACCTCACTCCCTTGATCAGTCTGCATCTGGGTCTCTGTCTCTAGTAAGCTTTGATCTTGTAATCTCATAATTCGATTTTGAGACTTTATCCTGGATTTCACAGAGAGGGTCACATATATGCAATTGATAGAGGGTCAAATGTGTGTGTTGTTTTTAAATAAAAAGACAGATCAAATTAAAATTAGAATAGAGAGCTAGAGGGTCAAATAAAGATGGAAGAGATGTGTTTTAGCCGTTTCTTGAAGATGGGTAAGGATTTAACTGCTAGGATTGAGTTAGGCAGATCATTCCACCAGATGGGAACAGTTAATGAAAAAGTCAGTGAAAGTGATTTTGTGCCTCTTTGGGATGGTACAGTAATGCGTTGTTCACTTGCAGAACGCAAGCTTCCAGAGGGCACATAAGTCTGAAGTAATGAATTTAGGTAACAGTATAATAACAGTAATGATGAAAAAATAACATAAATAAATGCCCACGAGGAATCTTTTAATAAGCACGTTTTCTTTGCTTTTGCATTTTCAGATAGGCCTACGCTCTCTCACTATATATATATATATATATATATATATTTTTACATAACACCAAGAGCACCAGGAAGCATGTGGTGTGTCATGTCAGAAATATGTAAGTATTATGTCCACCATGTAAAGTTATGCCCACCAACAAACTTAATTGATTTATATGCACCACCATTCTAATATTTGCAGTGCACAGCTATTTCCACTCTGCCACATTTTGAAAACCACTGCTCTGGAGTGTCATGGTGTAGCATTAAGATGTCCACACAAAAGTGACAGGAATAGCAGAAAGACAACAATAAGAAGGGGAAGTCCACACATCACTTTTTGGATTTACAGTATACGAGTTTATCTACACTACCTGTCACTATTTAACCTCTATGTGAACAATGGTAAAATGTTCACAGTGACAATGTCACAGTGAGAGGCAGGTCTGGGATCAGCTGATTGTAGTATGACACAAGAGAGAATGGCTGGAATGTGTCTGCTGACCTCCGAGCCGCACAGAAGTCTTCTTGTTATCCTTTAACTTGTTCTTCACCCTTTATTAAAGGCAAGGCAATATATAACACGTTTCATACACAGTGGCAATTCAGTGCTTTACATAAAAGGAAGTGAAATTAAAAGTCATTAAAAACAATAATCACAGCAATAAAAACAAGGAAATTAAAACAAACATTCAAACTCTTCCGCACTAAATGAGAAAAACCTTCTAAATGCCCAACTATTCCACCACATCACCCTCTACTTATTCAAATTAAAGTCTAAATTGTTACAGCCTTGTGGAGAAAAACAAGTCTAGGCTACTGTGTGAACAGCACAAGTGACTCGTTTAAAGAAATTTTTCATAGACATTCACCTGAAAAATGCTGCATTCGGTTCCCAGGTTCTTAATTGTGAAGAGCAGCTTGAACATTCTACTAAATAACATTACAGGCCTACTTGGTTTGTCATATGAGGCTGATTAAGTAGATGCTAATTATACAAAAAATGATCATTTAAAAAGTAATGAAGTCTGGTATTACAACTATTTGTGTGTTTTGGTATTTCGTAGAGGGAGCTTCATCACGAGAAACGATAATGTGTATTTTGCAATCACATATAATTAAAGTTAACCGCCTTAACGAGTTCTTTCCACCTAGATTCCCATCCAGATGACTGCTAGAAAGACATTAAATTATGACTGCCCCCTGCTGTAGTGTACGACTCATTACATACACACTTTCTGAAAACTATAACCAGAAAATCAAATCTCATTTATATAAACCTCAAAATAAAAACATCCCATTCAAAGCTAAATATTTCAAATTAAATATATACTGTACTCTTCAAAGTTTTTGACAGGATTATTTTAAATAAATTACTTAATATTCAGCAAGGATGCATTAAGTGACAAGAGATTTACACTGTAAAAAATAAAATATATATATATATACTTCAAATCAATGCTGTTCATCTGAACGATCTACATATTAAAGACTCCTGATAAAAAATTATTTTTGTTTCCACAAATATATTAATCAGCATTTTCAACATTGCAATCAGTAAGACATATTTTTGGAGAAGCAAATTAGCATGATTTCTGAAGGATCGTGTGACACTGAAGACTGGAGTAATGATGCTTTGCCATCAGGAATAAATGACACTTTTTAAATTGCAATATTTTACAATATTACTGTTCTTAGTGTATTTTTGAATAATTCAAATCAAATAATTGCAGCCTTGAAGAAAATAAGATTTATTTCCAAAAAATAAATAAACAAAACAAAATGTTTTAGATTATATAATGCATAATAATTGAATTTCTATTTCCTTTTTACGATATAACCTAAAATACTCTTTGTAATTAAATATTTAAAAAACATAAATTGAACCATAGACTGAACAAATATTATTCATTAAAATTATATCTGCCGAATATGTAAGAGATGTTATTTAGTTTTATAATAAACTTTTTCCTCCTAAAACTGTAGCCTATTAATATTTTGCCAGCCAACTATTCCTGTGTGCAACACATTAGTTACATCGCCACCAAATAGCTCTGAAAATTGATCGTTCACAAAAGTAAAGCGCAATCAGTTATTGTTATGCTTTACAATTTCAAGATAGGAAAAGAAAGAAAGAAAACGCTTATATATATAAAAAAAGGGACAGGCTGCATTTTTAAATCAAGCATCCCTTTTATTACCGGTCACCTGTTTTACAAAAAAATGAAATCTCAGTGTTAATGCAATTAGCAACAGTATAGAGTGTGATACAACAGATGAGGAGGACGTCTCTGTCGGAGCAGCACAGATTTAACCCGTCTTTCACCCACGATACCGTAACATGTCCCTCATTACAACAGGCCCCCAGGAAAACAAATACTAGATTGAGCATAATTAGTCAGGAAAAGCATTTATTGGTTTAAAATTGATCATTTGCATGTGCCTCTGAGTTTAAGGGGTTCAAGACAAGAGCAGAAAACACAAAGTGAGTGTCAGTAGATCTTAACAAATATTTAATTTTTTAAAACAACACAAATATCCTCAACGCTTATATAAGAAAGGATAAAAACATCTCTGGTCAAAGAGAGCTAACAAAAAGTAGTATTTGGACTGAAAAAGTGTGACATGAAACGTCAACGAGTGTAACCGTCTCGTCTATCGGATGCCTTTGCTCTGTACGTCTAGTGAGTATGAGGAATGCCACCGCTTTAGAAAGCATCCGGTTCACCGAGTGCACGTCGTCAGGACCCCAGGCTGGAGTGTGCTGGGATTGAGGATTGGTTTAACTGGAGATCACATGGTAGATCAGGTGCAGTAAACAGGGCTGGGATCTGACGGTGGGTTATTCTGGTATGACGTCATGTGGCTTTACGAGAGCACACTTCCTCCGTTTCATTACAGTTTATAATTAGAGTATAATTTATCTCCATCATCCTGAAACACAAAGACAATAAGGCACTTGTTTATCTTAACTGGGAACTAACATTAGCAAATAGAGCAGCCAGCAGAAAGCTTCATGAATTTACAGCAATCAGATTCATTGGAAATTCATTTACATTTAAATATTTATAATGCTTTTATATTATGTATGAAAACGCATATATAAGCAATGTTGGCTAAAAAGTAGAGATCGACTGATATATCGGTTTACTGATATTTCCCCCCGATATTTAAGCATTTTATCATAATCGGATATCGTTTTTGTAAAAAAAAATGTAACCGCATGTAACTTTTAACAAGACTCAGTTGTTTGAAACACGCTAAATTAGATTAACATTTAATACTATAGAACCATTATTTCACCAATAAACATCTAAATAAATACATCTCTATCGAAATGAATGATTTATTATCTCCGCAAGCGATCGCAGTTTGAGTATAGTTCTGTGTAAATAGATAAACCGCGCTGTCAGCAGTTTTCATAATTTAGAATGACAAAAATATTTAATAATTCTGATAAAACATGCCAGTTAAGAAATACTATAAAATACGATGTTTTGTTTGTTATAGCTATTCCAATATTCCAGAGAATATTATCCAGTGAATTATTCTTCACTCTTTAGTCTATTAAACAGCTTATAAACCTAAAACTGTAGTTTAAAATGAAGCTGATATGACTCCTGTCCTTTATTTTCTCCATTTGAATACATTAGACATTATTTTGCTTATTGTTAATATCAGTGTTGCTGATGATGCCTTTTATAAATAAAATGTTTTTATTGTTGTAATTTGAAGATGAAATTTAACATGAATGAATGCTAATTTTCAACAGTTTTTTGTTGTTAAAACCAAAGCAAAGAATGGACTTACTTCACTGTTATTTATTTACTTTATAACAGCAAATAAATATCGGTTCTGCATATCGGTTACATAAAAATGCAAATAATTGGTATCGGTTATAAAAAAATCAATATCGGTCGATCACTACTAAAAAGCCAAGTGTAAAATGTGTAATATTGGTATTTTTTGAAATGCTGTTTAACTAGTGATTTGATCTAAGAAACACTAGAATACATGAAAAATGGAAACAAAAAAGGGAAGCGTACCCTTTCATTTCCCTTAGTAAGCTGTCTGTTGACAGACTGAAGCAGTTCTTGTAGTTCCTGTACCGTCTGATTCAAGCCTGCAGTCATCTTCTCCTTACGGTCAATCTCCTCCTGACAACACGAGTCGAAGGATTGCAGAAGTCATCACACCATTTTCAGAAGACTAACCCAATAATCACGCTTGTACAGTTATTTTAGTATCCTTGTGATAGTGAGTTTATATTAATATTTTGTTTTTATATTTTCATTTTCATTCCGTTAATAGTTGTTTTATATAGCTGTATAGTTTTATTATATATTTTATTTATTTATATATTTTTATTAATTTTGATTTCAGTTTTAGTTTTAACTAAATGGTTACATCAAGTTGCACTTGATTAAAATGATAAATGCTGCCTTGGAAACTTCTTTTATTTTGTATTAAATTAAATGTCTTTACAGTTTTCATTATAGTTCACTTCAAAACCCAGAACAATACAGCTGGCTTTTCTCTGCCATTTTTCCAATAAACTTCAAACCTGTCATTTTCATTAATGTAGAGTTCAGCTGCAGTCACTGATATTTAAGAAAACTTTAAGACTTTTTCCACAGTCTCTCTCTCTCTATAAAAAATGAATGCAACCCTATAAAACAGTGGTATTTAAACTTATGATAATTATAAAGTGTATTAAGTCAGGTGTTCTAGTACAGTATCCACAGGTGTAGTTCATCTCATTAACCCACTCACACCTGACAAGTCAAAACGGTCCACATGTGTTAAACAGTATAATGTTTTGTTTAACAAACTTCTCACCGTCTGCGTGAGGCTGCTGGTCTCTATCAGGTCAGCTTGGCCTGCTTCTTTAACGATCTCTGCCTGAATCAACTCCAGAGACTGCTGGGCCTGATCGGGTGACACGACATACAATGAGGGAAAGAAAATAACTTGATAACAAACAAGTTTCTTGATCACTTAACCGTTTTAAAATGCAGACGGTTTAAGATCCTACTGCATCGCAAGCTTTACCTTATAAAGGTCTCCAGCAACTTTCTGTCGCTCCCTCTCCTCCGTCTCAAGCTTACACAACGTCTCAGTCAGCCGAGTCTTGAGCTGAAGAAAACGCCAAGTCAAATATCACTGTACTGACAAGTCAGTGATGGGCTCTTAAACGGAGAGTTCATTTACTCACCTCCAACTCTTTCAAAACCTGTATGACTTACTTTCTTCTGTGGAACACAAGCTGTACTTTTTTTGTCAGGAGTTTTAGTAAACGGTGACTTAATGAATAGAACAGACTAATTTGGTGATGCTTTGTTTGGCATTTAAGAGCTGAAAACCATCTGGTGGTCATATACTGTCGTTGTATGGAAGAGAACAGCTTGGACACGCTGTTAAACATCTCCTTTGGACTTCCACAGAAGAAAGAAAATCATACAGGATTGGAATGACGAGTAAATACTGACAGAATCTAGTTTACTCCGCTGAATACTTGAGAAAAGTTATTTTATTTTTCTCTAACACATAAATGTTTGCAGTAAAGTTTTGGATACGATAATAGCTACTTCAAAAGCATGGAAATGGACATTTAAATTGTGGAAATATACGTTCAAGAAGGTGATGTCTAAATGTCAAAAACACACAAACACTGAGGATTTGACCAGTTCAGAGACTAAAAGGTTACAGAACCAACAATGGACAACATTTTACACAAGAATAATAAAAACACACTACTGATCATAAGTTTAAAGTGATAAGAGATTTTAATGTTTTGAATTAATTGTCTTATGCACACCAAGGTTGCATTTAATTGATCCAAAATACAGTACAATCATATTATTGTATGGTTTAGTTTAAAATAAATCTCATATTTGAATATTTTGTACACTGTAATTAATCTAGTCTTCAGTGT
This sequence comes from Gymnocypris eckloni scoliostomus, assembly GCA_027564155.1. Taxonomy (NCBI): domain Eukaryota; kingdom Metazoa; phylum Chordata; class Actinopteri; order Cypriniformes; family Cyprinidae; genus Gymnocypris; species Gymnocypris eckloni. The sequence goes on from CM050428.1 coordinate 29,658,609, forward strand.
CAAACGATCCTTCAGAAATTAACACCATTATCCTTTTTTATTGATTTTATCGATGCAAATAAATTACATATATACTTATACATATACATATATTAAAAAAATGAATTCATCCTTGCCAAACAAGATAAAATCTTACTGTGCCCAAACTTTTAAACAGTAGTGTATGTACCAGACAAAAGCCGAGCGTTAGGAATGTGTGTGTGCTTGTGCCTGCAGTTTCAAGTTTGAAGCAAAGGTGGCAGTAAGTTAAACCGTGACCGCAGAGTAAACAGAGTAAGATATTAGATGCCAGATTAATCTTAACTTTGGCAAGGTGTATCTGTCATCTCTAATGTTTCATATGATCAGGACATTCAAATCTCTTGTCAAGAACAGCATTTGTTGTAAAATTAACTGCAATTCGTGATGCCGTTTTGTACGACATTGTTATTATTGGAAAATGAATTCACTACAGCCGAATAAATGTTTAGAAATTTAGAGATAACAGATAACAAGCCCTTGCCGTAAAAGTCCAGGCCCTTGAAGCGGCGCCCGCCCATGTGAGCTCAAGAGAAAGAGAAAGCTACTTCAGTTTAACCAGGGGGACGTCTTACCAAATTCAACTCCTCATTCTGTCTGACGGCCTCGGTGTACGAGCCGTTGAGTTTGCTTTGCAACTCGGTCAAGAGATCTTTGAGCTGAAATGAAGTTTGAGATGTTTAAGGAACGAGTGGGGCTGAGAAACCAGTGCTGGAGGATGGTGTCTTATTTTAATACACTATATAAGGGACGTCTAGAGTAATCTCCAACACGTCCATGGAAGATCAACCTCGTTGGGTTTGGTGAAAGTCATCCAGATCTATGCTAGAGATGGGTCACGATTTTCGAATAGTCGATTAGTTGATTTATTCATAGAATATCGAATAGGTTGTGCGATTATACTTGTCTAAATATTCCTCATGTTTTCGGTGCTGATGCGGTGGTGACGCGCAAGCAGAGGTAAGCGTTGCCAATAATGCACCTAAAAGCTGTCAAATACAACAGAAGAACACACTCTCACGTGAACGCTGTAGACTTGCAACTAAGAACAATGTCAAATAAGTTCTGTGCGAACTACAAATATCCCATACTGGGTTAGAGGTGTGCAGAATCCGTACTGGGAAAGACACGGAAAACAAATAAATAACGCGTTCTACGGAGCCATACGGTTAGCCGCATGCTAGCGATAGCCTGTTACATTACATTTACATTTATGCATTTAGCAGACGCTTTTATCCAAAGCGACTTACAGTGCATTCAGGTTATACATGTTTTTGTCAGTACATGTGTTCCCTGGGAATCAAACCCACAACCTTTACGCTGCTAACGCAATGCTCTAACCACTGAGCCACAGGAACACATTACAATACATGTAGTTTAATCTACCAGCAACAGAGTAGGACGATGGCGAGTGATTTACAGATCCTGAGCACATCTGACAAACATCTAATCTTGTGAAATGTGGGGTAACCAAGTACCCGTGTTAATTTCGTCGACGAAGACAAGACTACGACGAAAAATAGCTAAAATTAATATCTGATGATAAAAACTATGACGAAATTTATGCCGCGTCTTCATTAACAAGACGAGGGACTAAAATGTTATTTGAGGACTACCGGACATTCAAAATACATCCTATAGGCCAAGTTAACTGTCTTGTCTTTCAAAATGTGCGTCTCTGTCATTAGATGAGGGGCTTTATATCTAGTATCAGTATAGCAGCTGCACTGGACGGATAGGCTACTAAAACACGGCCTCAGCACCCGAAGTGTTAGGGACTGGATGACAGACGTACTTTTTCCCGGGAGTCACAATTTGTTGTCAATTAACTTAAAGTTAGTGAAGGCGGGATAGGCGTAAATACACTGATAGAAGTGCTCTCTCTCGCGCACGCTTCACTTCTTCAGTTCTCATACTGTAGCGCACGATCAGCTCTCAAATACACACACAGCAGTCCAAATGTCTATCGTGTAGAGTCAGAGTATCTCACGTAAATACAGTCGTTATGGCTTAAGTGAGCGTAAACAGGTGGGTGAAAACTGAATGTGTGTCAGTATTACATGCATAACTTCGTCTTAAAGAGACAGCATTCCTAATCATCTGTATCATCAATGTTAACCAACAAAAGATTTTAAATAAATGTATACTTAAGTAAACATACTGTTTTGAAAAAATCTTTTAATTTGTATCTCTACCCAAAATTCTAATTGATGTAAAACTAGACTAAAACTATGAAAGACTCAAATGACTAAAATGTGACTAAGACTATTAAGCATTTTCGTCTCAAGATAAAGACTAAATGAAAAATTTCTGCCAAAATTAACACTGGTAAGTACTGCCGCTCCATAGTATAAACACGTGATCGCGAATCTCCAAAGTGAAAGTCAAATGGTCTCGCATTCAAGAGCATTTTCAATGCCCCGCGTATTAATAACGCTCACTGATGCCCACAGTTATATACAGTGTAATTACCCAACGATATAATTGCTGAAAGTATTGGAATATATTTTTTGAGCAGTTGATTTACGCTAATGAATGGACTGCTATGTTAATAAGTGCTTTCATTCTGTTCTGTTAAGTTTATTATATGAATATGTTTCAGCAGGTTACAATCATTATATGGCTTGAGTTAAATAAATGAAACAGTTTATCATCATACAGATTAAAAGAGTGAATGGTCTCTCTCTCTCGGTTTATGGGTGTGTAACACTGGCCTAATAACGGGATGTGCATGGATGCATACAGGGAAGGGGTGCTATTTTTGAATAATAATCAAATAATTCCAAGCGATTTTCGAATATTACTTTTGTATGAAATTCCCATCCCTAGTCTATGCAAGGGGTTTATGAGATTTATTAATATAGGCAAGTTTAGCATTAGTGATCACCACAGAAAGTTATTTTGACTCCCTTACATTGGAAGTAACTGTGGCAGTATTTAAACCATCTACTTCGAAGGAAGGAATGAGTCAAAATGTCTTTCTCTGGTAGTCGACAGCATGCTGCAAATGCATAAAGCGTAACATATTGAACCCGGAACATTCCATGAAGAAGTTCTATCCCCAGTCCAGACAATAAAAGCTTTCTACAAAGATCTGCAGGTTAAAGAGAGCATAAATTCACTCATCCCTGATAGTTCGGACTGAGGATAGACACGTAGATGCCAACCCTTCAACAGGTTTTAGTTTAGCTGCTACAATCTAACATGTTAGACATTTAAAAACGACAACCACAAGCAACTAAAACATAAAAGAGCGAGAGACAGAGGTATAAGCAGCATGCGGTAAGGTGTTAGTGTTTGTGCTTACCTCTCTGACCTCTGACACATAGGTGGTGCTCTCACGCTCCGCTCTCTCCAGTTCAGCCTCCAGGTGCTGTTTATCTCTCCTTAGCTGCGATATATAAATTGCAAAGCAGTATTCAAAGTGATACTCTTCAGCCCAGTGCGGTTTTGTTTTTCAAATTGAAGGAGTAAGTGGTGCTTTGTTTCAGAGCTGTTCAAACTGAAAGCAAACTCACGCTCTCCACATCTCCATCTGAGCTCAGTCTGTCCACTTCCTGTTCCAGTGCAATTACCCTCGGAGACATCTAAACACGAAAGCATACCATTTTTATTTTGCAGCCTAACACTAGGTCTTTAAGCTCCAAAATAAATAAGAAAAAAAGGCATTTCGCATTAAGAAAATTAGTGATATGAATATTACATGCATGATAATTAAGCATATTTTCATTACCATTATGTGCCTAGGTGATTTTTAGCTCACACTAAATGGTTATTTACCTCTTATTGTACTACTATTATATATTGTACTATTACTAATATTATGCAATATAGCATACATTATATATGATATAATAATATTTTATGTAAGAAATCATAAAATGATATCAAATGTATATGCAATATGCTAGCATTCAAAGGTTTGGGGTCTGAAAGTTTTTTTTTTTTTTTAAGAAATTCATATTTTTATTCTGCAATGATGATGCACTAAAATTAATCAAAAGTGACAAAGACATTTTATAAATGCTGCAAATATTTATATTTCAAACAATGTTTTTTACTATATTCAAAGAATCCGGATAAAAATGTATCAGTTTCCACAAACATGTGGAAAATATTTACTGAGTACCAAATCAGTATATTAGAACAATTTCTGAAGGATCACGTGACACTGAGTTAACTTGTCAACCACAAACTTAAAAAAAAAAGTGATATTACAAATAAAATAAGAAATGTTTTACTTGTATTGGTTATAAAATAATATAGGTGTTAAACACACATGGCATTGCGATGAATCTGACAGTGATTCAGTGCATCAAATGCAGAATGTAATAATTGATTTAATAAAATAATACCTCTAATGACGCAATGCAGGATTTAGTAGAGAATCATAATCACACCGAATCATTGTCAGAGTAAACAATTTAGCATTAAACCTAACTATTAATTGTCTACAATGTGAAAGAAGTGGTGTAGATATGAGTAAAACTGATGTAATGTGTTTGTTTTACCAACCTCTCTGAGATCAGCCTGTGACCGCTCCAACTTCTCCTTCCAGCACGTCTCCTCCTGCTCCACGCTGCTCTGTAGCCGCTGCAGGATTCCTTCCTGTGCACCCAACACCAACAGCATCACCGCACTGCTGCTAACATACTGTCACTGTCACACATTTAGGTCTTTAAAAAAGACAGACGCCATGAACAACTCACCGTCTCTGCTAGCACTTTCTTGTACGTCTCACAATCTTTCTGTAGAACTTTCTGGGCCGCCTCAGCCTCTTTCAACTTTTCTGCTAAAGCCTGCCCAAAAAAAACTAATCTTGAAGTCTTCTGAAATGTTTATGCACTCACTTGATTCATAAAGTACTGGAATTGTTTCATTAGACAATGTTTCTGTACCTGGGCATCTCCAGCTTCTGACGCAGGGGCAGAAGTCACGTCTTCAGCCGAGCTCTCTCTCACAGACGTCTCAAAGTTCTGTAGCCACTGCTGGTGGTTCTGCACAACCAGAATGTACATTTACATTAGAGGACTATGCAAACATGCACAGATGTGAATCCTGATTCAGTTTATTAGGATGGGGAGGTGAAATAAATGATCTGTGCTTTGCTTGCACGCGTTAGTTAGTTGTTTTTGCTTTGCATGTGTGTATTGTGCACCTGGTCGGTGGGCAGTGGCACATGCGGCAGGAATCTGTGCAGCAATGCTCGGCTTTCGGCCTCCGCTGACTCCAGCACTGTCTGATGCTCCTGTGGAAAAACAGATCAAACACTCAATCAAACTGCTTAAAATGTGCTCCAATCACATTTCATAGTTCAGTTGAAAACCACTCCATAACCCACACCACAAAAACTATGCCTAGATTTGTATCAAGCCACCGAAAAACCACCAAAAATATAAGGGACAAGTCACCTAAAAATCCCGTGTTTTTATAAATTTCACTCATTTCTACTCTAAGCCAAATGTACTCCCGCATATATGCACACAAATGACATGTTCAACTGTTTTGAATAACATTCAGCACCAATCCCTGACTGACTTAAGTTAATATTACTGTTCTTTTCAGCACAAAACTTTTCAAACCTTTACTCATCAACACAAACAAATAAGAAAACATCTAAAAGCCAGCCCTAGATCAGGACATTTCAGGACAATGGCTCAAAAGATCATTTTTGTTTTAAGACAATTGTAAAACACCATGAATATAAAAAGAAGCATAAGTAAATAAATACAAAATTAGAAATAAATTTTTAAAAAAGGAAAAACAAAACATTTACACTTCATCTAGACATTTCCAAAACAAACAAAAAAAACAGTTTGATGTCATCATATTACTGAAATGGGACATTTTCAAGAAGAAAAATGCTGAAAAATACTGGACTTTAAGTATAGTCAAGTAAATAAAATATTTAAAGGGATAATTCCCATAAAATAACATTCCACTATTTTAGAAAATAGACATTATGCAGCGCCTGAAAGAAGTCCCCTGCTATATCATAACTAGTTACCTAGCTGAGGAGTACTTTCAAGCGCTGCGTAATATTGCGCATGCTGCATTCATGGTACGGCAGCAAAGTTCACTGTTTATTACGCCAGAATAAGAGTATAGTTCCTAGCCAAATCTGCCTAGAAAATCACAACTTTTCATTTTCCATCCGTCTTAGTACACAATGTAACTACAGAAGAGTCAAGCTTTGAATAGTAAAAATATCGAAATTCTTTGGTCATTTTTGAGCGTGATGCTAACGGTCTAATCAGATTCAATTATCTATGCTAAGCTAAGCTAAATGTGCTCCTGCCAGACACGGAGATCGGCTGAAAGGATTCAAAAACTGTAAAACTCAACTGTTTAACTCTTGGGGAGTTGTAAAATGAGCCCATTTTCAAAAAAAGTGGAGTGTTCCTTTAAAAATGAAACCGGTCATCATTTATTTACCCTCATGTGGTTCGTTCTTTTGCAGAACAAAAGAGTAGATATGTTGAAGACCAGTTTATTTCATAAACATATTTTATGTTCCACAAAACAAAGTCATAACGTTTGGTAACAACATAGGTGGCCTAAATTATGACAATTACATTTTTTCTTTGAATTAACCCTTTAATAAAGGAGAAAAGGAGTTTATACCAATTGGCAACTGGCTGGACTGAAAATATCAAAAATGGGATCATTTTAATTTCAGGTTGGCTTTAAAGGCCAAATAATACAACTTTTTCTGAACGTATTAATCGAGTAGATCCACAGAAGAGTAGGAGCATTAGAAAACAACAGAACTCGGCGGAATGCTGAGTTTGTCCAGCAGGTGCAGGCTGGGATTCATACAGCTGGAGATGACAGAGCAGATGTCCACACACTCGACTAGTGACCGCAGGCCGAGCCACAGCAGAATTACTCATGTAAGCAGAGTTAGTTATAGCTTCAGGACCGTTTATAGAGTCACTGGTTACTCTATGCCTCACTACATTTAGATGACCGCTCAACCCCATGAAGGGGCAGGAGTTTCTGATTACTGACAGGTCTACACACCTGGCAGGAGGAAGAGATAGTGAGACCGGGAAAGGGAAAAACGGGAAGGATCAAACCCATAAATAGAGAACAAGATGTACATATTCAAAAAAAAAAAAAGTAATTCTGTGTGCCTTCAGATTGGGTCATTTTCTTCCCGATCGGCTTTTTTCATGATAATTCTTTGGAATGATTGTGATAAGATTGAAATTGGTGCTGATTGAATAGTGGAAATCAGGCATTGATCAGCTTGCTGGGAAAAAGGAAATCAGGGTCAAATGACACTATGACACAAATGGACATGAAATGATTCCTAATCTAATTATTTTCTAAAGAAGAAGAAAAAAACATAAAAAGAAATAGCTGCACACTCATTTCAGGTGACTTGTTTAAAACAATTTTGAAAAAAACACAAAAAGAGAATTTAAAAACAAACAGCAAGATTCAGCCAAACGTTTTTGAGCAAGTTTGAAGCTTTTTACAGCTCCCAGCATTCAGCATAGTGCATTAGTAGCATGCAGCTGAGCAGGTCAGAGTAATGAAACGAGTATGCAGCCATTCATAAGGAAGTTAATAAGGAATGAGAACGTCACTGGTCAATAAATGGCAGAGGCATTTTGGAGATGCTTTGATTTGACTCTAGAGTGAAGTAGTTTGGGAGTTGTGGTGCGAACCTTGGAACTCTTGGCGAGTTTTCCCTGAAGTATGGTCTCGGTGGCTGACAGCGCCTCCATAGCGCTCCAGTTTTTCTCCCGGAGCTCCTAGTCAGTTTCAGAGAAACACCACTTTCAGTTCAGCCTACACTCTTCATTGTCCCATTCATTTTGCCATTTATAGAACCAAGTATGCATTCCAAAGCACAACCTGGGCACTTCCCTGTACCATTGTTTTGCACTGACATTGAAGCTTCACAAAATCATTTCTAGACTAGAAGCAATAACCTTATCATTTGAAGGGCTAATAAATGTTTAAAAATGGAAAGTTTAAATTCCCTAACAATGACAAAAATCACCCTGCAACTCAAGAAATACAATAAAGAAAAAAAGGATAAATAAAAATGTACCATGTAGATTGTTCAGCTAAAAAGTGGTGGAACAAATGCAAGATATTTAAGCATCATAGCATATATATAAAAAAAAATGAACTAAAATTTAAAAAGAACTAAACAAATGACTGCGCTAATTGTACAGAAGTGCCCCTAGACCATCTAAACCACTGTAAACAATATTTGAAGAACCCAGAACTTTCCAGTTGTTCATGATTTTCTGCATTAAGTTGAAGTATTTTTAATTCCAATTTCTACTACAAAAAATATTTTAGACTATGGCATAACAAGACAAATATATTTTCAAAAAATGTATTAAAATGCATATGAGATTGTATTAATTTACAGTTTCAGGTTATTCAAGACGGTGGGAATCCTGGTTCTTCAAAAGAAAAGAAAAAGTTGTTGGGGTAAATATGATAAGTTTTTTAAACTTGTTTTAATTTAAAGCATTTGAAGTATAAACACACACACACACACACACACAGATCATTAGAAGTTTGCTGCACCCCCTTGTTTGAGAACCAGTGATCAAAACATTTTCCATTGCTTCTCTACGTTTTTCTTTCGTATCAGCTGTGATTCAGAGTTTTGTATGCAATGTGTTAAATCAACAATTATATTTCTTAAAGCTGTATTTGTGGCCGATACAACATTGATCTCAAACTTTATACTGACACCTTTGGATGCACAAAAAGCAAACGTTACCATCGTAGGAATTCTCTATCAGCTGGACGCTTTTTTTCAACAATTGTTCCACAATGTAGAGTTATCAAGATATCTCAAAATGCTTCCTCCATGATGGGGGACCACACGTATGTACAGGAAAAAAAGTTAGTCTCACATGAATATAAGGGGCACTAAGTCAAATAAAAACTTAATGCAAAAATGTAAATATTATATTTAATATAATAATAATAACATATGTTAAACATTTTAAAGAACTTTAAAAGTGTTTTTAATTTAGTGCACCTTTGCAGTCACTAGTACACTTTAGATTATTACGAACACACTTAAAACATCAAGAAATATTTCTCAAAGGTTCAGAGATGCACAGCATCTGGTCAAGATTATAGAGCTGACATTCAAATTCAAGTCACCTGCTTTACATGCTCATTCGCATGTGCATAGAAAAGCTAAAGCTTGGCTTCTGCAGGTAAAGAGCTGCTCAAGGCTCAATCTCGCTTAACTTACATTGTTCTTCTTACGATGAAGCTCCACTGATTCCCTCAACTCAAGCAGCTCTTCCTGAAGTTCAGACAGCCGCTGGTCCTTCTCTGCCAGCCTGAAGAAAGATGCATAGCAGAATGTGTGTATTATGTTGGTGTGATAAGCCTTTATTATACTGTTAAAGATGATCAACATATAAAAAAATGAATATGAATCTTACGCTGTTAATAATTCCGGGCTGGGAACTGTTGAAATGGTTTGCTTTGGGAAAAAGAGACACATTATTACATCAATGCAAAACACAAACTGAATGTCGAAACATTCAGCTGAAGTAAATCTAATATTTTACATTGATAGTTTGTTGTGGTTGTTTATTGCATCTGATATGAATTTTCCAGCTCTCTCACCTGCTGCTGCTGAACTTCCTTCTCAAGTTCTCTCTGCAGTCTCTCAACATCCTGCTCCTTGGCCGTTAACCTACAATATACACAAGCATTATTGATCTGTACTCGGCATTCATTTTTTTTGGGAAGCTCCAAAGGAATCTTGTACAATGTAATAACTGTATTGTGGCCAAAAGATTAGAGAAAAATATGCAATTTGGTAAAAGCTATAATTGGCGTCACAAAAAGTTTTCTAAATGTAATATTCTAAAATATAATTTAAAATATGTTTTCAGAACTGCAATTTAATTTAATTTTAGGAACTAACTAATGGAACTGAATTTGAGAAATTTGGGCCCGCATAAAATCATCAAACCCAAATCTTGTGCTTTACGTTAGTTTTGTTGTGTTTTGTGGTTTAATACAAATGCATCATCAATAATGGTGTAGAATTCAAGTGAATTCATAACACTTGCTTTAATCTTTTAATACGTAAATCAAATGAAATTGACTTAATTTACAATAAAACAAAACAATAAAGCAATTGTATTATTTTACATAAATCCAACTTTACTTCTGTAATGTATGGGAAGCCCGTTTCCGCCACTGAATAACTATAAATAAAAGGTCATTGCGACCTTTTCTCTCACAATTTGGACTTTTTTTTCACAGAATTGTGAAATATAAATTCATAACCGCGAGTTATAAAGTCACAATTGCGAGATAACTCGCAATTCTGACTTTTTATCTCGCAATTGTGACTTTAGAAATCGTAATTGTATGTTTATATTACGCAATTCTGAGAAAAAAGTCAGTTTATAGTCAGCAATTGCGAGTTTATCTCTCACAAATATAACTTTTTTACTCACAATAGCCAGTTTATATCACGCAATGAGAAAAAAAGTGGGATAAAGTGGCAATTACCTTTTGATTTTTAAATTCAGTGGCAGAAACGGGCTTCCATAGTAATGAGATAAATTTCAAAGCGGAAAAAAAGATTTTCATCAAAATATAATAAGTATTACTTATTGTTACATACAAGTACTGACAGTATATGTGAAATGTTACTTGATTCATTCTATTAAGTTTAAATGACAAGCAAACGTCCCCGTGACAGAAGTGATACATACTGAGCATGAAGCTCCTGGAGTTTAGCGTTTAAGTCTGAGTTTGACTGAGTCTGACTCCTCAGCTGGGCAAGTTCAGTGTTTAGAGTCTCGACCTGCTGTTGGAGATCCTACGAGCACACATACATATAAGCCTTTAATACATCCTGCAAATGGATGAGCACAGACCGTTCTAGAGCAATGAATATTACACACTTACCTCCATTGCCTTCTTTCTCTCTGATTCTTTGTCCATGGCAGACTGCAAACTTTCCTCAACTGACTGAATTTTCTCATCCTTCTCCTGAATCCTGATAAAATCAGAAAGTTCAAATATTTTAGCACTCAAGAAATAGTTTCTGCCTTTATAAACTCACATTGTATGCCATTTATAAGCGTGTTTTCAAACAATAACAACTGGCATTGTAAAACTTTACAAACTCTAATTTATAGGCCTGGAGCGGTCACTGGGAGATTCGGGAAAAATCCCAGTGGGCCGCTCATAAATTGGACCACTTAAACAAAACCACAGTTTCACACAGGACGCAGAAAGAGCATGTGTCTAGTTCATTTTAAATGAGACACACCGAAAGAGGCAAACCGCAGGCAGTTATCATAGTGGAAAAGGCGTGTGCTATACTGTATTATAAAATACATCATATTTATAGCCGCCTAGAAGAGCTGTGCACATGCAAACAGCGGGATATTGGCTGTAGAAGCATGCATCCTGCTTGTTGCATGTGCACATCTCTTTGTTGTTTAAATATTTATATATGGCATATATAAATCCCCAGCTTCTTCCTTGCCTTCTCTCCATTTTTTGCACACACATACACGGAAAAAGCATGCGTTGTATTACTGTGTGACTGATAACTAAAATATAACGCATCACACATCTTTACTTTGTATTTAAAGCAGCACATCAGTTACTCACACTAGTAACTGATTAGCTCAACCATTGTAAAATAAAAGTTTTGGTGCTAGGTTTAAATGCTCTTTCTTGTTTGTTTTTGTCAGTCACAATGATGGAAAAAAAGTTATAATCCTTCACTTTTTTTTAAATCAGGAAATCATGAGATATTTATTATGTGTAACAATTTCTGCCCCTACCTGTCAATGAATCCCCCCTTCCAAATAATGTTATTTTTATATAGTGGTGAAATATTTTATAGAAAAGCATAATCCATATTGTTGTCTGATATTAATTTATTGACTTATTAATTTGGATGTGGTGTATTTGTTATAGACGTATCATTAAGACTCTAAATAATCCTATCAACTTGTGGAGAATGGGCATCCGATGACCCCTTTAAGAAGTGTAAGAAGTCATTTGTTCTGGTTGAAACATATGGAGGGCAGTAAACTGTCCAGCTGAGAATGAGCCCCACTCTGGCCCTGGGTGTGACTATGTAACTTACTTTTGCTGTAGCTCTTCTAGTGTCTTTTCTGATATTGTCTGGAAAAATGTGGTGGAAAGAAACAGGAAGAATGTGAGTGGGCAGCTTTGGCAGGCGTTAATCACAATACCGCTCTCTCTTTCCACCAAACAATGCCTGTGTGTTGTAGTGGCTCGCTACCTGTTCTGAGGTCTGTTTCTGTACTGCCTCCAGTTGCTGTTTCAAACTTTCATACTCCTTTTTGACTGCCTGTTTAAAAATAAAACATGTTAAAAGAGGAATTCAACACAACAAATGTAAACGTATTATTTAACTGCAGTTATATATATATATATATATATATATATAACATATTTAGGGCTGTCAATAGATACAAATATTTAATCTGGATTAATCACATGATTGTCATAAGTGAACTCAATTTAAATCGCACATTTTTATACGTTCTAATTATCTTAAATTAATAGTTTTCAAGTTTTTAATACTCTAATCAACATGGGCATGGACAAATATGGATGCTTTAAGCAAATGTATTTTTATTATTCTTGAAACCATAGTCAACAGAGTATGAAGAATATACATTTTTAAAGGTAATAGAGGTTACCAAAAATGTTGTATTTTCAAAGAACTTGTTCATGTCTATTAGACACATGAAAAAAGAAATACCAGGTTCCTATTACTTCTCTTTCTTTGCTCTGAGCAATTTACTTGCACAAACCTGTTTACATTTTTGCAGGACAGGGCAGCTCTTCTTCTGAACATGCAAAATGTACATTTATTATTACATTTGTATGCCTCTCTGTGCCAGAGCAGCTACATTCTCAATAAAACAGTTTTCATAGGAATATTTTACTGTTTGAATATGAAATAGTGATTTGAAACGCGACCCATTAAGACTACATAACCTTTCCAAGATGTTAATCGGCACAAAAATCCAGATAATTGAGCCGTAGTCTGATGAAACCAAATACACAAGATAAAGACATTAGCTGTGCTGTGATTTCAGCTATACTCGCACGTAAAATTAGAGAAGCAACATAATATCTGTGTTTAACTGAAAGCACTTTTCCTCTCCTCCGCTCGCTGAAACAGAGAAGATGCACAGTCAGTGAGTGAGTGAGTGAGTGAGAGAGAGTGAGAGTGAGAGTGAGAGAGAGAGAGAGAGAGAGAGATGTGCGCGCTGGGAAAAGCAAGACCTCGACGTCGAGCGTTAGTACCTGCGACACTGTTGGCAACACTGTGCATCTCAATTTCTCCATTCAACTACGGGCTTTGCCACGGGTCAAACAGAAAATGCGAGCTGCGTTAATAAAATTAGTGGCGTTAAAATGAATTTGCGTTAACTTTGACAGCCCTAATTATATTATATATATTCATATATATTCTTGTTCACCTTCAGTTCGGCTTCCTTATTGGCCACCTGAATGAGGCTGGACTCCAGCAAGTTCTCCACCACTCTAACTTTGTCATCACGTTGCTGAAGGCTAAGGATAAATAATACAACACACATTAATTAATGAACTTTAATAAACAAAATGCGCCAATACATTTATCCTAAAAATGATTGGTTGGAGAAACATAAACTTTCTCCACATAAGGAGAGCTGTGAGTGTTCATGAACAAACATTTCACACTTTCCAAATGTTACTTAGAAATGCTAAATTATAGCATACTTCATTTAGTATTCATACTTATTAATTTCACAAGTGTCTAAATTAAAATTTTACTTTAGATACACATCTAATAAAACACACACAAACATGTATATATTATAATCATTATGTTTTAATTCAAGCATTTTTGAATTGTTTAAGATCGAAATGTATAGTTTCTTATGTAAATGCATGATTGTAATGTTGTACATCCATTTGTAATATGTAAAACTACTGTTTAAGTTTAGTTATCTTTTTGTTAATATTTTCAATATTATTGATGCAATATAATATAATATACTTGGTAATTAAGTTTAAATAACTTTTTTGGGTTTAACTTATTATTTGTTTTGCTAAATCTCTTCTTTTAAATATAATTGTTAATGATAATTATACTGGCCATACCATGAAAATAGCAGGCAAACGGTTTCATTCAATTCATACATTTTTATATTATAGAGATTGATTTTTAATACCTGCTATAACACAAAAATGATCAGGTTACCGGTATTGGACAGTTTTTGTAATATTAGTACAGCACTAGTGTGATAAATACTTCTATTTTGAAATTTCTATTATCAAAAATATAAAATATGGTTTCCGCAAAAATATTAAGAGCGTAAATGTTCAATATTGATGATAAGAAATGCCTCGAGCATAACATCAGCATATTACAATGATTTCTTAAGAATCATGTGACAGAAGACTGAAATAATTATGCTAAAAATTCAGCTTTATCATCATAGGAATAAATAAAAAAAATTCCAATATATGAAGTTATTTTCTATTTTAATAATATTTCATAATGTTTACTGTAATTTTGATCTAATAAATGCAGCATTGGTGATCAGAAGAGAGAGAGAACAAATAATAATAATACTATTATTACTAATTATAATAATAATAAAAAAAACTACCAACCCCAAACTAATTTGTGGGTAGTTCAAGGCATAGTTTTTGGAATAAATATTAAAAAGCATCATTCATTTTTTTTATAAAACATTTTAAACAAGCAAAACATCCAGAGAAGCTTGGCAAGCTACTTCATAAGTTTAGACATTTTTATATTGATTTTTAATATCTGCTATAACACGAAAATAATTGGTATTGGCCAGATTTGTTATATCAGTATAGCACTAGTGCATCTGTATTTTGTTTATATTTCTAACCAATTTCAATGCACTCACCTCTGCTTTACGCTGCAGCTCCTCTCTCCATTAAGAGAATCTTCTAGACTCTTCCTCTGCATCTCTTTTTCAGCCAGCCTAATGAGAGACACACGCAAGATAACGTATAATGAGGTTTAAGACAGCCGACTGCCTTAAGCGGAGTCCCACCATGTGATAAAGTGGGAAGTGATAAATCCGTTCCATCTTAGGACTTTTGGCTGAAAGTAGAAGGTCTTATCAGACCAAATTTCCTTTTACATAGCTGTATATTAGGCTTGCTGCGATAGACGTGTTGGCTGTAATACCGCTGTTAAGCCACAACACCGGTTACGTCATTTGCCCACCGCGGCGCCGTCCCTCACTGTCATCCACATTTTTTTTAATAGTAATAAAATCATTTAGTTCAGTTAGTTTGGCAAGCTAAGCTAGTTTCAAAGTAGCTTTCACAAGTGAAAGTCAATTAGCACAGCATCTGATCAACAACATTCAGCTAACAAGTCAGATTTCTAAACTGGTGCAGCTAGTCAGCTACGCATTACTACACATTCTGCTGTCAGACCTGCTTACATCATTTGAATTCAAATTGAATAATTGCTGTTTGCGTGTGAAACTCCATCAATCTTTTTCCAAACAACGTACGAGTAGTTTGAATCAGAAATGACTATAACACATGGCTATTGATAAACAGGTTTAAAATGCATTTTACATTATTTTCTGCTGTTAAGTTTCTTCTGTGCACTGTCAATGTGAATACTGTAACCTAACCTGTTAATACGGGTGTCAAAATATTTGCACCGCTCACGTGCAGTATAAAACAGGCCTTATTTTGTGCAAAAAACATAAAACAAGAAAGCTTTGAAGCGACCACTTACAGTTTTTGAAGCTCGTCGAAATGTGATACAGTTGTAGCCTAAGAGGAAGAACAAAGAAAAGACTCTTAAACATGACTGTCCACCAACAAGCAGAGACAGATCCCCCCCTCATCCAGCAGTCCACATACATACCTGAGTGTTGAGCTGAGTCTGAAGATTATCAATCTGAACTTTCAGCATTTTGTTTTCATTAAGAAGATCCTGTAAAAGACAGCGTTGTGTGATGATCAGCAGCCATATAACATGCTTCTTTAGAGTTTAAGGAGTACTGTGACTCCTCAGGTACCTGGACTTGTTCCTGCAGTTGGTTATCAGGCTGCATGGTGTGCTCCAACAGCTGCCTGACCTGCTGCTCCAGCTGCTTGGCCTTCTGCTGCTCCTGCTCTTTAAAGATGTGCGCGTCCGTCAGGTTGCTGTGGAGAGTCTGGATCTCCTTGTTTTTACTGGTCATCTCGCTCTCCACAACCATCAGCTGATTCTGCAGCTCTGAGAAGACACAGGAGACACTGCTTAAGTGGTGTGTGCAGAACACTTGATGGCTGTAAGATGGTGTGTGAGTGGGTTTCTACCTTGTTTAGCAGCCTGGAGCTTTTCTCTCTCTGCATTCATGTTGTGCAAATAATTCTGCAGCTCTTCCCAACGATGTTTTGCATCCTGCGACAAAAACACGAAACAGTTTCAGCTCAATGGGGTTGGGGATTAAGTAGCTAAATGTAGTGATGCTGCATACAGATGCTACATTTTAAAGAGACGCTAATCGAAAGCTCAGTAACAATCTAACTCTGCCAACAAGCGGTGGTCTAAGGTAAATGGAAATTAATGCTTGAAAATGAAAAATCTAATCATAAATGTGAGCAGAGGTGATAATCAAACACTCTCTCGGTCTGTTTTAAATACAGGAAAATCCTATTCATTTAATCAAATTGGTTGGTGTGAATGGCTTGTTTAATCAAATTAATTCATTTTAATGACCAGGTAAAATGTTAAAAAGTAAAAGAGTACTTATGTAAATAAATAAATACATTTGCCAGTCCTCATTAATCAGTGGTCACAAAAGTCATTTAACTTGTCAAAAATCTGATTAAGCAATGCTATTCAAATCACAGTGTTTTTTCCTGTGGTTCACTTTTATTTAGTTAATATCTGATAATTAAAAGTGTGAAACATATTCAGTTATAACATTTTTATTAAGGCAACCTGATTGAGATCTTCACTGGTGTTAGAGCCAAAGCTGTTTTTTATTCTAAAATCTGATAATTATTTAAAAGTCTTAAATATTACATTTAATGTAAAAATACAATTCTTTTCAATTTTATATTTTTTTACAAAAGCAAAAAAATTATGTTTGACCTATATCTATATAACTATATCTACAAAAATGAATGAATTAATATTATGTGTGTGTAATAATCTTTTATTTTCTTTTACTTTGATCTGAATTATATATATATAGTAAATCATAAAACTTTAAAATGGTTCCTTTTATAAACTTTAATGCCTTGATTGGTGTTATAATAAAAGTGGGATTTAAAAGACACGTTAATGGACATGTATTGTGCAGGGCTTCGTAGGCACCTCCAGCTGGGACATATTCTGCTTGTAGTTGACTTCTAGACTCTTCCGTTGCAACTCTTCCTGCTGCAGCTTGTTTTTGGTCTCTGCTAGCTCTTTCATCAGGCCGTTGCATTCCGAACGCAGTTTATTCAGCTCAGATGACTGCCTGTTTTTTTTTTTTTACAAAAACACAGCCCATTTAATGGATGGTCATCAAATGATATATTATGAATCTTGACACTAAGTGGATCAAAGGAGAGGAATTTGGGAGTTGGTGGGACTCACTTGTTCTCCATCTGGTTGGTGGTAGAGCATCGCTCCACAGCATCCCTCAGGATGCCGTTTTCCTGCTGCAGTCGTGCAATCTGTCCTTCCAGCTGTTCTCTTATTTGTTGGAACTGCAGAGAGAAAGGTAACCTGTCATTAGATGTTCTTACACATAAACATACCACATCAAGCATGCTTTCTTATAGTCTATTATGACTTGCATAGTCAGATCTAGACCCTCTGCATGACAGTCTCATCGGTCAAAGAGATTGATTACCTTAATCTGCATCTCCTGGAAGCTCTGAGCTTTCACCTGCATGATGTCTTTCTCTCTGGCAACACGATGTTCATGAAGCACAGACTCAACACGGCCCGTCTTCTGCTTCTCAGCCTGCAGTTCCTGAAGTCCCAGTCAAAAAATTACTACCAAGCTCAGTTATATTCTTATTTTTACACTTATATTTATGGTACTTATTTTCTATATTGTGTCATAACTAGAGCATGTTTATGTGGCACTCTGCAAAAAAAGGGCTTGAATTTAATACAAATTCATAAAAAGACCATTTAATTTTTTTTCTTTTAAAATTCTTTTGAAATATTTTAATTATTCAGAACTTTTTCTCAAATTAATTTAAATATTATATGCAGGTTTATTTTATATGACAGGGCTCTAGAGTGCGACCAATTTGGTCGCACGTGCACCCTAATTTCTCTCGGGTGCGACTAACAAAAATCCCAGGGCGCACTGGTGCGTCCAGCCATTCGAGAAAAGAAAAAAAAGTATCCGCGACTCAGAAACTCTGTGGTTCAAAAAAAGACCCCCGTTAGGCTTATATCGTGGTCTAAACCAATCAGAGATAGTGAAGGCGGACCCCCTCTGATTGGCCGTGGTCCAGATATTCCTGTATGTGTGTGTGCGCGTTGACATGCGTCACGTGTGCTGCTGCAGTCAGACAGAGAGAAAGAGGTGAGTAGTAGAGATGCGTGCAGTGTTGCCAACTTAGCGACATTTAGCACCTTTGTAGACCCCCATAGCAACTTTTTGTTTTCCAAAAAAAGCAACTAGTGACAAATCGAGTCTCTCAGAGTGTCTCTGTGATCACAGCAACGGGCGCGAGATCAGCGCTTTCTCTGCATCTGCTCTGTTCAGCGGCGTCCTGAGAGGAGCCCGCTCAGTTAAAACAGATATTATTGCTTCTCTAAATGTACATGCAAATATAGAAGAAATCACAGCACAGGAATTGTCTTGTCTTATTTGATTTCATCAGACAACGGCTCAATACAATTATAAATTAGTATTTTTGTGCAGACTAGCTTCTTGGAAGGAGAGCTGGTTATGAATTCTTAAAGGGACGATGTTTCAGTCATTATTTCATATTTATCCTGTTGACTGACAACATAAACAGTCAAATATATAAAGTAAAACAGTTTTATTGAGAATTTGGCTGCATTAAAATACAGTATGAGCACAGAGAGACGATTAGACAGAACAGAACAGTTATTTTTTTCTTTACTTTACTTTGTCATTTAGCAGACGCTTTTATCCAAAGCGGCTTACAAATAAGAAGTAACTCAAATTAAAAGTTAAAACTATACATATTATATACACACATTTAAGAAGATAAAGACATGAAATAAACATGACAAATGCATACAACATTTCAAAACTAAACATTTAAATGAAAATAAAGCTAAAAAAAATCAAAATATTAAATCAAGAAAAGGTATGAGTATAAAAATGCTTCTAACATAACACTAAAGGCCTAACTATACTTCCTTTTTGCATAGTAAGAATTGGTTATAAAAACTGTAAATACTTCATTATGTTTAGTGCAATTATTTGGTAGTCTGTGGTGGGATGGGGCGCAGGATTGTTTTATGGGTTTAAGGGGGGGGGTTTGAGAAGCACTGCACTAGAGCATCCCTTCGTTCAGACACAGTGGAAGATCTGATAAGACTCAGTGTAGAAGGGCCAAGTCTGGAAGATGTTGATGCTAGAGAGAGTGTGGTCAGAGTAGCCGAGGCCAAAGATCAAGAAGGCCAAACTACAGGAGTTGGCCATTCGAGGGGCATGTGACTGCAATGGAGGATAGTCCATAAGACATTGAGCCATGAGATGTTCAGTTTGACGCCCTTAAAACACTTAATTTAGATTTGATTTATCTTGAGATGTTTTAAGTTTAAATCTCTGCTCAGTGAAGCACTTTAAGCACCAACACTTTTTCAGTAAGTTACCTTTCTTGTAGAATTGTGCTTCAAATAAAGAACTTTATGTTGACCAGATTGTTAGTTAGTCGTTTACTAGTCAATATTGCCTATATAAAAATTTGGGTGCACCTAACTTTTGTGCTGGTGCACCTAAGAAAAAAAGTTAGGCGCACCAGTGCACCCAGTGCAAAAAGTTAGTCTAGAGCCCTGTATGAGGCTTGCACATTTTGGTAACATGTCTGAATAGTGTTAATAAACCTGAAATTATTATTTTTAGTAATAAACATTAAGTAAACAATAATTTAATGAATTGACAAATAAACCAAATGAAAACTTCTGGTAACTGGTAAAACTTAATTCATAAAATGAATGAGATTTTTCCTTGTCTTTCCCCATAAGGGTCCAAATTAATAAAATGTTTGGGTGCACACATTTTATGCATTTATAAAACTTAAAACAATATAGGAGTAACCAATTTGTAGCTTATTCATGGAAAGTGCCACACATTTCAAAACCGGGAAGCCTGGTACTCACATCAGGAAATAGAAGTGAAATAAATTACTAACCTGGCTTAACTGTTTGACTTTGCCCTTAGCGATAGACACCTCCTCCTGTAGCGTGCTCAGAAGACGATCTTTCTCTGCGAGCTGCTGGGCCGAGGGCTCAAACTTAGCTGCAGACTGAGAAAGCGAAACCAGAAAAATCAAGCTTTTACTATAGAACACATTTCATTAATGCATGATAGCACACAACATTAAATGAAAAACAAAACCTAATCTTCTAACCTTATACCAGTTGTCCAAAGCGTTGGGACTCTTGTCTCGGAGCAGCGAGACGAGACTGACCACATCTGAATCTGACAGCACAAGTCCACTCAGACTGGCCTGCAGCTCCTTGAGCTTCACCTCAGAGTTCTCTGCACAAAAGCAGACACGTGTCAGCGACCGGTTCAAACCGCAGGCCATCAGAACAAAAAACACTATTTCAAACATAGGCAGTATTTTATGGGATCATAGGTCATGCATCATGACAAGCTCAGTGGAACAAATATTCCAAAATGGTGGAGAATGCAGATTATGAATATATTTATAACTCATTAAACATGGAAAAGTATCAATGCCTTTTTTTTTTTTTTTTTATAATTCAAATTATTGAATACCCCCCAAAAAGGGTATGAAAAGACGCAAAGCACCTTTGCTGCGGTCTCAAATTACCTGCATGCGGACGGGGTGCGCAGCTGTCCGCGAGCCTACGGTACGTCCGCACTCTACTGCGGCTGAGTATACTTTGAAAACTGCGAGACGGAATGGAACACGGAATGTGAAGTATACCTGGGCCTTTAGGCTTCTCCTCCACATTGGAAATGTTTTAAAAACGGACTCTAAATCTAAGCCCACGTCAAAATTGAACTGCAGGGTGATAATCTTCATTTACAAATTAGGACAAGAGTGCAAAAAGATATATATTTTAAACATCTTGAACAGCTTCGAGCAATGAATGAACATGACAAAACCACACCAGCAGCATTTCTTTTCTTTACAGCACATCAAAAAAAAATGTATGCTTATTCTTCATCATTGTTATTATAAAGAAATATGCAGTTAATAAGTTATCAGTCTAAAACAGGGCTGGTCATGGGGCGCGCGATCCGGAGCGCTGTATGACTGATGTAGCCAATCAGTTTAATTGAATTTTACTCCAAAAATATGAACTGAAAATACTTTTATCTTTAACGTGTTCGTTTATGTCCAATATTTAGTGTTAAACTGTTGCTCTTTAAAATAAATCTACTTTTGATTTTCACCTTGACTGATTTTTAGACTGATAACTTCTGCGCTGATGCGGCAAACTTGTCACAGTAGTATATCTTAGTAGTATGTATAATATGTATGACTGACTGCTGTATCCGAATATGAAGTAGCTGTTTTAAATATTTTTATATTTAACATGTTAGTTTTTAGTGTGTTTGAAAGTATTTTACTTTGGTTATTGGTACTTCCAGGCTCTCTCTCACGCAGGCGCGGTTTAAAATCACCAAATAGTTATGAAATAGCCGATGACAAGTACAGAGAGCCTCTCTTGCTACCACCCACCCATGCATGATAATATCGTGTATCGGCGATCTCACAGGCTGGCGTAATGACGATATGAAAAATGACCATATTGCCCAACACTGTATTCCACTCACCAGACGCACTCTTCTGCTTCTTGGCTTTCTTTTTGCTGGTAGTCTCAGTTGGTGCAGGGGGCGTGGCCTGAGGCTGCGGTAGGCTGGACTGCTTGGTCAGGGGGAGGGGCTGTTCCTTACGGACAACAGGTTTGGAGCCATTGACTTCCGGTTTTTCTGAGGAAGGAGGGGTAGGTGGGGTTGTACGGGAAAGGGGTACAACCGTTGGGGCAGCAGCTGGAGCAGCAGTTGGAGAAGCTTTTGGCTTTTTCTCTTTCTTTTTTCTCTCTCTTATCCCAGACGAAGGTTCTACCAGGACCGGAGCAGCAACTGGTGGACTCATGGGTACCGCCTCAGAATCCTCATCATTCGAGGCAGGGTTAGTGGCATCAGACGTATCGAAATCCCTCAGGTCTTCCTCTGACTCACCTCCTCCCACTCCGCCGGTCTCCTTTTTCTTGTTCTTCTTTTTCTCACTCTTTTTACGAGTATCGGGCTTGGCTGGAGGCAATTTAAGGTCTCGTTTCTGGCGGGCCAGAACCTCATCGTAAGAGGTCTCTTTCATGAAGATCCAGAAAAATAGGAACATGACAGCGATGACCAACGATGGTGCCAGGATGAGCAGGTACTGTGAGTCAGCCATGTCCAGTGCCATTCTTGAATAACAAAAAAAAGAGCAGAAGGACAGAAGTGAGCACACATATTTAGCAGGATGCGTGACAATAGGGCTACTTCACAAATGCAAACTACTAAGAATCAATAGTGTGTATATGGACCTACTTCAGGGTCTTTCGGCAAAGATACTAACATGAAAAAGGCATAATATCTACTTAACCAAACCCAATAGTCCCTGACACGCTGCAAAAGAATGGGGATGGTAACTAGGGGTATGCGATATTTATAGTCTACAATAATATTGTAATTTGTTGTTTTACTGATATGGAAGCTGACATTATCGAAGGTCACTCACACTTTGTAAAAAACAAACAAAAACACATCCTTACAGTCCAAAACCATTTATTAATCCTACTGGATGACACTATAACTGAAAAGATATAAAGGCAAAAATAATCCTGTATGAGTTTTATTTTTTTTGTAAGTAATATCACACAAGCAAGAGTGCTGTTTTCCCAAATATCAGCACATTAGAATGACTGCAAATGTGTCGTTCACCAATGAAAATAAGTTATAAAAGCCAGAGCAAAACAGTTGTGCTTTTCAGAGCGGCACAGCAATGTTTCGCTTTTTAATGAATTTGTGTCTCTAAATTAATCCTTTGAGCCAATTATTCAATAACCCATTCATAAAGACAGTAATTTGCTTTGTTTCTAAATGAATTGTTGAATCACTCATCATTTAAGGGTTGGGCTACTTGGTTTTAGACAGGGCTAAACAAGCCATGGGACCTGCAAAAAAACACTCACAAAACTGTGCATGATTATTGTTATCGAATAAAAAATTCTTATCCAAAAATATCAAGATTAGGTTGACCGGATCATAGTTTATCCGTAATGCATCTCCTTACTTTTGAACAGACACACACACACAAAATTATGACTAAATACCCATCTCATTCAAGACAAGAAAGGTCTAGGTAACGTTAGTATACTTGTTGTTTGCAGTAGAGCTGCTGTGCTGTGACATGCTGTGGTACAGCTGTAAAATCTCCTTCACTGATCTGCTCCCCGCTATGCTCTGCTCACATTCGCTGATAATACGTGTTTACTTGATGTTTCTTTACACAGAATCATTATTTCTATTCATTTCCCACTGATTTAACTCCGTGCACGATCATAACACTGTATGAATAGATGACAGAGATGCATGTTTTCCTTTAGCACACACACACACACACACACACACACACTGAAGCGCGTGTGACGTCTCAATGAGGACATAAACACACAAACAACATATCCATAACTGCTCTGAGAGTCACTTTATCAGCGTTTCACCGTTTCATTTGAATAAAACTATCCTCATATCATATACACACAGAAATGTAAAGGTATTCACGGCAACCCGTCCAAAGAAATGTCAGTTTTTTGAAGAAATATTTGTTCAGTAGAATGTACATACCGCTACTACTAAAATGATGAAAACTTTTTGTTTTTAACAGAATGATCACACAACTTTCCAACATATTATAATTTTAATAGTAAACGCCCTTTGTTTGCCAAAAAAGTTACATTTTGAATAATTTAAAGATAAATGAAATTGATGTTTTATGCCTTCATTTGATAACCAGATACACAACACAGAATTTATGAGGAGAAATAAAACATTTAATTTGGCTATTTTAAAAAACAAATAACAATAAAACAGGTGAGGGAAAATAAAACATACTTTTATAATTGCCATTTTCTTCAATCATATAATTATTATAACACCTAAAATACATTGCATGTAAAAAGTGTGAATGGGGTACATTGTGTGCACAGGATGGTACCACCTGCAGGAATATATATTATTTGGATAATTAGTCAAAAACAACAACAGTTATGTCCGATTTGAACTGAATACAAATAATACATTGATATTTAATAATATATTTTCTGTCCAATTTTCTTTCAATAAAAGTTTGTTTATTTTATTGGCTTGTGTTTTTTAAATTCTGTGCCATTACAAAATGGAGTTAAATTAAAAGTCTTAGAAAACGACATTATAGTATTTAATAAAATAAATAATTATTACAAAGCATTTTTGGTTTTCGAGCAAGCACATCCAGAATTCTCGGTTTGGGCCCAGAAATGTCATTTCGGTGCATCCCATTTACACTACATACAGAGCCCTGTTTGCAACCACATGCTCCTTTAAAGGATCCCTCTCTCTCTCTCTCTCTCACACACACACACGCAAAAAAAACAAAATTAATGACTCAAAAACAATAATATGATTCGAACCGTGAGGATTATGATCCGTCAAACCACTAATCAAAATTTAACTTTGTCAATATCGCACACCACTAGTTGCAACCGCATTACAATCTTGCAGCTGAAAATCCAGAAACATTTTGCCAACAAATTGATGTAAAATAAGCCTAAGCAGAAAGCACTATAAGAGTGAGACCTGTATTTAGCAGCAGTGTGTACAAGGCAATATGGCGTCCTTTTCATGCAGCTACTAGATAACTCTCTGTGGATATTATATTTGCTTTTATGAGGTCTACAGTTAAACCACATCAGTTTACCATAATTAATCAGAATCAATCTCATTATCATCTTAAATAACACAAGATAAAGTTGTGTATTGTGCTGTTATCAGAATATATTGCTTCCAAAGGCATTTGTACTTTCACCAGGTGCTGTTTAAAGGCAGAGCATAACAATGCCTCAGGCAAAGCAAAATAATCACACCTTGGCACACTTATTCAGTAAATTGCATAAGATGTTCTAATACGGCCAACCAACAGTATTCAACAACTGCGCTGGAACGCTGCCTCCTCTGTGGTTGACTTCTACTTGCTTCTCTTACTCTAAAAATCACACCTCATCATCACCATCTTGTCCGTTCCACCTCCACCCTCTCGCAGTGGTATGATCCAATTAGTAAGTGTGCTGAGGGCAGCAATCTGGCTTTACTTATTGACATCAAGCTAAGTACCTGAGCGGGCGACACTCAATCTCTCACATTCACTTTTTTTTCCAGAGACTGTATACAAGTAATGTGATCACTGAGCTAAATAATAAAGCCTAAACCACCACTATTATAAAAATACATTTGTTTGTTGAACAGATGACTGTGGAGCTATGCAAAGCCAGAGCGGTCATTCAAGACAACCTTCGCTAACTCAATTGACATCCTAAACTCAAGTGCAGAGGGGCTTTGCAAGGAACAAAAATATCCAGCCGGAAAAATGTCAGAACGCTGACGCAGAGTAGTCACAGATCTGAAAACAGCACTGACTTCCCCTCAATGCTAATCTATCCAAAGCTTAGCTATTAAAGGCCTCAGTGTGGCCTTATATGAAAAAAAGATTTACAGGATCAATGTTAGTCTGGTTGATATTAAAGCCAAAGTGTCAAAAAATAAAATAATGTCCATGATAAGTGTTATTTTAGCATTAATAGACAATACGTTTTTGTTAATATTTTGAATTAGGTTACATTTTTATTTTTTTGTTTTCATTTAAATTTTAGTTAAGTTAAGTTTCAGTAATTTGTCATTTTAGTTGTTAATATATGTTAAATCAAGATTTAGTTTTTATTTTGTTTTAGTAATTTTAGTACTTCAACAGAAACTAAAAGAAAAATGATTCCTATGGAATTAACTGAATTTTTATTTTATAAAAAGGTAAAGTTTTTTTTCTTTGTTGTTGTTGTTGTTGTTTAAAGCAATGCAACTTTTTGGTTTCAGTTAAAATTTATTACAATTTTAGTTTAAGGGATAGCTCACCCAAAAATAAATATTCTGTCATTAATTACTCACCCTCATACAGTTCCAAACCCGACCTTCGTTCGTCTTCGGAACCCAAATTAAGATATTTTTGATGAAATCCGAGAGCTTTCTGATCTTGCATAGACAGAAAAGCAACTGAAATGTTCAAGGCACAGAAACGTATTATTGACATCATTAAAATAGTCAATGCGAGTTCACCAATGGTTCAACCGTAATTCTATTAAGCTACGAGAACACGTTTTGTGTTTTGTGTGTAAAGAAAACTAAAATAATAACTTCATTCAACAAATTCTTATTTTGAACCACTGATGTCATATGGATTATTTAAAAAATGTCCTTGTTACCTTTTTGGGCCTTGAACGTTTCAGTTGCATTACCATCTATGCAGGGGCCGAAAGCTCTCAGATTGCATCAAAAACATCTTAATTTGTGTTCTTAAGATGAACAAAAGTCTTACGGGTCTGGAACGAAATGAGGGTGAGTAATGACAATTTTCATGTTTTTTATAAACTATCCCTTTAACAATAATTTGATGATAACGAAAAACCCTGAGTCTGACAGAACAAAACTGTTTACTACCAAAGAAAAAGAGAAGAGAAAAAAAATCAATGTCTCGTCTGATGTTTTAATTACGATGAGGCAACAAGGAAAAGACAGGCTCTTGATGGAAGCCATAAAAGTGGACGTTTGGTTGAGTGCTTTCGTACAAAATGCGAAGCACACAGAAACAGTGCACTGTTGTGCTGGATGACATGCCTGGCTGAATTCTGCATTCAGGACAATGAGGTTTTGACAAGAAGCACCAGGTCCTGGAACGGCCGTTTGCTCTGTCTGACTGGAGTCTGCTCGGTTCAGCGTGTCCGAGAGATTTACTGTGTTGGGAATATGGATAAGCCGATTACATTAAGAATACATTTAGGAGCACCATTCTACTGCAATTTCCCAGGAGCCCTTAAAGAGGTCATCAGTCTAACATTCTCCATTTTCCGGTCACATCTTACAACGTTACTTAGCCAAAAGACACCATTTCCAAGAAAGATGCATATGAACTCCTAATTTATAGAATGTCATGTTCATACAAGCAGTTAGTCCAATGACGGCCCAAGATAGAATCAGGGTGGAAATGGAATGCATGTCATTTAAAAAAGTCTGTGGGCAAATTTATGAAATATTTTGTCAAATCTGATTGTGCTTTTAACCAGAAAAAAGTGCGGTGCTATCAGCACTGCATAAAACATTTTGCCATGTTTAAATTCATTCCGCAGCATTTCTCAGGTTTTCCATTAAAATGACTGCATTTAAATAAATAAATAGATAATAGATAAGTGGTTTGAGATAAATGTTCTACTGATATTCTTATACATAATAGGTTATTGATTATAGAGTCTACCAATAAATGGTACCATGTGGCAAGTACCCAATATGGTTTTATTAATAATTAATTATTAATAGCAAACCATACATAATTCATGTTTTATTGCCGTAGTCTAAAAATCAAGTATTAATTATGTCAAAAGGCAGAATATATATATATTTTTTTTTAATCCATAACCAATAAAGACACTTAAATTTGTTCTGTTCATAAAAATATAATAATGTAGATGCTATATGGGCCCTTGTATTAAAATCTATGCAGGCACATCTAAAAAAAAATTGAATATGGTAAAAAAAAAAAATCTTGCAACTTATTTCAAAAAGTGAAACTTTCATATATTTTAGATTCATTACATGTCAAGTAAAACTCTTCAAAGGTTGTTTTGTTTTCATTTTGATGATTAGAGCTTACAGCTAATGAAAGTCAAAAACCAGTATCTCAAAATATTAGAATATTTACATTTGAGTTTCAATAAATGACCATCCATACTGTATACATTGTGGGTATCTTTTGTTCTTTGAAACTACAATAATGGGGAACACTGCTGACTTGGCAATGGTCCATAAGACGATCATTGACACCCTCCACAAAGAGGGTAAGTCACAGAGGGTCATTACTGAAAGGGCTGGCTGTTCAATGAGTGCTGTATCAGAGCATATTAAATGCAAAGTTGACTGGAAGGAAGTAATTGGGTAGGAAAATGTGCACAAGCAACAGGGATTTGGGCTGCCATATCATCTGCTGGTGTTGGTCCACTGTGTTTTCTGAAGTCCACAGTCAACGCAGCCATCTACCCGGAAATTTTAGAGCACTTCATGCTTCCTTCTGCTGACAAGTTTTATGGAGATGCTGATTTCATTTTCCAGCAGGACTTGGCACCTGCCTACACTGCCAAAGGTACCAAAAGCTGGTTCAATGACCATGGTGTTACTGTGCTTGATTGGCCAGCACACTCGCCTGACCTGAACCCCATAGAGAATCTTGGTATTGTCAAGAGGAAGATGAGAGACACTAGACCCAACAATGCAGATGACCTGAAGGCCGCTATCAAAGTAACCTGGGCTTCCATTACACCTGAGCAGTGCCACAGGCTGATTTCCTCCATGCCACGCCGCATTGATGCAGTAATTCATGCAAAAGGAGGCCCAACCAAGTATTGATTGCATAGAAATAAACATACTTTTCAGAAGTCTTACATTTCTGTTTAAAATATCCTTTTTTATTGATCTTATGTAATATTCAAATTTTCTGAGACACTGAATTTTGGGTTTTCATTATCCGGAAGCCATAATCATAAAAAATTCAAGGAAAAATATTTCACTCTGTGTGTAATGAATCTATTTAATATATGGGTTTCACTTTCTGAAATGAGTGACAAAAAATATTGACCTTTTTCATGATATTCTAATTTTTTTATATGTACCTGTACTTTAAGTGTCATTAAATTATCATTTAATATACAATCATATCTGCTTACATAAAACATATATATAAAGCATTTATTGTAAATTGTAATATGATTACTGGTTTATTGAACTTTTGATCAAATAAATACACCCCTTGAGAACATAAGAGACTTTCGACCACAAACTTTTGAATGTTGAAATTCATTTAATGTTTAACAATGAATTTAGTAGTTTTATTTAAAACTACTACACTTGGTTTGATTATCAGCTAGTCATTGCAACCCCAATTAGTCAGTAAAAGTTTTGATGTAAATGTAAATAAATAATATATATATTAAAAAATAATACTTATGTGAAAATACTTATGTGAAAGCATACTGGGCTATTGCAAATTAAGAAAAGGAATTTTGAAAACATACAAGACAGGACAAGAAGCTGTTGAGGTGTAAACAATCTGCTCATTGCCCTTACTTGCATATTCTCTGTTAAGAAAGTGGAAACACATTTCTTAGGCTGCACGTGTGTTCGATTCACACAGCCCTGTGCACACAGAACAAAGCGGAGATGGGTGTGGTGCGCTCACTTGCTCTGAACTGCGTGTACTTTTCTTTGCCCTGCTAAGAGGAAACCGAAAAACAAAGATGTGAATCACTTTGAAGCAGTGCATCTGTAAGCAACTGCTGCCCACAAAAGTGAGTACACCCATAAGTGAAAATGTCCAAATTGGGCCCAAAGTGTCAATATTTTGTGTGGCCACAATTATTTTTCAGCACTGCCTTAACCCTCTTGGGCATGAAGTTCACCAGAGCTTCACAGGTTGCCACTGAAGTCCTCTTCCACTCCTCCATGACGACATCATGGAGCTGGTGAATGTCAGAGACCTTGCGCTCCTCCACCTTCCATTTGAGGATGCCCCACATATTCTCAATAGGGTTTAGGTCTGGAGACATGCTTGGCCAGTCCATCACCTTTACCCTCAGTTTCTTTAGCAAGGCAGTGGTCGTTATCATATTGTAATACTGCCCTGCGGCCCAGTCTCCGAAGGCAGGGGATCATGCTCTGCTTCAGTATGTCACAGTACATGTTGGCATTCATGGTTCCCTCAAATAACTGTAGCTCCCCAGTGCCGGCAGCTCTCATGCAGCCCCAGACCATGACACTCCCATCGGTCTCATCAGACCACAGTACATGCTTCCAGTAATCCATGTCCTTAGTCTGCTTGTCTTCAGCAAACTGTTTGCGGGCTTTCTTGTGCATCATCTTTTGAACAGGCTTCCTTCTGGGATGACAGCCATGCAGACCAATTTGATGCAGTGTGCGGTGTATGGTCTGAGCACTGACAGGCTGACCCCCCAACCTCTGCAGCAATGCAGGCAGCACTCATACATCTATTTCCCAAACACAACCTCTGGATATGACACTTAGCATGTGCACTCAACTTCTTTGGTCGGCCATGACGAGGCCTGTTCTGAGTGGAACCTGTCCTGTTAAACAACTGTATGTCTTGGCCACCGTGCTGTAGCTCAGTTTCAGGGTCCTGGCAATCTTCTTATAGCCTATGCCTTCTTTATGTAGAGCAACAATTCTTTTTTCAGATCATCAGAGAGTTATTTGCCATGAGGTGCCATGTTGAACTTCCAGTGACCATAATGAGAGAGTGAGAGCGATAACACCAAATTTAACACACCTGCTCTCCATTCACACCTGAGACCTTGTAACACGAATGAGTCACATTACAACGGGGAGAGAAAATGGTTAATTGGGCCTAATTTGGACATTTTCACTTAGGGTTGTGCTAACTTTTGTGGCCAGCGGTTTAGACATTAATGGCTGTATTTTGAGGGGACAGCAAATTTACACTGTTATGCAAGCTGTACACTCACTACTTTTCTTCAGTATTGTCACATGAAAAGATATAATAAAATATTTACAAAAATGTGAGGGGTGTGCTCACTTCTGTGCGATACTGTATGTGTGTGTATTTATATACATAATAAATATACACAGTACACATACATTTTGTAAACAAAAACTTTTATTCTGGATGCGATTAATCACGATTCATTGTTTGACAGCACTAATTACGTTAATTAGGCTACCAAAATTTGTCAGAATTTATTAATCATTTCATTTTGTGAATAACATTTTATGAATTCAGAATTTTAATATTTAATTTAGACAATTTCTAAAAAATAATTGATATACTTTTAAAATTTATAAAAAATGATTTGTATTAATTTAAAATGTATTAAACAATGCAGTATTTTCAATTTTTTCCAAGACGTTAACTGAATTTCACTTGCTAAATAAAAAATGCTGTGATATTTCATACTACAGGGCACACTAAATGTTTATCATTAAACATCGCAAACAGTTTCAGCTTTTTTTTTTTTATAAAATTGGAGGCAGTTTACACCGGCATATTCCAATCCAAACAGCCAATCACTGCCATAATTGACTAATACCCAAATGCATTGAGTCCCTGAACTAGGAAATTAGCAGAAATAAGATTCTGTTTTAAACTATAATTTGTACAGAACAGTTCAAAACAATCAAATGGTCCCTCTGAACCATGGATGATAAAGATATAAGAAAACCTTTATTTGTATGCGAGTTGTGTTGCACGGGAGGCACAGGAAGTGAAAATGAAGTCATCTACTTGTCTTAATTACGTAAACTTCTCTCTGTGTTTATTTAAATACACACTACTCAGAACAATGGTTACACATTGGTGCAAAGGCGGCACGGTGTGAAAAGAGCAGCTCCACACCAATACAAACAATCTTAGACGTCACAAAATGCTTCAATAACACACATTTCTGTAATAACACTTTCTATTAAAATATGTTTTTGGGACTGGATATATCCTTTCTGTTTTATTAAAAAGCCAATGTTTGAATTTACATCAAATGTAAATTCATGATTAGGACCATGATTAGCTATTTGATGTTGCAAAGTGAATCACAACATTACAAACTTTGATTTGAAGCCAAAAAAAAATC
The DNA here is from genome assembly GCA_027564155.1 of Gymnocypris eckloni scoliostomus. Lineage (NCBI taxonomy): Eukaryota > Metazoa > Chordata > Actinopteri > Cypriniformes > Cyprinidae > Gymnocypris > Gymnocypris eckloni. The sequence goes on from CM050428.1 coordinate 29,690,800, forward strand.
AATAAGGGAAAGTACTAAACTCCATTCAAAATTATTTGAAATAATGCCAGCTGAAGGTTTCTTTCAACAAAAGCATATACCATCAATTAACATCCTTGGAGCTCACAGCAGGTCTGTCTTTAAAGGTTTAGGTAAATTATTGTCAAAACTATTTCTCATGGAGAACATGACAGCCATTTTTACTTTCTGAAACCTGACTGTTGCACATGAGTCATGGACATAGAAATTACTGTATATTTAAAAAATGCCTGCTAGATGTAGTAAAATCTTAGAAGCGTGCTAGACAACAGACTTGGATTAAAAGCCACAACACAATCCTGATTCCATGAAGTCTTTAAATAAGACCTGGAGAGAGACATGCGTCCTGCCATGAACGCGTTCTCCCATTTCTTTGAATGGCACGCCAGTGCGCATGCGCAAACTTAAAGGGACTATTAAAAGACACCAAACTACTAATGACAGATAAGCCTACGTTAGCTACATCAAGAGAAATATGGCTAGATAAGTCAAAACTGGCTCTAATGGCATCGATAAGCGTCTCAATGAAAACACAAGACCAAACAATAAATTGTTTTCATTGTGAGGTGGATATTTACACCGGCAGGTCTACAATAAAGCTCACGCCTTTACGATAAGATAACAGTGAGTTAGGACAAGGAGCAAAGTCCTTAGAGAACGACTGTCCCTCACCGACATGACTGCATGACTGCAGTCGAGATTTAAAGTAGGTCGAGAGACGTTTAATAGGAACTGACTGGCACTTCACTGGCCACCACATTTGACTGACCCGCTAACCAGCAGCAGAAGCACAGCGTGTGCCGGAGAGCCACGTCGAGCATGTTTCTCAACCTGACAGCGAAAGGAGGTGACAATATCACCGCAAGGAGACGAAAACGCGAGTCATCAGCTCTATCGCACTCATTAGTATCACTAGCTTAGCTTTAGCTTTAAAGAGAGAGGCGTGGATTGATTGGACATCGTCAAACCCGCATTCTACGCAGCACATATCCACCGAGATCGTGTGCACGTGTTTTCTCGGTCTACCGACGGCCTGGATCTCAGGTCTTAATCGTTTAGGTCCAGTTAAAAGGCTGCCTGTGTTCCGGCGGCATGGTACGGAGAGGGATCAGCGGAGCAGACAGTGCGCTAGGCCCCGTGTGATACGCTCCATCCACTCACGCGTCACTTCATTGCCCCGGTCTGGATATAAAGCGGGATAACGTACCTGCGGTAGTGTCCTCGCAATTACTGTTATTGTCGGTGTGTAAAGGCGTTCCTGAAGTGGAAGCGCTGTAGACTGCGGCTCCGGCCCGGTTGTAGGCGGCACGTCGACTTGTTTCGCTTTGGCAGGGTCAGGTCAGTGTAGGCTGATTCTGAATCGCTCAGAGAGAGAGAGAGACGGAACTCTGCCGGGGAGACCGGGGATGACGAGCCGCGAACTCTCGCGAGACGTGGCGCTTGGGCTTTAGGAGCTCAGAAGAACTTTATGGGTTGTTTTTACACACGAGGTTTTTTTTAATCCTGTAAAGCCTGATATATGAAATATTAGTATCAGAATTAATATTAGATTAGATTAATATTAATAAAGTCTAATTAATATTAGACTTAAATAAAAAAAATGTAAGAACCTATTAAATCTTTAGACAAAATATAAAAGGACATCAAAAAAGTTTGCTTGTAAGGCCCAAATATTATGCTTTAGTGAGAGTATGGAGCTCTCACTCAAAGAAAAATTAAGTGGCCTAAACTGACCAGAAATATGCAATTTCATGCATTTTATTTACCAAACAATTCGGAGACATTCTAATAGCTTGTCATGTAAATCAATAAGATTTGTATGCAGTATTACAAAATACTTCAATAAAATCACTTCTGAATACTAAGATGCAACTGAATAATAAAATGCAACAGTTCTTCCCAATAATGTCTTAGTGAGTAGATTATGATAAATAATTATTTATTATTATTGTACTAGTAGTAATTTGTGGGGATACATTGTCTGAGAGTTGTACAATTAAACCTTCCTCATATATGTGACCACCCTGCTGCGTAGAGTTTGTGTCATAAACATATTAAATTATTTGTATATATTATGTTATGTATTTACGTACGTCTATTTCTATTTACATGTGTATATAAGTTTAATTTAAATAACTTTAATGTGTTATAATGAGTTTGTACTGGACAGTACTGCTGCATTTTACGAATTCCTGGTGACAGTTGAGAGAGTAGAGTTACCGTGACAACCGCAGCGCATCCTCAGACAACAAAGAGGACCGCTTGGGCAACCACTAACTCTTGTCTCTGTCTCTCTCTTTTATTGTTAAGGTTAGTTAAATGTATTAAAATGTAATGCCAAACTACAGTTTACACGCTTTAATGGTTTAATAATTTGTTTCAATTGATCATTTGTGTAATTGTGTAATTTGAATACCTGTTTCATAGAGTTTATCTGAGTCGTTTGCATACTAACGTTACCTGTAATATTTAACGTTACCTGAGTAAGTTAGTTGATCTGAGATATTTATGAGTACATCCAGATGTGTGACAGATCTACAACATTTCTGTATATATGATTATCTATTTATTTGTTTACTGTGATTTGATTTAAGTATTTATATGTGTTAATGACTAACGTTACTGTGATTCAAAGTGTTCTAATGAAATACAATGTTTATTAAAGACAACAAAGAGGACCGCTTGGGCAACCACTAACTCTTGTCTCTGTCTCTCTTTTATTGTTAAGGGAGTACTACAAATTTTGGAGGCACCGCTGGGATGTTTATTGGGTGGTTCATCTTCTTGATCAGCAGAGCCCCACCCTGTAACATTCATACTTACCTACAAGCAGCAGTGTGAAGCAGCTGAGTGAAGTGGTACTACATTACTGATTGAGCTGTGCATACGCCTGAGGTACAGTGACTACTAAGAGGCAGCAAAGTCAAGTCAGTGAGGTAAACGTCCACTTTCATCATACTGTCAGCCACTGCAGATAGAGATGGATACACTTCAGAGCGTTCAAGAGGAAATAGGTGAACGACTATGTACATTAACACGAGAAAAGCTCATAGAACTCTGGCAATTCTTAAAAATCTCTGCAGAGGACATCAGAAACACAACTCGCCTGTCTTTAGTAAACCTCCTCAGTAATCATCTCTTAAGAAAATAATTAGAATAGCTGGAGGATGGAGGCATGGCCGAGCTTCTCAGCATCGATGATAAATTAAGTGATTTGATGATGACTGATATAAATGTAACTGAGCTGAGAACAGATTTAAGACCACCTGAAAGAGGAGAAAGTTTAGCTCAAAGACAATTGAAACAACCTGGCAATGCATCTGAATCATTGTCTGCCATGTATATAAGCCCTGATGTGTCACAGAGTATGACAAGAAGACAGATAACGACTGACAATGCACGTGGTGATTCTACATCTGCGTTTCAGAGACAAATCACACCAGCAATGTGGCACAAAGACCTTAAAATTTCAGGCCTCATTGGTGAGCAGGTCAGAAGGACAGATTGTCATTTTCAAGTCTGAAAGTCATTTTAGTCTGTCAGTGTGCGCCAGCAAGCATGGAGATTGGTGATGAACCCTACAAATCTTTATCAAAAGAGGAGATCCGGCAAGCACAAAGAGATGACATGGATGTCAAAGAAATCATAGACTTCTTACAGTCGGAAAGTAGACCTTCTTCGAAGCAGTGGCAGTCAGCCAATCCTACAGTTAGAGGTCTAATGCGTGAGAGGGACAAGCTGGTGTTGGATGAGTACGGCATACTGCACCGCAAAACATCACAACGAATGCAGCTAGTGTTGCCTGCCCAGTTTAAGAGTATTGTCTTGAGGGAACTGCATGATGAGATGGGTCACCAAGGTCTTGATCGCACAACCAGCCTTATTAGAGATCGCTTTTTCTGGCCCTACATGAAAAAGGATATCGAACACTATGTGCTGAGAACCTGTTCATGCATAAAGCAGAAAAAAACATGCATTGAGATTAGGGCACCCCTCAAGAGCATCAAGACGACACATCCATTTGAGTTAGTATCCATTGACTTCCTTCACTTAGACAAGTGCAAGGGGGGTTACGAGTATATCCTGGTGATCATCGACCATTTCACTTGATATGTGCAGGCATATGCTACGACTTCGAAATCTGGAAAAACTGTAGCAGATCGTTTGTTCAATGATTTTGCCCTGAGGTTTGGGTTCCCCTCGCGAATTCACCATGACCAAGGCAGGGAATTCGAAAATCAACTTTTCGATCAGCTCCAAAAATACAGCGACATCACTGCATCTAGAACGACCCCATACCATCCGCAAGGAAATGGACAAATGGACAATTAGAAAGATTCAATCGGACAATTCTGCAGATGCTCAAAACTCTCACAGAAAAACAGAAATTGAGTTGGAAAGATGAATTGAATAAGCTAGTGTTTGCTTACAATTGTACTAAAAGCGAAGTGACTGGATTCTCTCCTTTCTACCTCATGTTCGGTCGCTCCCCAAGACTTCCAGTTGATGCGTTGTTTGGCCTCAATCCAAACAAAGGTTCCATCGACCACAGTGAATATGTGGAGAGGTGGACAAAGGGTATGCAAGAGGCTTATGAGATTGCCAGTGAGCATGCAAATAAGTGTACTGAGAGAAACAAAAGAAATTATGACCAAAAAGTAAGATGTACTAGTTTATGTCCTGGCAGCAGAGTTCTGGTGAAAAATCTGGCTCAAAAAGGGGGTCCAGGAAAACTTTGAAATTTCTGGGAGAATGACGTCTACATTGTCATTCGCCAGGCTGCTGAAGATACTCCAATCTATGAAGTGAAACCAGAGCAGGGCAAAGGCAGATCAAGGGTGTTGCATCATAATCATCTTCTCCCTTGTGATCACTTACCTCAGGTTACCACATGATCACTTACCTCAGGTTACCACACAGACTCAAAATGCCACACTGAAGCGAAAACACCAACAGAAAAGCACAGCTTTACCTGCTTAGAGAAGGGAGGAACATGAGCCAGAGAATGACAGTGAAAGTGATGATGAGTACTATGTGCAAGTTGAACCCTACCAGTTCAGAATACAGCCGAATAGTCATAATCAAATGGAAAAGGAAACCACATCACACCTGTTACATACAAGTGAGAAATCATCAGCTCAGTCAGAACAAATGCTTGAGTTGACAGTGTTGCCACATCTAGCTGAACAGGAACAAAATGTAATAGAACATGTTGACTTACCTGCTGAGGAACGCTGCTTACCTGAACGACGCTTACCCGTTGAAGAACGACGATTACCTGATCAGCATTTATCAGAGCCTCACTTACCTGTGCAGAGGAATCCTACAGAGGAACCATCTAGAATCCGACAACGACGACCACCAAAGAGGTTCACATATGAAAACTTTGGAACTCCTACATGCTACAGTGTACAAAATGAAAGAAATGGCTTTAATCCACACCCCACACACACATGGACACCAAACATGAATTATTGGGTACCACAGCAGATTCATTATTCTCAGCCCTCACTTATCTATTATACAGTATATTAAAGAATCACAAAGAACCTTCACTTGACTAGGTCTCAGATGGCACTGCAGAACTGTACTGACAAACTGCCATCATATTGACACTAACTGCTTAACTGATTGCACTTATCTGTTGCCCACAAAGAGACTGCGACACTCATAGAATGAACTGTTGTTGGGCCAAAAAAACAAAACAAAACATGGACTGTTTAAAGGCCTAGCCAAATTAAATGAACTGAATGTTCTTAAACTTTCTAGGAGCACCTCAGAAAACGACTTGAAGTATAAGTTGCACTTTAACTTGACTGTTTCCTGTATGGACTTGATTCTTAATGAACATTCCTTAGTGCCTTGATTCTGGGACTGTTGTTTGGGGCACTAGCTCATTGAACTTGAATGCAGAAAAGCTGATAATCAGCTAACAAGGACTGTCTGTAAAACAGAAACACGATGAGTGATTATTGAATGTATGTACTGAATATAAAAAAAGAAAAAGAAATTTGAGAATAAGTATTGAAAAACATGTGACCTGGTACCTTTACAAGTGTGAAGTGAAACGATATGGTTTAGGACTTTGAGTGTATTGATGTCGGGACGACATTTTATTTTGTTGGGGAGAGTGTGACCACCCTGCTGCGTAGAGTTTGTGTCATAAAAATATGAAATTATTTGTATATATTATGTTATGTATTTACGTACGTCTATTTCTATTTACATGTGTATATAAGTTTAATTTAAATAACTTTAATGTGTTATAATGAGTTTGTACTGGACAGTACTGCTGCATTTTACGAATTCCTGGTGACAGTTGAGAGAGAGTAGAGTTACCATGACAACCGCAGCATCCTCAGACAACAAAGAGGACCGCTTGGGCAACCACTAACTCTTGTCTCTGTCTCTCTCTTTTATTGTTAAGGAAGTACTACATATATTACATTTTAACTTGATAAAAATAATTAGCTGATAATTAGTTAAAACATAATAAATAATGTAAAGCCAAGTAGCTGTTGCTTCAGTCCAGTAAAAGTTAATCTTTAACTATTAATAACAGTATAAAGATTCTTTATAAAAACTGTTTACTTGATTTCAGAGCTTGAGTTTGTCCCTCCGCTTGTCTGTGAGTGTTCCAGATAGTCTGTGCATTAGATATGAGGTGAATACAATGGATATAAATATCATTTCTAAATCCTAACATGCAACTGGATAATAAAATGCAATACTTCTTCCCAATAATGTCTTAGTAAGACGATTATAATACATCGCCTGAGAGATGTACAAATAAACTTTCCTCATATATTACATTTTAGCCTGATACAAATTATGAATAATTAAAAAATAATTAATAAGGTCAACTAAATTGCTTCAGTCCAGTAAATGTTCATATTGCACTATTAATAACAGTATAAAGGTCATTATTTTGTTAACTTTATAAAAATCAGTTCAGATTTCACAGAATAAAGATGCATGCACCACGACCTGAATGTGGACATTTTTATAATTAAACTAAAAGGCCTTATACTAGCTAAAAAAAGTATGAACTATCAGGATGACAGAAGGCATGTAGTAGATTATGCTGGTAATTTAGAGGCCTCAGAAATCCACCTATCAAAGACGGCTTGAGTGCAGATATGAATCTACTCCAAAAATAAAAGGGTACATTTGCCTGTTCAAGTCTCACTGGCCTGGCGAACTAGAATGACAGCTGCTAGTATTACTGATACTGAAAGAACACATTCTGACTCAAACTAAATATAACACATGATTAGACTTTAGTAGTAAAGCTGGGTTGTGTTCTTGACTTCAGACCTTGAGTGTTCCAGATAGTCTACGCACTAGATATGAAGTACTATTGATGACTCTTTATGCAAGTTACATTGTTATGGCAGTAGGTGATGTTAAGCAGTAGTCTGTATACAAGAGTCATAGAATCATTGACTCAAAAAACCTTAATCCATCAATGAAACATAAGTTGAGTCAGTGTCAGTTCTAAACAAATGATTTGTGAGAGTAATTCACCGCTTCACTCATAACTTGTGTTGCTCTGAAATGAATCAGTGTTCTTAACCAGTTGGTTGGGGGAATGATTCAATGACTCGCTCTAAAAGATCTACTCGTGTTGTTGTTCCAGATATCAGCAGGTCTGTGATTACCTGCAGCCAAGTCCGAGGTCTGGCAATATTTGGAACATCAGTACTTTCTTATACAATCCACAAATACAACAACTCAAAATCTCATAGACTAATACATGCGCAGTAGCCGGCTGATTGTGAGACTGAAAATTTGCATTAAAAACATTGGTCCAATGAACGAACCACAATTAAACTTAACCATTCCAAGTGTTTATTTAGTTAACAGTTTCTAACTAAAGTGGATCACATGAATCTCACTAAACTAAACAAACAATAAACGATAATCTGTGAAAATAAGTTACTTTTATAAAATAAAATACAAAAATAATTTTATCCATGTATGGTCTACATTAGTAACTATCTCCCTGGCTTTGTTCAACAAGTGTATTTTGTCAGTTTTTCTCAAAGGGTGAAATCCATCCCTTATATTCCAACCCCTCCTTCCCGTTCCTTATTCCTCATTCTCTACCGACTCTGTAGCCCTTTGAAGTTCAGCCTCATACTGTCTCTTCAACCCCTTCAGGTATTGACGTAGGCTCTCTGGATCCAGCCGTGAGTTACGGGCCGTCTGCAGCAGTCTGGTGGCCAGACGATAGACTGCCCTCTGTTTGACCGTGTCAGGATCACTGTAATGCTTGGCCTATGGACAACACAATAAAGATAACCTTGTAGGCGGTTTGTATCAGATTTTCTCCTGTACCTCTACAATATATTATTCATGAGTCATAAACAAGAAGAAACATACCCAAAGCTTTTGGTTGATTTTAGCTGCGACAGTTTTGGCTTCCTGAATAATTTTTGATGGGAAATTGGTCATCTCCGCTGCTCTTATACCTACCCAAACAGCTTCACTTATTATTCAAATTAAACAAATATAGTTTAGAAAAACTTAACCCACCATAGTTGCGCTCCTCTGTTTGGCCTCGGCTGAGCTGGTATGTGTAGACAACCCTGTCTCTGCCATCTTCAGTGCGGACGTGCTGAACCTGCATGTGCTGGTTCTCCACATTGGGGTAAAGAGTCTGCAGCTGGCAGAGCTCAAGAAAGTGCGTGGCAAAGAGTGTGAAGGCCTACAGCACAAAGTTTTGTTAGCTTCTTATCAAAATACTGCTAGTACGGATGTTAGAATAACAGATTCTATTATCTCGGCAAAGGAGAAGTGCTCACTAACACAGATTTAGACAGATTTGTGAACAATATTTGAGAGAAATAGGCCTTTTGTGTACATAGAAAAGTCTTATATCTTTGTTCAGCTCATGAAAATGGGGGCAAAAAAAAAGTCTTGCATTTATAATTTTGCTCAGTGTTTATACTCTTGATGAAATAAATACAGCACCTTAAGATTGATGAGGAATTCACAGACACTGTGGCAGATGCCAATGCCTTCCTCGGGACTGGTGCCTCGCCCCAGCTCATCAATAATGATGAGTGACTTGGAGCTTGCGTTGTGGATGATGTAAGAAACCTAGGAGTACAGTTGAGCATTTCAATGAGAAAATACTTTTTTTGATTGAGTACTTGGGCTATCTAAATATATCTCTATACGAGGGCTGTCTGAAAAGTATCCAGCCATGTAATATGAAAAATAGAGACATTTATTGAAAAATATACAAGATACAAGAAACATTGTACACAGGATAATAACGCCTCAATCCCATTCAAAGGGGATTTTAGTTTTTGAAAAAGCCAGAAGTCGCAGGGTACCAAATCTGGGCTGTAGGGGGGGCTGAGTCGCCAGGGTGATTAGATGTTTCCACAAAAAACTATACACGAGACGGGATACATAGGCAGGTACATTGTTGTGATGAAGCCGCCAATCACCAGTTGTCCATAGCTGTGGCCGTTTTTGTCGGATAGCAGCTCTCATATCTTTCATTTTACATGGCTGGATGCTTTCTGGACAGCCCTTGTGTATGCTATTCATTGATGCATATTGAGACCATGTGTACACAAAAACACACATGTGCAAATACACATTTTAAGACTTGACACTACATTTTTAGGTTTTGTTAATCAAATATCAACAAAATTAGCTTTTTCTTCCAAAGTGTCTAAAACTGACCTCTTTCATCTCAACCATAAATGTGGAGGAGTTGGTCTCAAAGTCATCGTCTACTCCTATTCTGGTGAATATCTGATCTGCAATTCGAACAGAGGCATACTCCGCTGGCAGAAAGGACCCTGGGACAAAGACGACTTTCTAAATAAGTTTGTTTTGATTCCACAGGACTAGAAGAGACAGCTGGTGCTAAACCATGCACAAAGACAAGCATATTAACCAACCCCAAACTTGCTTATCGTTACTTCCAACCACTTGCTGTATACAAGTGGTGTTTGCAAGTGTGGAAATGACAGAGAACTATGTAGTGACCAAAAAGTTAGTGAGCAAGTCATAAAACAAATCTTATTTTTTGTGTACCTATCTGAGCCATTATCTGGCAGAGGGCCACCTGTTTAAGGTAGGTGGACTTGCCACTCATGTTGGGGCCTGTTATGATCACAAAATTGCTTCCCTCGGAGATGTAGATGTCATTGGAGATTGGTTGCTGCCCAGAAATGCGCTCCAAGATTGGGTGGCGACCCTGCTTTATTGCCAATGTATCAGTGAATTCAGGACGCACTGTAGGAAACAAATAATTGTATTTGTTTATACTTTTATGTACTTTTATACTTTTAAAGGGAACCTTGGGTATTGAAACTTGTATGGCTTAATATAACGAAAATGATGTCTATTACTGAAATATGTAATAGAAAACACATGAAAGATTTATGTTGTTTAAATAATCCACATCGTCTTATATTTCTGACTGTGGGGGGTGCCATTATTTTGATGACATGAAATAGTGAGCTTTCTTGGCTTTTTGTTGTCGACAACAAGAAAAGTGATGCAAGTCTTTCCTTACGATAAGAAAAGGAGAAAAGAATGGGAAGATGACTTTAGGAGAACAAAACTCCCTCAAAAAAGACCCACGTCTTTGTTCTCTCCACTTCAGCCCTGATGCCTTTGAGGTTTTTAGTAGATCACACCGAAAGAGCTTACAAACGGTAGAGACAAGAAACGTTAGATGCCATCCCGGCAGGATGTAAACATGCCAACGCTCGTCATGATGCCACAGCCACTCAAAGATTTTCCCATTGCAGACTTCACTCTATATCCGTGGGCACTTATACTCCTTGTGGGGAAAAATCGATGGTACGGCATTCAGTTTAAACCTATGCTTATATCCATTTTACCAGTATTTTATTTTCCGAGTTGTGTATTCCAAGTTGTGTTGCGGTAAAAATAGCAACAGTCAGCACAAGTAGCTCACCGAGTGCAACCATTTTACATCGAAATAATGCCCCCGGCCCATAGTCCAAAATATATATAAAACTTATTAAAAAATTAAAATAATTTTTAAATAACAAATCTTTCATGGGTTTTCTACTACATTATTCAGTAGGAGACATTATTTACATTATATTAAGCCATACAAGTTTTAATACCCAGGGTTAACTTTAAATTATAAAAATAAATCAATAGCTAAAAGGAGGAAAAAAATAATTTGCTCACATAAATGTAATAACCTATATTATGCTTGTCTGGTTATTAAACATTACCGTAATCTGAGACAGTGCAAGCGTGAGCCAAAGAGAGCAGCATGTCCAGCATTGACACAGCATCGGACAGTTTGTACAGGCAGTGGATGTGTTCACAGATGTCACTCATTAACCTGGACACCACCCTGCAGTGTGCGTAAATACCTGCATTTTTTTCATTCTTACACTAGTTATCTTACAGAAGTCAAACTTATTTTGATCCGCTATATACTCACACATAAGACATGTGGAAAATGTCTTTCAAAGCCTCCTCACAGTGGTCATTCATTTTCATGAGGTCTACAGTGGTGAACCCATAGTTGTTCTTCTGTCTGGTCACCTATAGTGTTTAGAATCAAACCATTGGCAAACACTTGCTACCAACACTTTAATAATAATACACATCTGGCGTACATTAAGATATATGATGTATTTAATAAATGATTAACACACTTATGAAGACGTTCAGTAAAGTTTTAAAAGGTCATTTATTTCGCTCACTTTGATGAACTCCTCTGGTAACTTCCCCCCAGGTAAGACCCCACCCTCCAGCTTCATTTGAATAAAGAAGCCACGCGTGTTGCTGAAACTTGTCCGGAGGGGTAGACTGTACTTCTCTCCAAGCTGGGCCACCAATCCTGATCAGCAACAGCACAACACATCAATAATGCTGATGTTCATGACAAAACATATAAATAGGATGGAATGTGGAAAGATCTGATTAGTAACTGGTAAGTGACTGCGGCATGTCATTTAAACATACAGTGTGCAGACGTCTTACCACATTTACAAGGCCAATTTGAGATTAAGAAACTTTAATGTAATGAACATTATAAATGGATCCCAGGAGCAAAATGTAATAATACAACTGTATTTAACTCCTGTAATGGTAAGGGATCATCAATTCTGGTGATGTTGTTGGGGCAAATGAACTGGTAATCGACAATTCACAAACAAACCTTTTCACACTCTACTGAAGTTAAGGAGCTCACCTGCTATGTCATCTACCACTTCTGTGTAGGCTCGCCGTGCAATATCTAAGAATTCGCTGACGTTGGGCCGCACAGCATAGCACTTCTGCGTGCGCATAGTCAAGCTGCCTTTCATGTAGCTGGTGTCATCATTAATCAGAGATTTGATCTGATCCAGAATGCTGTTGAACCTAAACCAACACAAACAACAAAACATTGAAGAGGAAATAATAGTTTCTGTTGGGCTGCATGCTAGAACTCTAACTAAACCTTCAAATACATATATAAAATGCTGATTGATCTCCACAAAACATGTGCGGCTCATAGAACCTCAACTATGCTATTATGATATGCACAACACATTATCTACTCTTATGAAAGGACAGGCTCATATTTCATGTTAAACAAAAATGGCCAGTAATGGCAAGTGCAAGATGTTAGCGCATATGCAAATATAGTTCACTAAAATGTATTACCTGCTGTCATCAAGTGAGGTGTAATATGCTTCTAACAAGGCTGTTTTGGAATGTGACAGCATCGCCTAATCACGGAAAATATACTTATTATGTGGCATTAATTACATATGCAACTGAGCATTTTAACGGGCCTTCTCAACAAAGTCAGAAAAAATACACTCAGTATACAATCATAGACAGATTTACATAATTACAGGTGTTTCATGACTTCCCTCACTTACACTTACCAAGATGCTACAAGTGATAGTAAATAAGGTCATTGGATTTAACGTTAACTTTACACCGTGTCATAACTACATGCGACGTGACAAGTTTCCAGCTAGGGATGGGCGGATCGATCCTTGAGTATCGATACTTTGGATACTGATGTTGTATCGAATAGATCGATCCTCACATAAAAATATCGATTCTAAAGTGCATTTTTTAACCATTCATTTTATTTATTTATCAAGAAATTCTGTGCTTGAAATAAGCTTCTAAGCGAAAAATAGACTATATTAGCGAATAATTGTGTTGGACAAAACCATTTCTCCTGCTCATCAGAACACACGCAAATGCTGAAAGACAGAAGCAATCAATCACAGACAGTGTTCGCTGCTGATGCATGGCTCAGTCACAGTGCTTGTTCAAATAGACCTGCGTTTCCCAAAAGCATCAGAGGCATAAGTAGATCCTAAGAAACCATTCCCAAATTATTACATTATAGAACATTGTTACTATATATGAAATTAATTCTGAAAAACTGCATCACGGTTTCCACACAAATATGAAGCAGCAATAGTAATCAGAAATGTTTCTTGAGCAGCAAATTATATTAGAATGATTTCTGAAGGATCATGTGACATTTAAGACTGGAGTAATGATGCTGAAAATTTAGCTTTGATCACAGATACATTTTTATACATTTTTAAATATATTAAAATAGTTATTTCTAATATATTTCACAATATTGCTGTTTTTGTTCAAATAAATTCAGCCTTAGTGAGCATGAGACTTTTTTAAAATACAAAATCTTACTGAACCCAAACTTTTGTGTACACATAATATTTATTTTAAATAGACTTTAAATGTCAGAAAAAAATATGCTAAAGTTTCCCCTTTAGGGGTACTGTTAACAGCCTGGCAGCCTTTTACAAAAATTAACCATTGTTTTATTACAGTAACCACAGACTAGGGCTGTAGTCAAGTCCACCTTTGTCGAGTCCAAGACAAGTCCAAGTCCAAAGAGGTTCGAGTCCGAGTCAAGTCCGAGTCCAAAGAGGTTCGAGTCCGAGTCAAGTCCGAGTCCAAAGAGGTTCGAGTCCGAGTCAAGTCCGAGTCCAAAGAGGTTCGAGTCCAAGACAAGTCCAAGTCCAAAGAGGTTCGAGTCCAAGACAAGTCCAAGTCCAAAGAGGTTCGAGTCCGAGTCAAGTCCGAGTCCAAAGAGGTTCGAGTCCGAGTCAAGTCCGAGTCCAAAGAGGTTCGAGTCCGAGTCAAGTCCGAGTCCAAAGAGGTTCGAGTCCGAGTCAAGTCTGAGTCCAAAGAGGTTTGAGTCCAAGACAAGTCCGAGTCCAAAGAGGTTCGAGTCCAAGACAAGTCCAAGACCAAAGAGGTTCGAGTCCGAGTCAAGTCCGAGTCCAAAGAGGTTCGAGTCCAAGTCAAGTCCGAGTCCAAAGAGGTTCGAGTCCAAGTCCAAATGAGACGGTCAAAACAGAGAAAGTAAAAAATAATCTTCTTCAAAACCACATACTTAATTATTGATAATTTATGTGATACGAGAGACGGCATATCTTCTATTCTAATATAATAATTTTGCATTATTGTTTGTAATGATCTAAAAGCATGTGCAGCAACACTGTAGGATCAAATCAGGCTATTTTATTTATCCTCCTGAGACCCAGCGATGGAGTTTTTGCCTCTGTAGAGGACATTCTATTTTAGTGAATTTCTCTGAGACCTCACATGTCACAGTTATAAGTCTGGATGTCCTGTACAGAGCACATTCAGGGCTTTATAGAGATACTAAATGTTTTTAAACCCTCTCCTACGTCTTTAAAGATGGCTATATTTAATTTAGTGAAAATTGTACATCCTTATGGAAATATGATTATATTCTGTAATGTCTTTTACATCTGAATCATTTTCAGATTGTTTGTCATAAAGCAACATCTCAGGAAAATGTTATGGGTTTTCAAATTCAAATATAACTTCCTGTTATGAAACAGGACATCATTTCATACATGTTCAGTGTAGAGGACACCAGGACTAAAAGCATGTTTATTATGCATTTTGGGAGACAACAATTGAATAGGGAAATAAATTATATATCAGTTTGCTTATGAAATATTATATATTATTATGAAAATCTGGCCATGTATTACTCCCATTATGAAAATAATTTTTCAACATTCTGTCCCAACAGCAACACATTAATAAGCAAATTAGATACAGTGTATAGGTACACTGTGTTTAATGGGAAACCAGTTTATGGAATTTTTTTACACACACATTGCATAAAACAAAATGGTATATCAAATAATTTTGTTATACATTTTAAAACATAGTTTAGAATCATCCTTAAACAAAGTTTAGTATAAAAAATCCTGAAACCTAAAAATGTATTTGATGATTTAAAAACCTCCAAAATAGAAGGTCTATTCATGCCATTTAATTTTTGTCCTTGTGTCCTCTACAGAGGACATATAATCAAATATGAATAAAATAGTTTTTGAAAAATGAAATTTGAAAAAAATAAAAAAATCTAGATTTTATCTAGTCAACATGAAAATGTAACTACAACATGATTCAAGAAACTTTCTCTTTATTAACCCTCTAGTTAAAGAAAAGTATATTCTAAGTGCACCACACATGACGTTGTCTTCATGATGTAAATGTTAAACAAATCACTAAATATCTTTGCAGAAAAGATGAACTACAACTACATCTTGTACAAACTTATATTATGCATATTAGGCTATATGTTCTGAAATAATACAAGACAAATGCTCCAAAAAACTCAAGTAATTCAAATTCAAACTGACTGAAGGTATAACACCTAGAGTGCTATTATTAACTATAAAGGCTCTGTAAAACAATGAACAGCAGTTTTCAGCCTGTCACCGGGATGCAAACCTGAAAGATCAGATATACAGTAGTAGTTCTTCACAGGTTTTGTATTTGATTACGCTGCTGTTCCGTTGTTTTTTCTATGTAGACATGGACGCGTTTGACTGTTGCGCCGCGTCTCTTGCAGCGTCGCATGAAACGGCTTTCTAAAAACGCGGCACTCTAGTTATTAAAAGATGTTTAACTCACATCTTCTTGTATTTTCCCAATTCCACTGCCTGCGTCAACACAAAAACACATTTGGTGTGAATGTTACCCAGAGAGCATCACACGTGAGCAGGTTAATCGTGTGCACCGATATGCGTTTGGTAATAACAATAAAGAGAAAAGAACAATCCAAAGTGTCTAATTCTAGCGTTTGGTAATATTTCTATTCAAAATCTCGATTCCTCGATTTATAAAAAATCTAATTGTGGCAAAACATTAAATTCGAATTAATCGATACAATCTGATAAATCGCCCAGCCATTGCCACAGTGTTTGCTTATTTTTTACTTTATTTATGTTTTTGTGTAATTTATTTTATTTTACATCCAGTTGTATTCCGTGCCTCCAGGCTTTATTCGTTTTGCTCTTATTCGTTCTTTTTCTTATTCATTTGGTGCCACGGCGTTTGATGAGTGTCTTTTTTTTTTTTTGTTTAAACATTTTGCAAGTTTGTAATTTTATATTAGGCTTATAGCATGGTAATGGTGTTTTTATTCGTTTTGTTAATTAAAGTCCCATGTTTATTGCAGAAAATGTGTCGTTGTAAGTTATAGATAAGCAATTGACCTGAAATGAAGGTGAAAGCAAAATGCGCACGGGCATTAATAAGGTATTTAAAAGCGAAGGAAAGTGAGAGGGAAAACTCCAACGAACTTTGTAAAACCAAACTGTATCATGCAACTTGCCGACAGCGTGTCTGTGGCCAAAATAAAGATTATTTATGCCTCCACGCAGCGCGCACACTCAGAGCCAGGCGCACACTCATATGACGCAGCTGTGCATTTAACAGGCGACCAATGACAATGCCCGTTCTAGATGGAGTTAAACCAATGGCCATTACATTACCCATTTGCGGAACAAGCGAGCCAGATTAATGGTTTTGTTTTGAAAGAGAAAAAAAAAACATATATTGCTGGACTCGGTCGAGACCAACTTGAACATTTGGCGAGTCCGATGACCAAGTCCGAGACAAGTCCGAGTCCAAATACCAACGAGTCCAAGACAAGTCCGAGACGATAGAAAAACGTCTCGAGACCGGACTCGAGTACTACAGCCCTACCACAGACTACCAAATTATTTGTAGTACAACTGTAGTAACCACAAATGTACCATGGTAATAATAATACATTTTAGTACCATGTTTATTTTTCACTAGGTACCCTCAAAGGTGCACCTTTGCAACTTCTCTACCTTTAAAGCATGCATATTTGTGTGGTACTTATATGCTCCCTTTTAGAGGGTATAGGTGCACCTTTGAGGTCACTACCCATATAAAGGGCTAAAATACAATTATAGTATATTTACATTGACAGTGTAAACAAAACAAAAAAGCCTATGAAATGTTAAAAAAACATTGCTTTAAAATCGGATATTAAGTGAGTATAATTACGGATTATATTTCAAAGGTCAGTTTAGTTTAGAGGCATCTGTATCGACGATACTGGGCTTGAAAATATCGGTATCGTATCGAAAATAAAATAAGAGGTATCGCCCATCCCTAGTTCCAGCGACAAGCAATTTGGGTGTCCACACGTGACAGAGTCAATCAAATATCACAGCCAATCAGAAGTGTGTGTGGGCGGAGCCTCTCTGGAAGCGCACTGCACTCGCAATGAAATGGATATGTTTATAATCTGATTCATAAATATTAAAAAATGAACATCATTAAATGTACATACTGACTGATAACATCTTCGTCATGGAATACACTTGTTGGTTTGCAGTGAGTTCACAGTTTTAATGGATATCTTTGCTTTAATTTAATTTTCAAGATCTGAGGTAAACTATTTGTTGTTGCTTTCAGTATGGTTATAAGGTCAAACAAAATTATATTTAAATTCAAATTAGACACATTTAACTTTGAATAAAGAGATTATCTACTGTCAGATAGTTTCTATGTTGTTCCAGCCGTGACGTCGCAGAAATAGAAACCATTTCTAAATTAGAAATTTCGCGTGTCGCCGTTATGGCTAGTTAGGACAAAAGCTCCAATTAACATGGAAAAGATACCTTTTATCGCGTGTCATGGCGTCGGGTCATGTGTAGTTAGTACACGGTGTTACACTGAGGTGAGATGCTCTTATTGGTGACTGAAAGCATTAAAAATGGTCAAAATATGGGTACCGCAATTCTTTGGAAATCTGCTGAGCTTTCCACAGATATATTCAGTACAGGCCTGGATGACTTTGTGTCTTACAGAACTATTTGACAGTATTTGTAAAAAATGCATAGGCACGAGTTACCTTCAATGATGGGACGAGTTCCAGAGTATGCTTCAGCTGAATTACTTGCGTTATTTTTGCTTCAGCCACTGGTATCTACAAGATTAAACCATTAAAAAGATGATCTTTGCTAATTAGAGTACCTGCTAAACTAAATCTAACAATAGCGGCTTAAAAAGTCATTTTAATGATGAAAATCTTGATATTACAAGACAAAAAGCTCCCTTGCTGAATGATTTTGCCTGGTATTTAACTAGACCTCCTGAAAAAAAAGTAATGAAATGCTAATTTAAACTGAATTTTAGTGAACATTTTGTAAAATCAATTACCCACCAAATCGCTCTGAATAAGAAAGCAACATTATTTTGGTCAATACTTAAATGTGTACATAAATTGGTAAGTGTATTTCTTGTGCATACCGTCTCTTGCTTTGGGACCTGAACAAGAGCAGACAGCAGATCATCTATATCCAGGAAGTGTGCAATGGCTGTGAATTAAAGCACAACATCAATAATGTCCCGCCATGGTGTGGTGCCAGCCAAACATTTAGGCATTTGGTTAATATTAATATATTATGATTGTGTGAGCAGTTCCATGTAGGTGTGATCCAGGAGCTTAAGAGCTTTTGAAATCACCAACAAATTACACAATAACAAGTAAGGCCTGTTTCAGCAATAAGCTCTGCATCTTTTTTTAGCACCCATATGGACAGTTTAAAGTATTCACTACTCAGTAGTTTCAGTACTCACAAATAATTAAAGGGGTCATATGATACGAGTTCAAGTTTTACTTTCTCTTTGGAGTGTTATAAGCCGGTTGTGCATAGATAAGATCCCTGAAGTTGCAAAAACTAAAGTCTCAAAACCAAAGAGATATTCTTTATAAAGTTTAAGACTCCTCCATGCCCAAACACGCCCCCACATGTCTACGTCACGATGTGAAAATATTTGCGTAATGCCGCCCAAATGCTCACGCAACGAAAGACGGCGTGGTTTCAGTAACCGCAGTAGTGTTGATGCAGCCGTGTCAGGGAGAAGCTGTGTTTCTAGACGAAAGCAAAAGCACTTTATTTGGCCTTCCGAAAGTAGATGCATTTAGGAATCAGAGTTTAAGATTATTTACAACAGAACAGCACAATCCAAATGTTTTGTGAACCTTGGACAATACAAGGCTGGCTGCATGAAGGCTATTTTTAAAAAAGAAAAAAAAGGTTCAATTCCGACATGACAATCTGGTGCTTCTGAATCAGCGACTGTAAGTATGTTTTGTTACTAGTTCAAGTATTTGCTATTGACTGTTCAAATAAGGGAGTTTTGCGTCGTGTGTGTGTGAGGGGAACAGGGTCACATCACATCACAGCGGAGAGTACAGCCCGTCAGAAATCATCTTAACCGTGGCTTGTGTACTGCAAATACATACGAGCATCATTACTGTCTGTCACATGACTCTGTTCCCCTTTTGGGCTTGAACTGATAAAACTAACTCGAAAGCTGAAGCTCGCAATTACGGAAAGGGGCGTTACATTTACAACGAGTGCTTACAATGTTCGGCCAATCCCAATGTACTCTGTCAGTTGGCCAATCAGAGCAGACTGTGCTTGTCGGAAGGAGGGGCTTGTGTAGAAAACAACGCATTTGAGAGAGGCGGGCATAGAGGAATGTGTTTTTTGAACATTAAAGCATGTCAACATATTCTGTTACACCAAATACACAAAATAATGATCTTTAAAATAGCATCATAGGATCCTTTAAAAAAATAGACTGAATACAACTCTTTAGGGTTTGGGTTCTGATCTGTCTAATTAGGCTGACAGCTGAATGTAAATGTGGCACTAATTTAAATTATATTTCACAAAGTTTGCAATAATATATTCTGATAACCACAGCGGTTACAAAAGCAAATTCTTAATACAGTAACCAAGAAATAACTTTTTAATATGTAGAGGAACTGTTACCCAGTAACACTGTCAGTGTGAAATCACAACTTTAGTAAACTGCTTATGCATGTGGTGCAGTACAGACCTAATAAACATCCAATCATAAGCAAAAGAGCCTCAAACAAAAGGGTGAAATGAGGAGAGAAACATCCTGGAATAATATCTCTAAAATTGAGACATGTGAAATGTGGTGTTATTACCATTCTTCAGACCAAAGAAGAGCTCTTCATTTTGCAGCAGCTCCTGGAAACAGATCAAAGAGAAGATTATTTGATTAATGGCAAAACAGACAGATAAAAAAGGCAGACAGATAACAGACACCTGTACGGTGTCCAGGCGTGAGTTGATGGTGACCACATCCAGCAGGGGCTCAAGAATATTAGAGCGTAACCGTCGCTCCCCACCAGCAGTCTTAGTGTAGTTCACGACCCCAAACAGAGTGTTTTTACTTCTGCATACAACAGCATATGGTTAATTACATTCAGACACAAGCAAATTATGAGTATAGTTCATAATTACAACATGTTACAATGGCACAGCTTTCTGTGCACCTCTATATGTCACCTCTAACACCCACCATAAATCTGTGTGTTTTCTTTACATTCTTTGGCAAGTACTTAAATACGATAAAGTGTGTGAAACAGTGCTAAGCTTGGGATAGGGGATGTGTAGATCTGTAGATCTTTGTGGATGACAGGAGTTTGAATTCTCTATGGAGCTTTCAGTTTGAATTCTGTAACATAAATATGTGCAGGTCAACATATAAACTGCAGAATAGTAATGTCCTCTAACCTGTGATCTCTGTGATTCACTACTAGCTCCAAGTTGCTGGCTGATATTGCATCAATCATGGCTGTCTGCTCACTGCCGGTGAAGATCACTTTCAGTGACTTAGGAGCATATATTGAGTTCTGAACAAACTCAAAGTATTTTAGTAGGGCTGATGCAGAAGCCAGGCAGTAGTATCTACAGACAGAGATGATGTTTCATTTGATATTTTTTAATCAAATTTATCATATATGTATTACACATAGGGTTATTACACATTATTGGATTTATAAAAACACATTCATATCACTAATCTGAAACAGAATTGAAACCGGCAAATGATTCACACTGACACAATGAAAGGTCTCCATGTGATCATGTTTACTTTGAGAATTGTTATGAGTACATGTAGGAGGAGTTCCTACTACTAATAACGTGATTAATCATGTAGATCCAGAATCCTGGAACTAAAACAAAAACTTGAAAAAGAACCATGACTTACTTGGTTTGCACCTCCATCAGGACAGTGCTGAACTCAGGGACACAGAGCTGCTGTGTGTACTCCAGGCCCTTCTTCTCATTGAAGTACTTCCTTTGAACGGCAGTGAATGTGACTGACTGCGCACACAGCAAAAGCAAATATCCTGCACTCAGTGGAAATAAGCAGCTGTAATTCTGGATTAAATCAGATGAAGGTGTGTGCACAATCTCTAACAATAGTTTTTATTTACAGTCTGTAAATTGTAAGTCACCAAGTCCTGATATAGAGCCAGGATAAATGCAGTAAACATGTACGATACCGGGAAAGTCTCTGTGATGAGGGTGTAGAGTTTGGTTCCTTGTCCTCTCACACTAGCAGTGTCTGGCATTAGAATCTCCAGAGGCATCAAGTTATGCAGCTTGGTAATAACCTGTATTAAAATTAAGCATCATTTTGTAAGTGTTAGTTTTACAAAGAATGTCGTCCTCTACTACATGCTGCTGTCTCTGGGTAAAAACATTTTATTCACCTTGTAAACATATTAAATAGCAATAAAAGGGTTCAAACTTAAGCAATGACTTTACATAAAGGCCAATACAAATACATTTTCTTGGTTACACTACATTCTGGTCAGAAATTGTAAAATCTTTTTTCTGTGAAGGACTCTGGAGAACTGCCCAGAGCAAATTATTTTAGTAAACTTTATTTGAAAACATTTCAAACATACTATTTGTATATATGGAGAATTGCTTACATGAGTTTAATATCTAGAAGAAACATTGTGCACCTATTTAATGGATACACAGCCACTATTGGGAGTTTTGGGGTTATCATGTTTTTATTTACTTACTTTTTATGACCTATTATTAAAGCATCTATACATTTGTATTTACTCTGAAAATGTTCTTAATTAAAATAAGCCATGCTGCGATCAAATTCTATTAGATTCCGCCATGTAATGGATAGTGTAAACTTAAGATTCTTACACTAAGGTTTAGTATAGTTAAAAAAATGATTAGCACAGTTTTGCTGTATTTAAACATTTTTTGTAACTCTGATCACTCAATTAAATATTAATGTCAAAATGTTTGTTGTTTTTCAACAGGTTTCATCTTTACCATACCCTTGATCCTACAAAAGACAAGTGGTTTGGAGAATGGATGGATCTTTACCTTAGCATAAGTTCCAGTGTCTGCGAACTGAGAGCACCAGCTCTGGGCATCTCACATTGATACTGGCCATGCCAATCTCCCCTCGAGCTAAACCACGTCCCTCCACCACAGCCACTATCACAGAGGCCGCATGAGACGCAGATGAAGATGTTGTCACTATGGTAAAAGAGTTGTACAATGGGTTATCAGTTTTAAGATTTAATCAGGGCTACAGAAAGAGGGTTAGTTAGCTGAATACTGTTAAGGTCTCTCTGAGGGGTTCGGCCATGGAGAGAGAGTGCAGGCGTGGCCCTCAGATGTGGAGTGCTGGAGCTCCAGGTGTGGACAGATGAACCCACAGAAGAGCTGATCCTGTCTGCTCTTCCACTGATGTTTATCAGGCGCTGAGCTAAGGAGAAAGCACAGGACTAGTTCATTGATATGGGTTTCTCATCCATATATCTTGTGAGGAAATGTCTTCCATAATAAAATCTTATACATTTGTTAAAAAATTGTATGAAAGTTAAATGCCTCAATCTGGTTTTGAGAGCAAAACGTAAAAAAAAATTCAACCAATACATATACTTTTTATTCTTTTCAATTTGGTTACTGAAAAGATGTTGGACTCTACTATTTTATAAAGAATAATAATACATAAATCGTTAATATAATAAAAGTAAATATGCATATAAAGTAGTTAATAATACATTTAAATTGTTATTGTAAGTACATTTTTCGGCAGAAATCCTATGGTATAATGCTTGCTTGCTGTTTGCCATAAAAGGATATTCAGCATTTTTGCAACATAAACAAACTGCAGAGAAATATGGAGATAACGGAAAAAGTCAGATAAAGATTTTGATGCCGGGGTTTGATTCTGGACCCGGACAATCAGATTGAATCAGGTGATCCACAGGATGCAGCCGTTTTAGCGGCTCAGTGTTCTACATTTATGTAGACCATTTACATCCAAATGTGATTTAATTTACAAAGAATAAAACATAAAAATATGTTTTAGAATATTAACCGTTTAATCATCTAGTTTTAGTAAGACTTGTTAAATGGAAAGTGTTTGTGCACCTGCCATTGTGCGTTGACTAGGTTTGAGCCCCCCATTTAAAGAATGTAAATTAAACCCTTGAAAACGGGTTATTAAATTATTAAATGTATCTTAATTTTTCATAAAATATTTCCTCATATTGTATATGAATACAATTTTTATCAAATTAGGAAAAAATGACTAAATGAATTACTCTTTACGAGAAGTGCCATGGGACTTTTAATGACCACAGCGAGTCAGGACCTCGGTTTAACGTCTCATCTGAAAGACAGTGCTTTTTGACAGTATAGTGTCCCCGTCACTACACTGGGGCGTTAGGACCCACACAGACCCAGGATGAGGTTCCTCTGCTGGTCTCACTAACACCTCTTCCAGCAGCAACCTAGTTTTCTCAGGAGGTCTCCCATCCAGGTACTGACCAGGCTCAGCCCTGCTTAGATTCAGTGGGGAACCAGTCTTGGGCTGCAGGGTGATATGGCTGCCGACCCCTGTTCCCAACTGTTTTGCATCAATATTTTTTATATAATACAATTTAATGTTAGCAAAAGTGATGTTCACAAATTGCTTAAATAATTTTTTGGCTGAATAATATTCACTCTAAGAAAAAAAAAAAAAAAAACTGAAACTGTTTATTATCTATTATACTACGTGACTTCTCCGCTTCGCGTCGTGACTGCATCACCACCTCGGGTGTGCATTATTTTTCTAATAATTCAACAGCCTATCGTCAATTATTCCTTACTTGATAAAGCTGCTGTTAGAAAACTTTTGTTAAAGAACCAAATCATGTTTAGTTATCATGCTCAGTTTATTTTATCTAGATTTTACCCATTTATTTCATGTGTTATAGCTTTCATTTTCTCAGTCACCTCCAATCGGTGTTGTGTCTGTGAACACAGCTGTCTGAGCACCAGTATCAATGGCAGTGCTTGATCCTGGACACACTCTGTTCCTAACATCATCGTATCCGTGTGAAGTCAGTAGGCCAGAAGATGATGAAGGATCCTGCTGTCTACGGGTTACATGTCTGTAGTTGGTCAGGTTATGTGGGGTTAGAGTGCTGCTGCTCAGCCCGGCCTCAGAGCTCGAACCTGGGGTCACCTCTTCAGTGCTGCTACAAAACATCTGTATGCGTTCACAGAGCTTCAGAAAATAACAAGAGAAAACAATAAGTACTGTGAAAATAAGCCAAATGTGCTAAAGCAATAGTAAATTACTACTGCTAAATATTTCTACAAATAATACATTCATAAGTATAAAATTATAACAACAACAAATGTAAGACATTATACAGTATAATGCACGTTTTCTTTTACAACATACACACTTTTCACTGAGGTAACGTTAGCCTTCACAACTTTGACATTTAACTTGGCAGATAAATCTAAAATATCTTAAAATCCTCAAATATCATACTCCTAAAACAGTAATAGATTTGGAGCTGAAATGACTACTTTCCAGTCAATATTGACTTTTGTGCCATCTAACAGTTAGTGGTTATATGTAACGTTAACGTTAGATAACGGTTACTGTAGCACATAAACATTCACTAGGGCAGAAAATTCGACTCTTTTAAGTCAAAATATACTTAGTTTAACTTTAATAGTTTAACGTTAAGAACGAATGTTTATTTATAGTGCTTTAATGCTAACGTTTTAGTAAGTCAAAGCCCTGAAGCTGATTTGTTCATTAAAAGTATCGTGGAAGGATTCTCGCTGCTTGGCTCTGTTACTGAGCCAATTTAACGTTACCTGGTCATCATTTACCTCGAATACACTTTTATACTGGAATATTTATGTTTGTGTTCAATAGTACATTTGATTATACAACCGTTCTTAACACATTTAAGAATTTTATATAACGGAAAAAATAACATTTACTCACCACAGAAGCAATCAAAATCTTGACAGAAAGCAGAGCGGTCGCCTGATTTTCGCGCCAATATCAGCTTCAAATTAAGCTCGTGTGGTAGTAACTGTCAGCCTTTTGTTTCTTTCTTTCTTTTTCAAAATAGCCCTTTTTAACATAATCATTAAATCATTACACAACAAAATTGTGAATCTGTTATCATGAAACTTACAATGTCATTTTAAAATACAGTATGCAAATCAATGGAATTGGATAAGGTGTAACACAATTAAAATGAATAAAAACGGTTTATTGCATATACATTGCTTTCACAGGGGTTTATAAAATAATGCAAAAAAGTAGGCCTACTGTAAAAATAGGAAATGTTTATTGATAAATATGTCTCAAAACAATACATTCTGAAGTATACAATTATAAGAAAACATGTAAGACATTAGCGTATAATACACGTGTTGTTCACAATATAGGCCTACACACTTTTCACTGAGATATATAACTTAGGTATTGAACTTCTATTTCACAGATAAATCTAAGATATATTGTTATAATTCTAAAATATTATAGTAATCCTAAATGGTCGATTCAGAACTGAAATGATGAATTTTTGTCAATATTTGCTGTTGTGCCATCTAGTGGTTATATGTAGATGCTTGACTAGAGCAGCAAATTCAACTGCTTTGCGTCAGAATATACTTAGTTTACTTTAATAAACTAAGGGTAAAAACGTAGGCCCTATGTGTTTATTTATATGCTTTTAGGATAAAGTTTTATTAAGGCAAAGCCTTGAAGCTGATTTGTTCATAAAAGTAACAAAGTTAGAAGGATTCTCGCTGCTTGGCTCAAGTTACCTAGTCATCATTTACCTTAAATAAACTTTTCTTTTGGAATACTTCTATTTGTGTTCAATAGTACATTTGATTAACCATTCTTAAAACATTTAAGTATATTATATAGTTATATATATATATAATTTACTCTCCACAGAAGCATCAAAGTCTTGACAGAAAAGGAGTAAAATGTCACTCTAAACTATTATTTTTAAATAGCCTACAGTATGCTACTCAATACAATTTTCTAAAGGTATTACAAAATAAAACATTTAATACATTTAAAAAAAAGTTTATACATTGCATTGTTGTTATTTCACATGTGGTGTCATCCAAATGGACAGCAGAGTTCACATGTCCCTGACATGGTTGGATGCTTGTTCACTGGAAGATGGCGGTTCTGTATAAGATTCTGTGGTTTATTATTTGATTGTAAACAAAAGCTCAACCACACTGTTAATTGATCCCGCTTTATTATATTCATATCCTCACTGAATCTACAGTTTGGAGTCAGCATGGATGGCAATGAATGGATCCTCGTCTGTGTTGCTGATGCTGAAGGTGGCGCGTCCATCAGAACCCACTGACACCTGTTTTCCTGTGCAAGCGCTCCCACTCTTATCTCCAGAGATCACGTCACAGTATGTACCCATGGGCAGACCAGTGTTCAACGTCACATTCAGTGCCCTGGAACGTTCATCAAATACAGTTATGGAGCAGGTATGAGCTCATTTGTATTATAACATGTTCATTATTCGTAGATTAGTGTTGCAATGCTTCTCACCAATCGTCATTGTTGATGACAATGAATCCTTTGTTGTCGCGGCTGAAGGCGATTTGATTATTGCCGTTGTCCCACCAGTTGGAGAGAGGCTGGCCATTGACCACATTACGGAAAATCACCATATTCCTGTGGTGAGGAATAAAGCAAGTGAGCGGCTGGGATTTGACTTTAGGAAGATGTGTCCAGCAGTCGCACCCACCTGATCTGTCTCCATCTGTGCTCACAGATCCATTTGTCCCCACAGGTGGAGTCTGGGTTGATGGGTACAGGCTTAGTGGAGCCATTAGCATTGCTTGGAGGGCCCATCCAGTCATTTTGATCCTGTGTTTTATTTCACCAAAACATTATTTGATCAGGTTTTCTGTACATTTAGCAAACAGTTATGGAAACTGAAGGAAAATGTGTTTTTCTTTACTCCCACTGAGCATGATTGCAGTAAAATACATATCTTTTCACACAACATTAAAGGACCAACACATTGTCAGAAAATAAATCATAAAAGTAGTTTGTTTTGTTTAAATATTCTATAAATACACGTGGAGACACTCGGAGTAAAAGGCTCACCATCATGTTAACACTTGTTCAAAATTATACTTTCAGCACAGTTTGTACCATATTACGTTGATTTCAATAGACTAAAATAATAAAAATAGCCTTATTTAATAAATACACTGTCATTAAGTTTAGTTTAGAAACTACTGTGCTTGAAGGATATCCCATAATAATTCAATACGGCCTTACATTAACAAATTATGTTTTTAGATGATTAATATCACGTTCAAATAAAATAGTTAAATATGGCGATTATTTCTAAGGTATATCCCAACTTAAATAGTATCGATCATTTGAGCCTTGTGCGTTTGGAGGACCATCCAGTCATTTATGATCACGTCAATTATTGTGCCTTTAGCTCCCAAATACATACTCGCATATTCTTCCTCAAAACCAACAAACAAACAAACTGTTGATTTAATGACCTTGAACTAAACTGAACATTAAGAGGAAAGTCGTCTCAAAATATATTTGGTAATGTATTTTTAATTATTCTCATTTGCTACATAAATTTATAAAATGAATTATTAGATCAATTTAGTGCAGAATTAACTTTTCATTGCTCCTCACAATCACATCAGTCAAATGTCCACCTACAGCTATTAAAGTGAAACATGGATGTTTAGGACAGTGGGGTCATCTAGTAGTTCAGGGGAAACAAATGCACCTTTCACCCCACTGTGCCTTTAGCACTACTATTCATTCATGTAATGTCAAGCATGTGGGTTTAACCAACTATAAGACTTCAATGTATCATTATGTTTTGTGAACGTGTTTACCTTTCCATTCACAAAATGTCGATCCCAGCGGTAGCTAGACATGACTCTGGTCACACCGTATGGATGAGCCAACATGAGTCCTGCAGCGATCTTATAAAGCCTGCAAAATTAACAATGTATAACATACCTCTCACAGTAGGAATAGTTGTAGTTCTTCGTCAAAATATTTTACCTAGAGTCCCAGAATGTCAGAACAGAAGCTCCACCAGCGCCGTGGCCTCTCTGACTGTCATGATTGTCCACAAACACCACAGCTCTATCAGATGGCATGAAACTCCAGCCCTCTCCCCAGTTCCTGAGACAAAACATGGTTTACAACGCTTTCAATAACTCTTAGAATCCAAAACCTCGCTGAGAGTGATTTAAGCTCAATTGCAGATTAGTTTAACTAGCATATATACAATATTATACGGTTACTCAATGCTGCATATGACCCATCATAACCAAGTTTTCCAAAGAGCTGTGTCATAATATGTTACTCTTGCATACTTGAGATAGCTTAGCTTTTCTTTGTCCCATTTACGAATGACTGTGCCCAGTTTCGCACTGTACTTGAATTCTGTCACTCTTCCAAGTTCAAAATATTCACTGGCTTTAATGGGTTCCCCACCCAAGTCGATCACCTGAAAAAAGGCATTTGTGTTAATGTTTTCAACAACCATTATAGGTAACTCTGGTTTTGATGGGATGCTGATACCTCTTGATAAATGAAGGGCTTGGTGCCTGGAGAAAACCAAGTGGTATTGAGGGTCTTGAGTCTGCTGTAGATGTTAGTAAGGTCACCAGGCCACATGTGCTTACAAGCATCGACTCTGAATCCAGCCACACCCAGGTCAATGAGTTTGTTCAGATATTCAGCTATTTTTCCTCTAACATAGTCCTTCTCCAGGGCCAAATCCAGGAGACCCACCAAGCGACAGTCCCTGACCTGTCAACACCAAATCAACAAGATTGAGTCAACAACAAGAACATGTCTTGAATTGTTTACACAGAAGAGTTTAAAACACTGCTGCAAATAAGAACCTGGGAAATATCACTGTAGTTTTCAATCTCTTCTTTGGCAGTTTTACATTTGTCGTCATTGAAGTCCCATGAGGAGTAGGGAACAGAAGGGAAGTCTTCCTTGTTGGCATTGAAGTATGTTCCACAGCTGGAGTGAGTGCCCTCTCCACCAGTGGCTGAACACATGTGATTAATCACTGCATCCACATATATGTTCACCTACAGGACGGCAAAGTAGCACAAAAGGAGATGCTGCTTAATTATCAATTGCACCCGTTCGGGGCCCAGAGGAACTGTTGTACCTTTGGGCCATGCAGCTTTGGTGTAGGCAGCCCTAATGCAACTAGGAGAATTCTAACATTGACTGGCCATTCTTTAGCCACTCAATTGAACTGGAATGGCTCAAACCAAAAGAGACCTTTCTAGAATCTGTTGTTTCATTTGGCCAGGGATCGTCAAATCTGGCTCACGAGATTCACTTTCCTGCAGAGTTTAGTTCTAACCTTAATCAAACACACCTGAGCATGCTAATCAATGTCTTTAGGATCATTAGAAAATCACAGCTGGGTGAGTTTGATCAAGTTGTAACTGAACTCTGCTGGAAAGTGGGTCTCACAAGTCATATTTGAGGTGTAATAGACATGAGCCTGTTAAAAAGAATTTTGTGGGCAGTTTTCTTCCTTACCACTAGGGGTGTTAGCCGGGTGTGTTAGGTTTCCTTAAGTAAAGCCATGTGGGTAGAGGGAATTATCAATAACAAGCAGCAGTAACCACCCATATGAAAAAATTCTATAGTAAACTGTAGTCAATTATAGTATATTAAAGAATTTATTACACTTCGTTAACTTACTATTGTCAGTACTACAGTATGCTGCAGTACATGTTATAAGTATACTGCAAACTGTAGTAAATAGTAAATTGTAGTACACTGTATTATAGTATTTATAACAGTTTGTTAATTTATACTACAGCATACTTTAGTATTAACTGTAGTGAGTTCATTTTAGTAAATTACTGAAGTATACTGTAGTATTTCTACATTTTATTAATTTATATTCTACAATACTGTAGTGTTAAGTACAGAGATAATCAATGATTTAATATAGGATAATATGAAAATACAGTGTGTTCTGGTGCTATGTAAATGATGCTCTCTGTAGCACACTCTACTTCTCGAAACCGGTACAGACAGATATCATTTGTATCGTCGTCTGACATTTTGTAAGGCAAATGGTCTTCCAGCCGCGGTCTTCCGCAAACAAAGTTTAAGACAACATTGCAGCAAGAACGTTTAATTACCGTCAAATTTGTCCTGTTATTTTCCTACTGGTGAGATTGGAGAGCTCTCATGTAGTGCTGCACAATTAATCAAATTTCTAATCACGATTACGATTATGGCTGCTACGATTGCATAATCGCTCAAAGCCGCAATTACAAAAATAAATAAACAATTAAAAATGCCCACTTGCATTATTATGTGGTGACTGCATCCATTTCAGATATTTAATAACTATTTTCCCCAAAGACTTAAGTAGTAGCAGCTGGAAAGTATTGATAGTGAAGCAGATTTATTGTTGTAGATCAGGTGTGCCCAGCCGGAACTCTGCAGGAAGGTAGATCTCCAGGACCAGGGTTGGGCACCACTGTTGTAGATTAATTGTGCGGGCCCTGTATGGGCCTAGTGAGGGCTTCCTGGGGGCTAAGTGAGGGCTGGCTGTGCAGAGCCAGCGCTAAGAGGCCAACGCTTTACCAATGAGCAAATTCTCAGGGGCCCTGCACCGGGGGCCCTTAGGCTAGCCCTAAGTGAGCCCGTAAAGGGCCACCACAGGCCTGTTTGCAGGGTTAACGTGACTGTTTTTGAGGTATGATACTATGAACTTTAGTTTTGTGTTACCCCAACATTGTTACAGCGTGTGATCATGTCCTTCAGCTCTGCCTCGGTTCCTGATCTGGAGCACAAGTTGTAGCTGATTGGTTGATACCTCTGCCACCAAGGTTGCCAAGGATCGGTCACTACAATGCTCTCACTGGGGGGAGAGATCTGGAAAATTAAACAACAACGAACTGTTATTTTACAGGTTTTTACATTGTTGCAATCCTTTATAATTCAAAGCCATCTGTCAATATCTAATCTGAAAGCTCAGGAAGTTTCAAAACATCACATCTATCATTCTGTTACTTAAAAACAGTGCAGGCGAATTTGTGCTGGAATCAATAAGAATTGTAAACATACCTGAACTCCTCCGTAGCCATTTGGTGCCAGGTATCTCTCACATTCTTCAGCTATATCTGCCCACCGCCACTCAAACAGATGAACAATGGAGGTCCTATTATGTTTAGTGTTTGGGTTGTGCTGGGCAAAACACAGTCCAACAAGAGCAGCCACAATCAGCAGCTTCATTGTGCCTTCGTGCAGAGGAAAACGGCTTAGGGTGAGTGATCTCAGTGTCTCAAACACAATGCAATGAATGCTGAAAATCATCTACGGTTCAAGAGACCACCACACATGTGAAGTGCCAATCTCACAGCGTAGTTGCTTAAACCAACACGCAACCCTGAACCGACTCCACAATGTTTCATTTGTAATCAGTTGGTAATAATTCATTTTTGTATTAACCAGCATGTAATGTCTTTTGTTTCTCTAAAACACACACACAAACTTCACACGATAAAGAGTTTTATTTAAATGTAAAACTTGCTTCAAAATGAAGATTAAATCGCTAAAGAATTTCATCTGTTTTAAAACTTGTTACAAAGAACCGTGCTTTCCACTCTCTGCTTGTTTATTTTTGTTTCACAATATTAGTAGTTCTTGTCCTTGACATTACTGAAATTATGCCAAACTGTTGTCTAACTGTGCTGCCAAAAGCAATCTACTGTCAGAACTGGATATTTGTTGATTTTTTTTTACTTAAATTATAATGAATTTATTTTACATTACACTTACAGTCATTCAGCAGTCGCTTTTATCAAAAGCAATTTAGAAATGAGGACAATGGAAGCAATCAAAACCAATAAAAGAGCAATGATATGCGAGTGCTATAACAAGTCTCAGTTAGATTAAGGCGACACAGGCAGCAATGTTTTTTATTACATAATAAATCAAAAGAAAACCGATAGAATAGAAAAGGAACAGAGCAAGCTACTGGTTAGAGGCCTTTTCTGCTTTTGTTAATTATATAATAAAAACAAATAGAATGGAAAAAGATTAGAAAAAGCTAGTCTTAGTGTATATATAAAAAATAGAATTAGAATAGAGAGTGCTAGAGTTAGAGGGTCAAATAAAGATGGAAGAAGTGTGTTTTAGCCGATTCTTGAAGATGGCCAAGACAAATTGATGAACAGAGCTGTGATGTGCAATCTTTTTGGCTCAGTAACAATTCATCTTACTGCCGCATTCTGGATTAATTTTAGAGGTTTGATAGAACTGGCTGGAAGACCTGCCAAGAGAGCATTGTGATAGTCAAGTCTGGACAGAACAAGAGAACAAGGAGTTGTGTTGCATGTTCCGAGAGAAAGGGCCTGATCTTCTTAATGGTGAATAAAGCAAATCTACAGGACCAGGCAGTTTTAGTAATGTGGTCTGAGAAAGTCAGCTGATCATCAATCATAACGCCAAGGTTTCTGGCTGGTTTTGAAGGAGTTATGGTTGATGAGCCTAATTGGAAGGTGAAATTGTGATGAAACGATGGGTTTGCTGAAACCACATGCAGTTCTGACTTGGCAAGGTTGAGTTGAAGGTGATGGTCCTTCATCCAGCAAGAAATGTCTGTTAGACATGCTGAGATGCGAGCAGCTATCGTCAGATCATCAGGATGGAATGAGAGTAAGAATCTGATCAGTTCGAGACAAAAAAGAAGGAAACTCCGACCACACCTCAAGCCCCACACACACACACACACACACTTATTAAAAATATATATTTTAGCATATTAAAAGATATCTTATATTATAATACATTCTATTGTCCTGTAAAAAAACAAAAACAGCATTTAATAATCATGATAATATAATATTATAATAAAGTACTATAATATATTATAGTAAATTATATAGAATTGTTATTAAAGTACCTGATTTCCTTTGGAAACATTACAATTAATGATTTTGAAATAAATATCTTCTGCTCATCGAGGCTGAATTTATTTGATCAAAATAAGGTAAAAAAAAAAAACAGTTTACTATTTTAATATATTATAAAATGTAATGTTATGCCAGTCATGCAAAGCAGAATTTTCTTCATAATACCAGTTTTCAGTGTCACGTGATCTTTTAGAAATTATTACAATTTATTTTGATGCAAGAAACATTTCTTATTATTATCAATGTTGAAAAGTAGCGGTAGTTACTTTTTCCATTTATTGACTGACAGTGCGCTGACATGACCTGACAATGATCATCAAAATGAACAGAATAATTGATAATTAATATGACAACAACACAAACTGCATTACATGCTGCATTTACATCCATTCATCATTTCAATAGTGTACATGATATAAGAATTACACAAATATCTCAGAATATGCAGATCATGGCTCATCATTGTGAGTAATTTGTAGGAACTGAAAATGTAGCATAATATAAAAAATAACATCGACTACATTTATTATACTAAATGCTCAGTTTTAGACATGTGGCAACCCTTTCCTGCTGATCTTACTGTATAGAAAAAAAGCTGAAGATTACATTTCTCAAGACTATATATACACATTTACATAGTATGAACTTCTTCTCACTGTTCTAAACAGGTTCACAGATGCTGCTCCAAAATGTTAAAACAACAAAAAGTATGAGTATAAAAATGATTCTAACATGACACTAAGCCAAACACTGATCTCTCTCTCTCTCGCTCTCTCTCTCTATATATATATTATATTATGTGTGTTATTTCATTTCCATGTAGTATGTTGAAGTAACGTTACAAAAATAACTACAATTTATTAAAACTAATACTAAAGAAAATACCTATAAAAGACATAATAAATTCATACATAATTTATCTCAAATTAAAATAGAGAAATCAAATGGCAGTAGTGTATCAGTAATCCTAAAAAAAGAACACTGACAAAAACACATGCTAACAAACAACAACTTACACATAGTAAGAATTTTGTATATTCCATACATTCCATTGTTGTCCCCTTTAAATAATGATTTAATGATTTGATATTTATTTGCTGCCGTCACGGCTATAATGCTTCTCCAACAAGCCACTTCTTCTTCGGCTTTGGCCGTAGTACTGCGGGTTATTCCAGTAACATGCCCGTGGACACGGCATACAACGGTCCACATGTGTACTGCACGTCGACGCAGAAGTATAAATGAAAACTGACGCACAGCTTACGGCGTAGAGGCTATGGCGTAGGTCCGACGCAGAAGTATAAATTGGGCTGTAGCTGTCAGGCAAGATAGCAGATAGCAGTGGCGGCACATCATCTCTGCGTTCTAATTGGTCACATCGCATGTCAATCAAACTATAAATTTGGAGAGGTGCAGGTCAGACTACGGCGTAGGTTACGCCGTACTACACAGAGCTACAGCCTAGGTTCGACACAGAAGTATAAATTGGGCTCAGTATAAAATCTTCTACGTCATTCTCCCTCCGTGTCGATATGCAGTACATATGCAGACCACTAGTTGGCAAGCTCCACGAGCATCTTGTGTAACCCCGTAGTGCCACAGCAAAAGCCAAAGAAGAAGTGACTCATCAGAGAAGCATAGCGGTGACGACGGCTTAATATGCTTTTAGACAAACCATGTGCCAATCCATTAATCAACACCATTGCAGTATTTTGAGTATTTTCTCCTTAAAACGTAAGTTATGAATATAACTATGGATCTATGAGACCGAAAGATGTCCGTCAATACGGTCTTAGAATGATCATAGAATGATAACCTTCGATCCACCTTCTCTCGAGACCTTATGTAACAAAGTAATGCCCATTACCCAGGAGGCGGAGCTTCCCACACTATAAAAAGCGGGATGAACTTCCGGCTCATTTTCTTAACTTGAATGCCTAGTGTTCTGAGCGACAAGGATAGTGATGGTCATCCTTCGGTCTCATAGATCCATAGTTATATTCATAACTTACGATCTATTTCCACCTCACTTTGACCGTTTTGACAGTCTTAATAGGATAACCTATACCAAAAGGGTTCGCGAGGAACAGAAGAATTAGATTTCTTAAATCTCGCTGAGCAACAGACATCAGAACTGCAGTGCTCACAGGTGCTGCACGGTTTACATCAATTCTATACATTTCAATAGTGTAAATGATGTAGTAGACCATGAAGTTGCCACACAAATATCTCCCACAGAACTCCTTTAGTGCAGTGGGATCATGGCTCATCATGGGTGTGAGCTCGTATTCCTGTAGGAACTGAAAACCCCGTTCAGCATAGGTATAAGAAATAACATCGACTACCCATTGACAAATGCTCTTTAGACAGCGGCAACCCTTTCCTGGCCTTACTGTAGTAGAAAAAAAGCTGAAGATTAGCTTTCCTCAAGACTGAGTACACTTACATAGTATGCAATGCCCTCACTGAACACAGGTTCACAAATAGCTGCTCCTGTTCTGCATGTGAGGAAATGGTTAATATTGAACCAACTCCAGTACCCTAAATTGTAACTTGGGCTTAACTTTTGGCAAAATGCAGGGTTAGGCTAAGTGACACTCCCGTGCCATCTGCTTTCTACCGCTAACAATATCCACTAACAGAGAGAAAACAGAGCTCTCCTACCTGCTTAGCAGAGCAGAGAGCCAAGAGAAAATCCATTTAGAGAGACATATTTAAATCTGTTTCAACAATAGGCCCATACTGGGACTCAGTAAGATAGTTCAATACAAGAGGCAAGTCCGAACTTGGTGCCCACAGAGTACAGTCTGGACATAGGTCAACTCCCTTGGGAAAATTACTTAAAGGAAGTAGGCCTAATAGCTGGTCATTGGCCCTTCACAAAATGCTGAAATAGCTAAGGCACAACTCTTGTTTGTACTGGCTGCTTTGCCTTGATCCAGTTGAAACTGTAAAAAAGAAGGACAAGTGGCAGAGAACTGGGTTCACCTTAGTGTTCACGCACCAGTTTAAAATAATTTTCCAACTTAGTGAGTAATTGGCCCGAATAGATGGGACTCTAGCATTGCTCAGTGTCTCGTGTGTCATCTAACTGTTGAGAGACAGACTCCACAGAGACCATACCCACAAGTGCAGAGCAGTCGGGTTTGGATGCCCAATCTGTCCGTCTGTCTGTGACAGAAGATCTGCTTGAGCTGGCAACTGCCATAGGCAGCTCTGTATCGATCGAATCAGGTCTGGACCCATGGCCTTCCTGGCCAGCATGGAGCCACCATCACAGAGTATTGACCCTACTTGATCCTCTGAATGACTTGAGGAATCAACGGAAGAGGGGGAAAGCATACAACAATCCTGTTGGCCATTCTTGAGATTTTGAGAACACCTTGGCCAGAGCAGTCCTTCTGTATCTATAGGGGAATACCATTCCTGACAATGGTAGTCACCACTACTTTGGGTGTAAGCGTCACTGGACAGGATATCGGCTACCACACCTGGGATGTGAATTGTTCTCAGAAATGCTAGACAGCGCCATGCCCAAGTCAGTAGCTACTTAGTCACATGGAAACGGCACAGCGTTGCGACTTCGTACCACCCTGGTGAATTATATGATACACTACAGTGGTGCTGCCTTGTTCTCACTAACACATGCTTGTGATGAGTGAACATAGCAACCCCTTGAGGCAAGAAGTTTGAAGAGGCATTTAGTTTGAGCACATTTGTGTGCTTCAAAGACCAATGGAGCTTCCACATGCCCCTAAATGACCAGCCCTCCCAGACAGCTCTCCAGCCTGTCATTGATGCATCTGTTGTGATCACTGCTCTTCTGTGAGGAAGAACTCCCAGTGGAACTCCTCTGAGAAGAAAGTCTCTGTTCCTCCAGGGGAGCAGAGTAGGTTAAATTCTTTGGACTTTGCTCTGGAAGGTATCTGTGTTGGTTCTGCTAAACTTTAATTAAAACTGAAACTAGAACTGAAACTAAACTATATAAAAACTAAACTAAAACTAACTAAAATATTAATGAAAATAATACAAACTAAACTGAATTTTAAAGCAAATTTGACAACTATATTAAAATAAAACGAATGTAAAAATTAAAACTATCATAACCTTGGTAACTGAAGGGGGCGAAGGCCTGAGACCATTCGAGCAATACTCTTGGCGAATCATTTTGAAGAGTACCTTTAAGTATTGGTTGGGACTCATGAGGTTGGGAATGGGCCAATAACCACCCATTTTTTCCCCCAATTGTGGAGCAACCCCATTTTGCGGTGCGCTGGGACCTCTGAAATGGCTCCTTTTTTTCAACAAACTTTGAACTTCCTCCACCAATATTGGCTCTAAAAAAGGTATCCTTGACAAAGTCATTTGGACAATGGCCTCTTCTCCCTGAGGCACAGATAATGGGGAATAAATGGGGGAATAAATGGATCAGGAAAAGGAATTATGAGCCTCAATCTGTCCATTTTCTGAGATAAGCTCTGAAGAGTAGTCATAATCCTAAAATGTACATCTATACTTTATGTTGGTAGAGCAGTGGTTGGTTTATCCACACACTTATTATTTGTTGGTTTCAAAATTGTAGTCATACTGGTGGTCACATCATGTTTGCGAGCGCACTTATGATCATGACCATCTAAAGAGCATTCCCACTTTCTACCATGCTCAGCCACCATACTGCAAATCTGGTTCGCATAACAGAGTCGTTCCTCTCTAGGCAGGACGGGGCCCAGGAGCAGGACTGGGTAACCCTGCCTTAGAAAACAGGCAAGGCTGTGGGAGAGCACGACGCATCTTGTTTGACTCGCATGTGTCTGGCGGGCCTGGCTGCTACCAGGGAAGCAGCGGTGGGATATGAACCCACATCCCAGAAGAGACTGGAGCCTAACTCCAGCTCCCTAGACCACTTTCACAAGCTGCACTGCAATAATTATTCCTATTCTCTGTCAGGGGAGCAATCTAGACATGAGGGGCATCCCGATGGGGGGTCCATTGCTGATTGACAAAACCGGCAGCACTGAGATGGCATGGTCGCTATTGCAAGTGCAGTAAATTAAGCCAACAAAAAGATGACCTTCACCTGTACACGAATGTACTTAGAAGGCTCATGCCAACCCCCACTGATCGTGATGAACTTTGGGGGGCGCTATCCAGTCAGGGGGGGCCCATCGGAAAAGTCATGTGCCCCAACACAAGTGGGATGAATGAAAGAAAAAGGGCACTGCACAAGTGCCTGGACAACTAATCTCTCTTTTTTTAAATAAAAATCACTGAACAGAGACGATACTTGTTCTCAACTTCTTTCATTGTCCAAACAGACGTGTGTGTGTGCGTGTCTAGTGAATTTTTGTAAAAGTTGCTCATGATCTGTCTGCTGCTGATAGATGGCTGCTGGTGTGGTCCTCACTGGCCCTCTCTGGCTGGCTCTGACCTGTGCTGCCAGGTTTAGGGCTGCTAATTTGCTGGCCTACTTGCCCCTGCCGGGTGGATTGGCTCTAACCTGCACTTTACTGCATCTACCCGTCTTTGACATGGTTTCTTCTTGAAGAAACCTTAAATGTATTGCTGCTGTGCCTTACTTTGTCCCCTTTAAAAATTACACAAAATTCTATAAAAAAACTAACTTAATCATCAATATTACACAAATAGTATATTTAGCAGCCATATTATAATCCGATTGCAAACTAAACAAAAAAAGAACATGTAATACCACATGCAAAAACGTTTGTTTATTCAATACAAACAGGTGTTTACTATTCTATATCTTAAAATCCCAAGTGTCTTTATGCTAACATTATTAAAACCCCACATTTCAGCGTTCACCGCTGAACTGTTACTACAGACTAGTTGGAAAAGTGATTGTGCCTTTAATCTTTGAAACAACAGGAAGAAACGTAACATAACGATTTCTATTTTAAGCAGTGCTGGTGCATCGCGGCAACAAAAATAAGCACAAACTCTAAAGAGCAACAGATTTTCAACACGCCTATAGTTATAATTTTATACTTACAATGACTGCAGCCTGCGAAATCACGCTTCTCCTTTTTAAGCTGTGTAATTGACTGCACTCTGATCCAATGGCATCGTATACAGTCTACACCGCATACTGTACCATCTGCGACAGCTGAGGAAATTCAGGGTCTCACCAGCAATCCTTAAAACTTTCTATTCAGGGGCCATAGAAAGTGTACTGACTCAGTGCATCTCAGTGTGGTATGGTAACTCATTAAATCAGGACTGCAAAGCTCTACAGAGAGTTGTGCGCTTAGCTGAACGCATCTCAGGGTCTGCTCTCCCCTCTCTGCAGGACATCTACCTCAAACGCTGCAAAAGCAGAACTGCTAAAATCCTCAAAGACTCAAATCACCGCGGTAACCATCTTTTCTTTTTATTGCCATCTGGCAAGCGCTTCAGGAGCATGATGGCAAAACTGAGAGACTGAGGAGGAGCTTCTTCCCTCAGGCCATCAGGCTCCTAAACTCAAACTCGGTCTCATAACATCAACATGACTCAATTTAATAATCACTTAATAATCAGTAAGATATTCATTATTCTCTACCATTCCTATAGCTGCTATGTAAATACCCTTTACAAACTGTTTGCACATTCTTCTTGCACATTCCTGCTTTTATTATTATAATTATTTATTAAGTCTTATTAAACTTCTTTTTTTTCATACCTATATTTATGTATATTCTCTTGTGTTTGTGTTACATATAATTGCACTGTCCATGGAGCGGAGCTGACTTACATTTCACTGCTGGTTATATTCTGTATATTTGTGTATGTGACGAATAAAACTCTTGAATCTTGAAAAGGAGGCTCAACCAAATATTGAATGCATAGAAATTAACATAATTTTCAGAAGCCTGACATTTCGGTTTAAATTATCCTTTTTTTTATTGATCTGATGTAATATTCTACGTATTCATGTAATATGTAATAGACACTGAATTTTGGGTTTTCATTATCTGTAAGACATAATCATCTACATTTTAAGAAATAAAGGCTTGTAATATATCACGCATGTGTAATGAATCTATATAATATATGAGTTTCACTTTCCAAAATGAGTGACAAAAATGTTGACCTGTTTCATGATATTCACATTTTGAGGTGTACCTGTAGTTGTTTTGGATAAGAATAAAATTTCAGGTCCGACAATATCGTGTCTTTTCGAACACCTGACCTGATTTATATTTCACTACTGATTATATTCTGTATAATTGAGTATGTGACGAATAAAAAAACCTTGAACCTCTATGAACACACTTAACCTAACTTGGCCAAAAAATCGCAGGGGACGAATTTAAGTTTTATTAAAAGGTGTTTGCATATTCTACACTCGTGGTGCACGCGCTCATTAGGATAGGTTAGATGCCTGCCTCCGTTCCAAGTCCCGATCAAGCACTTTACCGATACATCTGCTCTCCTCTCCTCCTCCTGCCTGGCTCATTGGCACGCATCACTCACTGCAGAGCAAGCCTGTTCTTGATAAAGCTGCTGTGAAAACGTGGGAAAAGCCAAGTAAGTTGGGGTGAAGCGATCTTTATATAGGCAGAGCAAAATACTTAATCGCCCCATCTATATCGCATTGTGATTGGGTGGTTTACGCTGTCAATACAGGAGACAAACCAATGGGCCACTAGATGCTCGTTGTCCCTGCGTGATGGTCCTTGGCAAAACAATTCTGGAAAATTAATTTCCCACCAGGAATATGCCCGATTGTCAATCCAGCCCTGCGAGTCAGATATTGCACTTGCATTT
Source organism: Gymnocypris eckloni scoliostomus (assembly GCA_027564155.1). Classification (NCBI taxonomy): domain Eukaryota; kingdom Metazoa; phylum Chordata; class Actinopteri; order Cypriniformes; family Cyprinidae; genus Gymnocypris; species Gymnocypris eckloni. The sequence continues at coordinate 29,732,073 of CM050428.1, forward strand.
TTTCAACTCGCTCCAAAACTTCCAACAGGTATAGATTGGAGACCGTCTGATTTTCCGGACATCCACTCTGTCGACCATTTTCGATTTTTTTTTTTTTTTGATCCAGAGATGTTTGCTGCGTCATTACACTTGAACTCGGCATCCAGAGATTTATTTGTGTACGAATGCAGAGCAGCTCAAACAGGCCTATCTTCATCCATCGCACTCTTTGAAAAAAATTTTGAAAGACGAAAGAACAAAAAAATACTTACTCGGATCGGTAACTAAATTATTGTTATATTCCCTTTAACATGTCAAGTTACAGAGGCCTATCAATTACAAAACAAGTGCAGAGCTTCAGCACATGGATGTTACTCGGTCGCCATCTTGGCCCCCTCGTTCAAGAACGACCCATCACTAGATTCAATCAGGCTTCAGCATTTTAAGGAAAAGGGTTTCCCCATTCGTAATGTCGAGAGGCCGACTGGTTCAGGTGGTGCGTTCGATGCTATCATGAAGGATGAAACTTTCTTCAACATAAATTTACAGTATGCTGAATTTAGCGTTATTCGCCATCTTACCAAAGACATCCATCTCCAGAGATATTCATCTTTTTGTCTGATGGTTTAGTTCACATCTATAAGATTTATTACATGAAAACCACACATAACACAGATGACAAAGTAAAACAGTTAGTATAATAAACACACATATAACATTAATGATATTATATTATTATAAAGTTAAATGTAGTTTTATAAGGCATCATGACACTTCAAGTTGTAAGGACTTGTTCAATAACATCATAACATTTTTTTAGACATGACTAAGTGACAATTAGGGTGACCATACATGCTATTCTTCCCGGACATGCCCTGGCCAGGATTTCTATATTGCTTTGATTCAAAGTACCTCGAGAGCGTTTCGAAAACATAAGGAAACAATGTCATACACCGGACACAAATAAAGCCAAAACCTAGATAGGTAATGTAGAAAACCTGGCCAGGACGCATCTGGGAAAAGTGGCATGTATGGTCACCTTACAGAAACAGATGTATGCCAAATCTATAATATTATATAGGTTTAAGTCAATCATGAGGAATTCTGAATGCTTTATATCCATTAAATCACTTATTATACAAAACCATGATCCGCACTCACACTTTTCTTTTCATTTTTTCTACATTTTATCACCAATAGGACAAGGACACATACGTTTTGGCTAAAGGCATTACTCAGTCTGTATTAATTGCATAAACTGACCCTGAATTGCCAACAATGTCAACCGTGTTAATCCTTGTCAACTGTGTTACAGCTGATGGGTAACATAGTTGACAGGTAACACAGTTGACATTTCGGCCATTTTAGGGCCTTGTGCAAACTGCTGACCTTGGACTAGTTATTACATGACCTTGATTAACTTATGTTTTTATATTCTTTCTCTACATATTTATAAGTATAACATGTGACGCAAGTTCACCAGAACATGTTGATAACACAGTTAACGGTCAATTAAATTACTCTACGTGCAGACAATACTATAGATAAAATATTGAAGAGGAGAAGTTATGGCTTTCCACACTGTCTTCAAATTTCCCTCCAAAAAAGTGATATTGGACATGTGGATTTGGAACAAACCATTTCTGATTTATATGGGTTTTTATAGTGAATAATATGAATAATCAGTTGACACTGATTTCTCAGACGTACACAAAATGGATGATTTAATATAGATGCATGAGCAAAATGTTTTTAAAACACCCTTCTCATTATTTTATGATTATTTTGGACAAATAATTATAAGAAATATATACAGAAACATATATTTTGGAGCTAATCTGAAGAGCAAAACCTTACATTTACCAAACCGGACAGCACAAAAACAGCAACTTCCAGTACAGAATAAGCTATTTTTGGAAGATGAAAGATGAATATCTGTTGGATTTTTGTATTAAATTAATTAGAAAAGTTATCATTATTTGAAGTGAAAAGTTAATGAGAAATTTGTCAAATTGATAATAGTTTCCATGGATATGACATGTACCCCTAATTATAGAATGCCTGTAATACATTAAAATAATATCGCAAGACATTTTCAGTATCAAGCAGCAAAATGAACTGTTTTCGGAAGCTAGACCCATACAATTTATAAATGGCCGCGCCCATTTTTACGGCAAGAAACAGGTGAATACTCATACATTTTACATTGCCATTCTGCAAATACATTTCAAAATCCAGCTAAATTATTTCCTAATTTACGTGCTACAAGCAGGGCCGTACGCAGGTTTTTATAAATACAGAGGTCCCAAAATGGAGATTGGTAGGTGTTTCGGGGCATACTCCCCCGAGAAAATCTAGATTTTCCTGATTTACATGCAGTGGCGAATTAAGACACTTTGGTGACCCTGGGCAACGGCACCTGGAGCACCCACCCCCCGAATCGCCACAAAAAAATATATATCTATTTATTTTTTACTTTTTGGGGGGTATATTAGTAAACTGATCTGATAACGAGGCTACAAAAATCCTTACATAATCGGTCACCACTTTTTACACTGTATTCTGAAATTATTATATAATTATTATATAATTATATAACACTATAAAATATATAATAACTTGTGATACCACCTCTTACAGGTGCAATCTGTTCTAAGATAAGATATAAAATCTGAACTGTATGCAGCAAATTGAAACATTTTATAACTAGTGAAGCCAGCTGTTACAGGTATACTAATCCAATCTGTTAATTACTTCAATCTCTATGGAAAAAGTAAAGATAGTCTTTTAAGAGTCATTGTTGTCCTCAGCTCATTTTTCATTCATTTATATTAATTTACAAAATCATTTTCTAATGTTTTACTCCCTTGTGTAAAAAGGGTGTTTTCAGAAACGTGACAATGAGTGCATGTCTTGTTTTCAAATAAAATAAAATAAAATAAAATCACTTTTATTGTCACATCACCAACCATGTGCCGTGGTGAGTGAAAAGCTTGGGAGCGTGCTCCAGACAGTGCAGAATACAATTTACATGTTTAACAAATAACAAATACATGTTTACAATAGACGTTTAACAAATAAAAATAATTTGCAATAATATACAAACATAATACACAAATGTACATAGAGGGGTTTTAGATATAATGGTTGGTATATAGATGTTGGCAGAGTAATATTGTAATATATGAAATATGAGACTGTATATGTAATATTTAAATTACATATACAGTACTTAACACATGTATTAGGTCACCACCCAATGCTAGGTTTGTGCCACAGCTGCCCTAAACTAAGCATTGGTGTATTGGTGATTACAAAAATATATAATTTTTTATGTTTCTGTAATGATTAATCCACCATAAGACATTTGGGCTGTTAACAAGCAAATTAAATCAACACGGAAGCTGCATCTGAAGAGTGTTTTTAGATGTATTTACACACCGTTTGATGCAAGACATGAATGCATTTAACATGCAATTTCAATTGCATAAATAATGTTTTGATATATTAAACATAGAACGTTGAATACTGATATTTGCAATTATTTAAAACATGAAAAAAATAGTGATGTCCGCACACTGATATAACTGTGCCACATTTCGACCATCAGGTGAATTGCAGAAAAACAAACTCTTTGTGTGAAATGTATTAACTATATGAAGTGGTATAGATATATACATTTTCTTCCCCCATGTCTTGAATATTGTAATCATTCTAAATGCATTTTATTAAACTGAATTGTGCAGTGAAAGAACATGCGCACAAGTCTAGACTTCATGTAACATAATGTAGGGGTGTTTTAAATGGTTTTTGCAAAATACTCGATAATGTCAAATCGCACATCGTTAAAACAACAATTCCGATATTATCGCAGATGATATACAGGTGCTGGTCATATAATTAGAATATCATCAAAAAGTAGATTTATTTCACTAATTCCATTCAAAAAGTGAAACTTGTATAATGTATACATTCATTCCACACAGACTGATATATTTCAAGTGTTTATTTCTTTTAATTTTGATGATTATAAGTGAAAACTAATGAAAACCCCAAATTCAGGATCTCAGAAAATTAGAATATTGTGAAAAGGTTCAATATTGAAAACACCTGGTGCCACACTCTAATCAGCTAATTAACTCTAAACACCTGCAAAGGCCTTTAAATGGTCTCTCAGTCTAGTTCTGTAGGCTACACAATCATGGGAAGACTGCTGACTTGACAGTTGTCCAACAGACGACCATTGACACCTTGCACAAGGAGGGCAAGACACAAAAGGTCATTGCAAAGAGGCTGGCTGTTCACAGAGCTCTGTGTCCAAGCACATTAATAGAGGCGAAGGAAGGAAAAGATGTGGTAGAAAAAAGTGTACAAGCAATAGGGATAACCGCACCCTGGAAGAGGATTGTGAAACAAAACCCATTCAAAAATGTGGGAGATTCACAAAGAGTGGACTGCAGCTGGAGTCAGTGCTTCAAGAACCACTACGCACAGGCGTATGCAAGACATGGGTTTCAGCTGTCGCATTCCTTGTGTCAAGCCACTCTTGAACAACAGACAGCGTCAGCGTCTCACCTGGGCTAAAGACAAAAAGGACTGGACTGCTGCTGAGTGGTCCAAAGTTATGTTCTCTGATGAAAGTAAATTTTTGCATTTCCTTTGGAAATCAGGGTCCCAGAGTCTGGAGGAAGAGGAGAGGCACAGAATCCATGTTGCTTGAGGTCCAGTGTAAAGTTTCCACAGTCAGTGATGGTTTGGGGTGCCATGTTATCTGCTGGTGTTGGTCCACTGTGTTTTCTGAGGTCCAAGGTCAACACAGCCGTATACCAGGAAGTTTTAGAGCACTTCATGCTTCCTGCTGCTGACCAACTTTATGGAGATGCAGATTTCATTTTCCAACAGGACTTGGCACCTGCACACAGTGCCAAAGCTACCAGTACCTGGTTTAAGGACCATGGTATCCCTGTTCTTAATTGGCCAGCAAACTCGGTGACCTTAACCCCATAGAAAATCTATGGGGTATTGTGAAAGCGGAAGATGCGATATGCCAGACCCAACAATGCAGAAGAGCTGAAGGCCACTATCAGAGCAACCTGGGCTCTCATAACACCTGAGCAGTGCCACAGACTGATCGACTCCATGCCACGCCGCATTGCTGCAGTAATTCAGGCAAAAGGAGCCCCAACTAAGTATTGAGTGCTGTACATGCTCATACTTTTCATGTTCGTACTTTTCAGTTGGCCAAGATTTCTAAAAATCCTTTCTTTGTATTGGTCTTAAGTAATATTCTAATTTTCTGAGATACTGAATTTGGGGTTTTCATTAGTTGTCACTTATAATCATCAAAATTAAAAGAAATAAACACTTGAAATATATCAGTCTGTGTGGAATTAATGTATACATTATGCAAGTTTCACCTTTTGAATGGAATTTGTGAAATAAATCAACTTTTTGATGATATTCTAATTATATGACCAGCACCTGTATATCACACACCCCTACCGCGGAGGCATCTCAGATGAGAGAATATCTGTTATCTTGGCTTTTAATCCTTGCAGCACCAAATCAGAATTAATATAGCCAAAGGTAATTATTTTACAACTTCTGACATTGGAACATACCGAGAATATACCGAGAACAAAATACCGAGAACAAATGTCCTGACATTTTATCCTACCCGTCAGATTTTCCTACCTCGGTTTACTGCGCATGCGCACATCAATATTGTATCCTTTTTCTCACGCTGAACAACAACATTTAAGATATCTGCATTATTGTAAGGGTAGGTTTAGGGTTAGTATAGACGTTAATAAAACACAATCTAATTGGTAGAAAAAATATGTATTGTTAGTTTCCGGTACTAGATGTATCCCTTCTATACACAACCGCGAATATAACACGTAATTACTGTATGTGCATTACTGTAAGGGTAGGTTTAAGGTTGTGGTATGTGTAAACATTAATAAAACATAATTTAACAGGTAGAATTGTTCGTTATCGAATTGTACTACCACTGTTAAAATCTGACAGGGTAACGTTAGGACAAATCGGTACGACCCTGGCTATAAAGGCATTTCCAAGAATAAGCGTCAGTGCTATGGTACATGTCCAAAAACAAACAAAAACTATTAGTATAATACCAACAAACAGAACTATATATACGCCAAATGTATCTTATTTTGTATGGAGCTACACACAATTGTTTGTCATCTCACGTGTAACAGGTTCGTGCGGAATCTTCTCCAAGCAGCCAGTGTTTAGCACGGAGAGCTTTGCGCGCGATTCACTTCCGTTTCCAGTAATTTCTACGAGCAGCTAAACCAGAGGTAGCAGTCGAGAGGGTTCCAGAAGCGAGAGTTCACGCGTGGCGGACACACATCTGTCACAACCCACAGCTTCATTCATTTTCAGCAGAATAGCTGTATTGCATCATTATGGCGAAGTGGGGAGAAGGAGACCCTCGCTGGATCGTGGAGGAGAGAGCGGATGCTACAAATGTCAACAACTGGCACTGGTGAGAGTCACCGGCTCATCCACTCACGCAAGCCATCTTGATGCTAAATGCTAAAGCACAGTCGCCTCTGATCCGAGCTGTCCTCTTTGAATCTGAAGACTCACGAAGACTCGGCTGGAGAAAATATAATAAGGACAACGGGACAGCTCACTGCGACCGAGATAGCTGAAGTTGTTGTTGTTTTGGTGGTAATTTTATCTATAAAGTGAAATGGTGGTGTCCTGCTAACGTCAGTTGTCTGTTAGCGTCGTCATTTTATTCATGCCATGCTTTCACAGCATCTTTCATGCGACTGCTTTCTTGTCGATATTTTTCTATTAACGTTAGTTGACGAAAATCTTGTTTTTGTTAGTTTATTACTTGGGTTGTTGTCAGCTGTTGTTGTTGTTGTCGTCGTCTGACAGTTTTCATCCGTTACGCTGTTCGTTGTGTCTGAGCTTCAACAGCGGAAAGCAGCATGGACACTGAATATTACATACTCTCGGGTTTCTTCGAGCAAATTATTCGATGAAGCGTGATAAATGGGAGGTTAATTAGGTTTACGCGGATTTTTGAGCGTAATTATATCTGGATTAATTACATAATGAGTGAAGGAACGATAAGCTGAAGCATTTCAACCATTATATGTGTTTGGCAGCGTCTCCATCCATAAGTGAAAATGAGGTTTAGTTGTCAACAAAGCCTTTAGAATCTGGTTTCAACTATGACCTCTTTAAGAAACATAATTAAGCAAGACTGTCACATAAACCCATGGTTTGTCAAGGGTTGAGTCATGGAAAACCTGGAAATAAAGATGATAAATATTACTTTTTTGGACACAGGCCTTGAAAAGTATTTTCTCTTTACTAAATTTCATGAACAAAGTACAATTGAATGACATTCAAATCTCAGGACATTTATGTATTCATGGAGACATTTGTATACTGATAATTATTATAGCCTAATGATTTAGTTTGTTCATTCGAAGAACAAATGAAAATCGACATCAACGATCTGTATATTATTTATTTATACAGTTGACTAATATTTTCACTGCGATGTCGAAATTGTAATAGACGATTCTGAAAATTCACAAGTATCAAAAGTTTTGGTGTCTTAACAATGTTTTAGTAGAATACAAAGGTTATATGGGTCTTTTTTTTAGCAGAGTAAATGTCCATTTTGGTAAGGCAAGTACAAACCACTGGGTCGGAAGAAAAATCCTCAGTGTTGAACTAATATGAATGCATATGCCTTGTATTATTAGGACCGAGAGGGACGCCACAAGCTGGTCTTCAGAGAAGCTGAAGGAGCTGCTCATGGGGTTGCAGGTGGAGAATGAAGAAGGCAAGTGTGAGATCACCGAAGTCAGCAAGGTGGAGGGAGAAGCATCCATCAATAACCGCAAAGGGAAGCTTATATTCTTCTATGAGTGGAATCTGAAGGCTGCCTGGGGAGGTGAGGAAAGAGATTTGGATCAGAGAATGAATATGGCCAAATAAATGTTTAACTATCAGTTATTTACGTTTGGTGGCTTTATAAACATGATATTATTTACATGATTTGGGCTGTCTGTTTGTATAGGGACTTCAAAATCAGGCATCAAATACAAGGGGGATATTGAAGTTCCTAACCTTTCGGATGAAAATGACATGGACGACTTTGATGTAAGTTACACAACACACTGTGCCTTCACCAGACGAAGGCCTCAAGATGCCTTAAAAGGATTTAAAATAAGACAAAACAACAAAAAATCGAGATGTTTCTTCTTCTAATTCATTTTTTGTTTTAAGTGTTATTACTGAATATTGAATTGAACTGTTATTTCCACAGTGTTGGAAACCTGGATATATGAGGAAGCCTCATTTTAAAAGTATGATTTCTAGACCTGGATGATTCATGTACAAACATCTTACAACTTTATGAGTATTTTTGATAATGAATATACATTTCTAGTTATGCTAAGTTGTAAAATGTTTTTATCAGGTAGACATTCTGAATATTTATCTTTAAATCCTTATTCTGTAAATCACAGAACTGGAAAAGTCATGGGGCCTTTAAACAAAAATCTTGGCTTGGAGTCAAAAAAAGTTAAGAAGCACTGATCTAAAGTATCTAACACAGAAGTCATTTGTTTGGTGATGAATTAAATTGCTATGCTGAGTATTTCTACTATGTAAGTGATTAAATTGAGTATTTTTTGGGGGGTCATTTGCAGATCAGTGTGAGTCTTTGTAAAGATGAGCCCGAAACGGTGCTGCTTTCTCTGATGAGGAGCGAGGGAGTCAAAAAAATCCGCACGGTGCTGGCCAGTTACGTGGACTTCCTCAAAACAGGTAAGTCTCGCTGAGACGCCAAAATCAGCACCATGCATATTAGTTTTATAAGCATTGCTGCTACTGCATTGTCTATTGGATGTGGATTGTTATACTCTGTTGTAGAGTTCACACAGGGCATGATCCTGCCAACAGCCAATGGCGTGTCGAAACAGCAGACAGCGCAAGCAACAACCAAGTCCAACAAAACTCAGGTGAGCTATAAATTATACTTCTAAATGCTTCTTTGAATAAACTGATTTGTTTGTTACCCATTGGCCCCAATAATATTTGAATACTTATGCCACATTAATGAGTTTGTTTTAAATACATAAAACCAAAGCATGAAGCATCTACAAACAAGTTATCTCGACCTTTTCTCTTTTAATGTAATTTTTGTCTATGAAGCAAGTAAGCTCTAATTTTGAACATTAAATCTATTTCTATCATTACCAATACTATCTGTGGACTGTCTTTCATTAAAAGAAATGGCATTTGCTTTGATATTTTGTTATATTCGGTTATATAACGCAATGTGAAAATGTATTATAGGACATTTATTCATGCTTAAGTGTCTGGATATGATGTCATGTCATGATGTATTGAAAACAATAATTTAAATATGCTAAAAATCTTATTAAAACTTTACTACTAAAGTATTTATTATTGAGCTAAGACATAAACCCTCCATTGTTATATCTTAATAAACTGTATGCTTTGTTGAAAATGTTTCAGTGGAGCTTGATTTAGCATGACAGATCTGCTCCGATGTGGCGATTAAATCAACCACAGATGGTGATTCAAATTGGGCAGCTTCAGTTTATACTTACGTGTTTGTTTTTTCAGATTGGCTCATGTAGCGCTGCTCCTCCTCCTAACACAGGGGTAAAGATCCCCACCTGCAAGTTCTCATTAAAGGACACCTTCCTCACCTCACCAGAAGATCTTTACAGGGTCTTTCTCAATCAGGATGTGAGTTTTCTGCCGCCTCTACAGCTGACAGCCACTAGCTATATTTCCAACCACCTATTTGTATGTGCATTTTAGGATATTGTATAAAAAACCGCTGGATGGAAACGCCAAGATGTGCATAAATTCTAAAATTGTGCATTAAAAAACGTATGCGCTCAACTAAGTAGGATACATTTCATAGCCTGTAAGAAATCACGCCCATAAACTATGATTGTAACACTTTTACCGAATAAATTCCTTAATGCGCATTAAAAAAGACGTGTGACTTTGCGATGGGACGGTATAAAATCTGACCAAACAACAGACCAATCTCATTTTACAGCATCTGAACTGCTAGTTTTGTCATTCTAAAATGCTTGAGCAAAGCTTCATTATAAATAACTCCCACAACTGCGTTCCTAAACAGCAGGCTCGGAAAATAAGATAACATAACTGCGTTTCATCTGCACACTCTATACAAAAAATATTATATACAGAGCCTTTTTTTCCAGATACATTTTTCTTCATGATATTTACCTGATATTAATCAGGAAGTTATTATTTTGTTCTCTTCAAGTCGCTGGATGGAAACAGTGCTTTATTTAATTTTGCGGATCAGTTTAATTCGTACCTTTGGATGGAAACATAGCTACTGACTCCCTAAGCTCTTATTATTTAATGAGCGGATCATTTCTCATTAGTGATTACATTTGTTTGAGAGGAATGAACAAATGGTGTTACAGATGGTGCAGGCTTTCACACGCAGCGGTGCTGTGGTTGAGGCTGAAAAGGGTGGAAAGTTTCGCCTGTTGGATGGAAACGTGAATGGAGTGTTCCAGGAGCTGGTGAGATTTCCGTTTCAAATCACGTAAAGCTTGATGACTGGAGACGCTGTCCTTTACATCAACAGTGCAGCTAAAAATACTGTACATTCAGTGATGAATGAAGTATTTGATTTATGAATCCATGTGCTGTGGGTTTGACAGGTTCCCGAGGAGAAGATAGTCATGAAGTGGAGGTTCAACTCATGGCCTTGTGGTAAGAGAAATGTGCACACCTTGAGTGGCCACACTGGCATTTGCAAGTTTTGCAATCAGATACATTTTAGTGTGTGTTATATCTACAGTGTTTGCTGTAGTAATGATGTAAGTGCTGGATGCTGAAAGCCACTGAGCTATTAGTGTGGAAAAATGCACAGAGACCTTTAAAAAAAGCATTTAGCAATTATGCATTCAATTGACAATAATAATGCTATCAAGTGTGTATTCTTAATAAATACTGTTCTACTGAACTTTCTATTGATCAAAGAATCACAATTCCCCAAAAAATATTTTTCGTTTTTTCAACATTGATAATAATAAGAAATGTTTCTTGAGCATTCAATCAGCACATTATAATGATTTTTGAAGGGCCTTGCGACACTGAAGACTGGAGTTTTACATTCACAGGAATAAAATATGAATGTATAATATGTTATTTTAAATAGTAATATTACTGATTTTAATGAACAAATAAATGCAGCCTAAAGGCTGATTCACACTGAGCGTGATGTGAAAAGCTAGGCTAATCACAGACGAACTGTGCTTTCTCACCGAGTGTGAAACCTTTGTTCACTTTGAATCTCACACCTACACACTAGGTGGCGCTGACCAATAATGCATTTCCCCTCAGATATGGATTTAACAGCATCTGCTGCTCAATACAGCATTACATTAAGATAAATATAAGTTTTATTTAGTGCCTTTCTGTAGCTCAAATAAAGGTTCTTACACCAGAAATACAAACTATCTATAATGCTTACCAAAATATATCTTAAAATATAATTATAGGTACAATTAACAACAAGCTAAACTTTAAACTTACAATTTATGTGATTTATTAATGTCTTTGGTTAAACCCCACTTTGAGTACTTCTAACTAATCTAAAGTGGGTTTTATTCTATAATAGGCAGACATGCACTCTTTGTATGTTTTATAAGGGATTGAACGCTACATTGTCATAAACATCCTTTATTGTTATGAAAATACCTTGAGCTGCATTAAAACCCATACAGAAAATATATTGTCATATTCATGTCTATTTGCTTTCATATTAAATTTAATTTCAAATCTGATTGGATGGCCATTTCATCACAGAGTGACAGTGGAAAAAATGACACACAGGATGGCTTTTTCGCGCCGTGAATGATCGTGCCTGGTGTCAATAGCCCCATGGGGATCTATTGTTTTGATTCAAAAGCGTCATAGCACCAAACATTTACGCCAAGTTTTCACATTCAGTGTAAAAGGGCCTTAAAGGGATAGTTCACCCAAAAATGAAAATGCTGTCATTTCTCATTCCTCAAGTAGTTCCAAACCTGTATGAATGTCTTTGTTCTGCTGAACACAAAGGAAGATATTCTGAAGAATGTGGGAAACAGAGCAGTTCTGGGGCACCATTGACTTCCATGGTATTTTTTTCCTACTATGGAAGTCAATGGTGCCCCAAAACAGCCTGATTACAAATTTTCTTCAAAATATCTTCCTTTGTTCATCAGAACAAAGAAATTCATACATGTTTAGAACTACTTGAGGGTGAGTAAATGATGACAGACTTTACATTTTGGGTGAACTATCCCTTTAAGTGAGAGCATAAGCACATTTCTTTTTAAAAACGTAAACCTAAATCTCTTAGACCAGAAGTCTTTAAATGGTGGTATAGTTCAATACATGGCAGAATAATAATACATTACGTATGTGGTCTGAGTCCGATATAACAACAAATATTTTTTGATGAGGCCCCATTATAATTATTGTATTTACCAGCTCTCTCTTTTACTGTCTGACAGCTGACTTTGAGAAACATCTATCATCGATTATCTCTGCTCGTAGTTTACTCTCACTGTCTGTCCTTTCCTTTTTATTTCAGAGCACTATGCGATGGTGACATTGACTTTCATAGACAAGGGTAACGAGACCGAGTTAAAGATCGAGTGTCGGGCGGTTCCTGCGAGTGAAGAGGAACGAACACGAGATGGCTGGCAGAGGTACTACTGCCACGCCATTAAACAGACATTTGGCTATGGAGCACGACTCCGCTGAGCCTAGGATGTAGCAGTCTCCGTTTTTGGGCTCTTTTGTTTGTTTTATTGTTTTTATTTTTGTTTGTTTTGTTCCACCTACAAAAGAGAGGATCAGAATGTGACTCTACTGAACAGCAGGCATCACATTACTCCATTATCACGCTTCTTTATTTGGATTATTTTGATGTTTACAGTAAATAAAAAGATGGAAAAATCAAATGTAAGAGATGAAAAGATAAGACGAGTGCTAAATAGGAGACTTGGGTCATATGGAATATGTGTGTAATATAGTGTCCTTGTTTTAGCATGGTTACTCTGATGGCACTTCTGTCCTGTGAAAGGGACACAGGGTTGAACGGTGCGGTGCCTGTTATGCACTTGGTGGTTTTTGATACGTTAAGAGGCATTCCTGAGGATCTTCTTGAAGATGGTTTGGAGAGAGTACAATAAAGAGATATTTCGGACCACTTAATGCTTCTTTCTGATGAAGATGGAGTAATTCATGTACATTCTTGTCATCACATCTAATAGTATTATGAACATGTGTGATTTTTACTAAGTCATTTATATTCACCAAAACAGATACAAGCCACAGAAAGCCTGTTTCTTTTGTCTCAAACGGTCTGTATTAAAAAGAAAACATGAAATGTTTGAAAAAGGGCAAATTTTAAGTCTCAGAAGAAAATGCCGGTTGTTTTGCCCCAAATTAGGATCCAGATTTTTTTTTATTGTATTTATTTTCTGCATTACGCTTTGTAACCAGACAAAGAGCATCATTTACTTAAAATAAAAGTACCTTTGAAACATTATCCTCTTATTTTATTCAGCCATTATTTAGCATTGCCCTATAATAGATAATTTTAAACATCTTGTCATGTATCACAGTAGTTAGGTTAGGAGTAGAAAATGCATATTTATACAATATTGTGTAATACTGACATCTTAAAATATACCTTATAGAATATTTACTATAAAATACAATTGACTGTCATACAATATGCCGCTTAAAGAACCCAGTAACCTACTGTGGCTAATATTAACAAAACAGTGACCTGCCTTTAACCATGACAGACAGAAAAGAAATTAATATATATTTACCTTCATCTATAAATATATAATCACAAATGCCTCAGCTCAGAAAATCATCTTACATTATAAACATTAGACAGCTCAAACTACAGTTTTAATTATGAATCCAACTGAAAGAAAAATAGTGGAGCTGCTCAAAATCTCTTATATAATAAACAAATGATTTTCTTCCTTATCGGAATTTAAAACTCCCAGGAAAACTTGAAAACAAAAATTCTATAATTCATTTGATGGTCAATATAATACCACAACAGAGCAGTTTCACAAATTAAAAATGTACTTTTTATGTCAGATGCTAAGAATAACAATAACACAGAAGTTTTCAGCGAGAGATCTTGTCAAACTTAAATAAGAAATAAAAGGAAAAAATTACAATTTGCAGAACACTGGATTGATGTAGTTATAATATGTTGGTTTTACACATTAATATATCAGCACAAAACTCGAACTTTTCAAGGTGAATGAGTTTCCAAGCAGATGAACAGCTCAGACTCCTGAAAAAGAAATGTACATAAAAAGACAAATATCCCTAGTCAAGTTCCTTAACATTAAAATCAATCACAATAACTCACACTGGCCGAATCACTGTTGATGACCAGATCATCGGTGGCTTTCTGGGGCGGCTCCTCCCTCTCCGGTGACCTGGCTTTGATAGACACACTTTGCCACCGTTTCCTAAAGGAAGAGCATTTGAATACACTTGTAGCTTGTATGGAAAACACCGTATCTGCTTTATTTATTTGCTGGGCCCTGTGCATATTCACAAATTATACTGAACCTGTGTGACTGCCATTTGCCCTTAGTTTTGCTCTCTGATGTTGATGCAGTGGAGGCCTGATCTGCCAAATCCTTCAGGAAGTCAAACAACTTCTCTGAATGAATGCACTGTTTCCTACAAAGATCATGTACAATAAAGTATAATAAAAGAACAGAAATTGATGGACAACCACAAAGAGACAAGACAATGCCTGTTTTGAACCTCACATGTGATTTATGGACATCACTCTGCTGTTCCTGGACTGGGTTATTTTACAGGTCATGGTGAGAAGAGATCTGAGGAACATTTCTAAAGCTTTAGCTACATCTGCAGTTATGGAACATAGCAGGAGTATGAACAATATGATAGATAGATAGATTTAAATAAACTAATATTTTACATAAAAGGGAATTATGTCTATTCTGTGTTCCTGTGTGGCTCAGTGGTAGAACATTGCGTCAGCTGAGCGAAAGGTTGTGGGTTCGATTCCCAGGGAACACATGTACTAATAAAAATGTATAACCTGAATGCAATTGTAAGTTGCTTTGGATAAAAGCGTCTGCTAAATGCATAAATGTAAGTGTCATTGCAATTAAAAAAAACGTTATATTAATTCATATATTTAAATATATTACACTATAGTTGATATGTAGCCTGAAAAGTCTGAGCTAAGTTAAAATAAGCAATGTGATTGATTTTTAGAATGCTGTTTTGAGGTAAATCACAGCGTTCTAAAAATATGAACTAAGGAGTCATTAGAACAAAAGAGTCGACGAGAGTTCAACATTGAATCAATGAAATTACTCTTTTGGAGTCGACTCTCAAGTCCACTCTTATTTACGTAACGTTATAATGATTATAATGGTAAAAAAAATATTAATAGAGCTTAAACGGGTTTTATCTTTCGTTCCGTCTTTCCTTTAAAAAAACCCGGAAAGAATTTGTACACGCTTCATAAGAATCAACTGACTGTTGACTACGAATGACTCCGCCAGCATTCAACATTGGGTGTTTTGAAAGGATACATATGATGACGGGTACCGCTGCAGCGATTCGTCCAACCTCTGTGTCCTTTTGCATTATTTTCTTGATGCGTCCCTGACCATGAGGCGAAGAGGAGGTTCAGTGGCGCTCATCTGAGCAGCAGTGCGAGGCTTCACACAACGCTCATAAAACTACGAAAATTAAGAAATACTCACGGGTGGAAAGCGAACATTATATTTTCTCTTCTGTCCGGGCATTTTGAACTCTTTAATAAGCGTATTCGGCTTACATTTTGAACCATTTTACACTTTGGAGTGCGGAGCGCCATTTGTTTACCTTTCACAGGAAGTATTGAATGAGAATGATTGGAGAGAAATAACCAGGGGCAGGGGAGGCCGCGCCCCTGTCACGTGCGGCGTGAGATTTGTAAACATTACACTAACATTTTTTTAAATCCACGTGTTCATTTTATTAATGAATTACCGATCAGGTGAACCTGCTGCGGTGACCCTACTACTAGATGAAAAAACGCGTTTATTTATGTTTCATATTTTATTTCAGTTAACGTTAATTTGATTTAAGATAACTATTTTTAGCTGACACAACCCTGTTGAGACCTGCTTGTTATAAGTAACTGCAAAAAGTTTTTTTAGCAGATGCTAGATCCCAGTTTTATGTAATGCACTGTTATTTTAAATAATAATAACGATAAAAAATAATAACAAGTAAATACGTACATATAAATAAATACGTATATGTGCAGGACAGAATGCTTGCCTTTTTTACATTTATTACATTTTTAGTATATTCATACACTTATATTTTTTTATAGAAGACAGGTCAGTGCAGTCTGCTGCATTTCAAGTGCACGACACACGAGGGCAGTCAAACACCATTATACATTCGTAATGTTTTTCCTCTCTTTCAATGGACTGTTTACATTCTCTAAACATTGAAAAACTGATAAAGTTACATGGCATAAGATTTGAGAGATTCCCGGAATGTAGACATTAGAAATAATAGTTGCTCATTGTTACCACATAACTATGATTATGTTTGCGTAAGTGAGTTTATTTTTACCATTCACATGACAACACCAGTCATGCCCAATGACATCAGCTCATATACTGATGCTCATATACACTGTCATCTGATACAGAATCAACCACTACACCACTTTTGGATGCTTTTAGCAACATTATACAGATTATACCCAGTTGATGGCAGGTCAAATTAGAAATGACAGAACTAAATATTAGACCTACTTTGGAATAAAACAATTTTAAATCTACAGGGTGAAGGAGATTAGAGTACAGTTTATCACTGTTTATTCAGATACCTATATTAGGAATGTGTGCACTCTCCAAGGAACAAAGTGGTGTCTGATCTAAATAAATAAATGAATCTGCAGCGTGTATTTGTTTATTTATTTCCATTTACCAAACCGTTTTCTTTAGAGAATGGACACATTTTCAATGCAGTTACACCCATAAGGTTGATAAAATAACCAGGTAATTAAAAAATAATGAGTGTATGTAGCTGTATTGAGAATGTGTGATTTCTCCAACCAAAACAAACAAATAAATAAATAGTAGGCCGTTCTTGTTTATACTTTACGTTATGTTTAACTTATTACATTCGTGGTATGTGACATGCTTGGCAATTAAGGTTGATCAAATCATTCAGATGTAGTCAGACTGTATTTTGCGATAAAGTTGAAGTTTCTTATAAAATCAATCAAACATTTCTAACCTGTAATTTATAAACTGTAATTTTAAAATGTGTTTGTTAAGTTCAAGTTCAGAATGTAAGCGCAGACGTGGGACTAGTTTTCTGTAGTCTGTGGCACACAGTGCACTGAGAAAGCCTCCAAAAGAGGAGTGAACTGAAGTCTGGCGGACGGACAAGTCTGCCTGCTGCGGTCATTGATAGTCCTGTGTGCTTTAACTGGGGCGGATGAATACCACGCGTGAGTGAGTGAGAGAGAGAGAGAGAGAGAGAGAGAGAGAGAGAGAGGGTTGAGCGAGCCATAATGACTATTACTACTCTCAGTGTACATCAGCTTCTCGGCGCACAGACATCAGCTTTCGCCAGAGGACCTATGCAGGAATTTTAGCCCCCTGTACTCAAACTCACAATAATCTACTTTTAATCACCATATTTTAATAATGTGTCAACACCGCAGCCTGCAGTAGGAGGAAGTTTGCTTGTTGGCCGTGGACATTTCTCGCACTTTTTGCGGGACTATGGCGGTGGAGCTGGTGGGGAAGCGCTGCCTGTGCGTGAGCGGCGGAGAGCGGCTGGAGCTCGCGGGAATCTCGCGCTGGAGCTGGAGAGCCGGAGTCATCCGCGCCTGCGACTCGCCCGCGCTAACGGTACAACTTACCTCACGACTCTTACAAGCTTACGCTTGTTTTTGAGCCTTTTCTATTTGATATAACTTAAATTTTACGAATTCTCTTTCGCTTGTTTGTCAGAAAAAAAGTTTGGCGGAACCATTGATATGACAGCGAAAGTTGAAAGCTGGTGACGTTAGGTTCGTTTCTGTCAGTTTTTAGTCAACAGACATTCACGCGGCTTTTATTATGAGTCGACGGCTGGGCGTGTTACTATGATAGAAAGAGAAAAAAAGCAACTGTGTGTGTGTGTGTGTGTGTGTGTGTGTGTGTGTGTGGTCATAGCTCAGCGGGACTTCACTCGGTCTAATCAGCTGTTGTGAGACAGTTTACTGCACTGCC
This sequence comes from Gymnocypris eckloni scoliostomus, assembly GCA_027564155.1. NCBI lineage: Eukaryota > Metazoa > Chordata > Actinopteri > Cypriniformes > Cyprinidae > Gymnocypris > Gymnocypris eckloni. The sequence continues at coordinate 29,750,441 of CM050428.1, forward strand.
GCTGTAGCGCCTAATGACTCCACCACAGCACTGACACAGCTTCATCACGAGGTGTCTTATTTTGTATTCACATCCCTTTGATCTTTGTGTATTGATATTTACTTAAAATATCTTGATACACTTCGTACTACAGCATTACATGTTTACATATGTGAGTACTGCGAAATAACTAACTTAACTTATTGTGCTTATCTGAGAATGTGTATGTAATTGCACTTTAACTATTATAATAATACAACACTGAACTAAATAAGGACACTAGAGATGTTTTACTGCAAAATCTGAATTGTCTCCATAGTTGAGTTTCAGTAATCGATTCTGCTGTTTTCCTGTTTATCAGATTAAAAATGGCACATTTTGGGGAACAGCTTGTCACTGGAGCAGTACCCTTAAAAGCACATATTTGTACCTTTTTACCCATAATTCTCATATTTTTTGCTCTAAAATATTTGGTTTCAAATTGCTTATTGAACTCTATAAAATGCTTTTAAAAATCCATAAAGCCATCACGAACGACTGGAAAAGCCATGGATATTCATTAGCAAAAAGCTGTGGGAACCCTGCGCATTACTAAATGCATGTTGACTTCAGTAAAGCCATTACAGTTCATTCGTTTGAATATTTGCTGGCACGCTGTGCACCGCAGTAGACTTATTTGCATTTTACAACTGTGAAGTTAATTATGAGGGTCAAAGGCACACTTTCCTCCTGCATAGTGCTCAGCGAAAGAGCAGATCACCCTCTGAGGATCAGACTGCATTACTGATTGAACAGTGTAAATCAAATGTACAGTATGTATTCCACTAGGGTGCTAAACATAGAGAATTGTGTTTTTTCTGTGTAGAAACTTTGCTCCATTATCTGGCAAGTGCCCTGTGTTTTATACATTCTCTCTGACAGTTTGTGTGCATTGATAGTTTAGTCGTGCTGCTTTCAGCTGTGTGTAAAAGAGAGGGAAGGAAAGCATGCATAGTCTGTCATTCATTTTCCCAGTACAGGTGCAGGATTGCTTGTATCTGTAGGGTGTGTGTGTTTGTCTTACAAGCTCTGTGTTTGTAAACTCACACCAACAGGATTTTCTCACTGTATGAGAGTTTGTTCACCCTCTGTGAGGTCAATTATTTTTGATAAACCTGTAATCTTATTATATAGTACTGTAGTTTATTTATTTGGATTGTGTCCTCTGTTTAGATCTGCTGTGAAAAATCTCTCCGGTGGTTGTAGTTTTATTTTTAAAGCTGGGGATGTTTATCAGAACCGCTGGTGGTTTTCTCTCCTGGTGTATTTCATGAGATTGTAAGTGCATGTGTGTTAGTGTGTATTTGTCTTTGGGGACTCGTGTCTTTTACACCATTGGCTAGACGACGTCCCCGTGGCAACAGCGGCTTAGCTGTGTGACTGACAGCTTTCCCTGGGTTACAGCTTCCTGCCGTGTTACACACACACAGATATCTCCTAATGCTTCTCATCTCCTTCACAACCTGTTGTTTTACTGTGCTGTATTCCCAGGGGTTTACCACAAACACTGGTTTGCTTGTTGTTCCAAATATCTGCAGTGTGTCTGGACTTGACAGCTTGAGATATGCTCTATTTTTGTTTTAAAACTACAGGAAAATGTCCAAGAATGTTGTTTTCTTTGTGTGATATAGTATGTACTATAAAACCTGGATGCTGATGGGTGAATATGGCAATTTGGCAAACCAGCCGTACTAAATTACACACTACAGTACCAGATAAAAAGGTACAAAAGCTGTCACTGGGATGGTAACTTTTCAAAAGGTACATATTTGTACCTAAAGGTCCATATTGGTATTTTAAATGTACACATTATTTCCTAAAGTGTACATATTAATACCTAAAAGGTACAAAAATGTACATTTTGACAAGCTACCCCCACAGAGTCAGAGTTTATACCTTTATTCTGAGTGGATGAATTAATTGCGATTGAAAAAAATACACTCATTATTTTTCGAAACACAAATTAAGATATTTTAATGAACCGTGAGAGTTTTCTGTACATCCATTAAACGTCCAGACAACCAAAACGTTGATGCTTCAGAGAGTTCAAAAAGATATCATGAAAGTAATTCATATGAATAGAGCGATTGAATCCATATCTTCTGAAGTGACACAATCACTTTATATGATTAACAGATTTCATTTAGCTCTTTTCTTCTCAGGTTTTATTGAATATCTTCATTTGTGTTTCAAAGATAAAGTCTTATCGCTTTGGAAGGAGGGGAAATTCTTGATGACGCAATTAAAAATGTTGTGAAACGTTGTGAAATATCATTGCATTCACGCATGACGCATATTTTAATAAAAACTTCTGACCCTCAGTGATCTGACCCTTAAAACGATTTCGCACGAACTGACATCTATTTTTAGAAGAAAAGTAAGAAAGTCCCCCCCCCACACCTAAACAGAACCGTCACTTGGGAGTAAGCAGATCTTAGGAAATTAGATCATGCAAGTTCATACGTATTAGCCGCTAATTCGCCAACATGTTAAATAGTTGCAAATCACCATGAGATTGTTTTAGTGTAACCAAATGTATTTATGTTAAATTATATTTTTCCTTATGAAATTAAGCAGAGAGTCTTTAAATATGATTGTGCTTGTATTGTAAAGCTGCACACCATAACTTTAGCCATGACCATATTCCCAGTGTAGCTTCTTGAACTCTTATTAATAATCTATATAGCAGTCTAGTAAAGAAGTTGCAAACACAGATTTGATGGAGGGTTTATTTGTGCAGATCGTGTTCTTGTTTGGATTGCACAAGTGTGCATGTTGCAGTGATATCATTCGTCTGATGCAGACATTTATTAATTTCAGCTGCGCGTGTGCTTTATCGACCCACTCTGATAGTGCTCTAATTCTGTTCTGCACTGCATTAACTAAAGCCAGATGTCTCTGCTTGGCCTCATCTCCGTCTTGTCTTTTTCTGTGGTTGTGTGTGTTTGTACTGTGCTCTATTTAAGCACTCCTCTTCCCCTCCCCGTCTGTGCAGATGCTGGCACTGAGGGCCGTATTCCAGCTCTCCGCACGTGTGTTTGTCGGTCTACACTCTCTCGCACGCACACACACATACACACACACACACCCACACACACATAAGCACACACACACACACACACGCGCACACATAACACATGCGCACACACACACACACACACACACGCACACACACACACACACATAAGCACGCACACACAAGCACATAAGCACACACACATAAGCACGCACACACATAAGCACGCACACACATAAGCACGCACACACATAAGCACGCACACACATAAGCACACACACACATAAGCACACACAGACACAGATATATGGTTGTCCAGTGTCAGAGACAAGGGTTGAATTTCATCAGCTCATGTGGAGAGAAGCAAAATATTTCTAAACTCTCTCTCTCTCTCTCTCTCTCTCTCTCTCTAATACATTGTTGAAGTTATGAATTCTTGTTTATATGTTTATGTGACCCTCTCAGTCAGTCAGTCTGCAAAATGCGTGTGTTGGTGTTCTTTATATACAGCTTTCTTTTAATTTGACCTTTGGCAGATGGTTTGAAGCTTTGCCAGGAAAGCTATGTGTGATTCTGCAGACCAGACAGATTTTGCACGAGTGTCTGTGTGTGTGTGTGCTGTAGCTTATCTCCTGAAATACGTAAATAGTCCAGCTCAGGCTGTGTGATTGTAGATTTAAGCCCTACTGAGACACACACACACACACAATAATACAGAGCTGTTTTAACTCCCACTCTGTCATTTCTCCTTCTGATGATGCATTACTTGCATTGATGTGTGTGTGTGTGTGTGTGTGTGTGTGTGTGTGTGTGTGTGTGTGAGTGAAAGAGAATCTCCTATTAGTCCTGCAGAACTCTGTGAAATCCTCTCAGTCTTTTGATTTAACAGCCCCGGGGAGTTCGGTGGCAGGGTGTGTGGTTGTTTCGGATGTTTGTGTAATCGTGAGCATCTCTTTGACTCTCACACTGTCTGTGTGAATGTTTTCGTGTCTTTATACGTGCGGTGGAGAGAGTGTGAAGGCGAGAGAGTGTGAGTGTGAATGTGTGTTTGTGTGTTTAGCAGACAGAGGAGAGCGAGTTTGTTTAAACTGCGGAATATCATGCATGACAGAATCACAGTCACGGGACTAGAGAGCTGGCCAACAGCCGCACAAGGTGTCCAACTCTCACTCTCCCTGTGAAAGAATGAATCCTGCCGCTGCTTTGCTAGTATAATATGAGGCAATTAAAGGATATGGTTTTCTCTGTTGTCTTTCTCTCTTGTCATGCACACTAACTGTAGCTTATCGTATTGTTCTGATGTTTGTTGGTATTAAATCACAGCTCTGGGTCACTCCTCCATGACACACACACACTCGCATGTACGATGCGGTCCTCCACCACACCTAACCGCACACACTCTTGTTCTCATTCACCTTCATTGACAGAGTCTGTCTGTCAGGTTCAGATTATAGTGCATTTCATTTTGCTACTTAATAACACTGCATTATGACAAAAGCTGATAAACATAAAAATTTGCAGCAAACCTTTTTCAACATTGATAATGAGAAATTCTTTCTTGAGCAGCAAATTAGAATGATTTCTGAAGGATCGTGACACTGTAGACTGGAATAACTATGCTGAAAAATAAGATGAATTATATTTTAAAATATCTAAAAATAGAAAACAGTTACTTTAAATTGTAATACTGTTTCATGATATTACTGCATTTTTGATCAAATAAATGCAGCCTCTGTGCTGAGAGTCTTCCTCCTTAAACATTAAAAATAAAACTTTGCTACTATATCTTATCAGATTCAATTCATAATCCAAACTCACAACTTGAGCAAAATGTAAGCATTGCACTGACAGACCATCATGAACGAAATGATTTGCTCAATGCTGATGCATTTTGTTTAGAAATACACTGTATTATAAGATCCATCAGCTTGTGTTAATGGTTTGCTCTACATCACAGTGTTCGTGTTAAACATTAGATACTAATTACATTTGATGTGAATTGCTTTTCAATTCATGTAAATAATAATATCTCACAAAATAGAATCATATTAAAACAATAACAAATTGTGTTTATCTGTGTTTAATTATTGTAATTTACACAGAAAATGACTTTTAAATGTTCATTTTAATTACAGATAGGTGAATGTTGCAGTAATTAGCTAAGCAATGCTTGTCACACCTTGTGTTTCATGTAGCTCTGATGTGAGTCGACGTTATAAACATGTACGCTCACATTTTCACCGTTTTCATCCGTCTCTTTTTCTCTCCCTTGTTCTCTGTCTGTCTGCCTTTCTTTCTCCGCTCAGTAAATTATTGATCAGTGAGGTGCCTCTGTGGATCACTGTGTGTGTGTGTGTGTGTGTGTGTGTGTGTGTGTGTGTGTGTGTTTGCACTCAGCGCTAATGACAGTATGTACAACAGACACTGACACACTCACACAAAGTCACATGATAGTCTCATGCTACTATGTCGGCAGCATGCTTTTATTCCCTAGACACACACACACACTCTCTCTCTCTCTCTCTCTCTCTCTCTCTCTCTCTCTCTCTCTCTCTCTCTCTCTCTCTCTCTCTCTCTCTCTCTCTCTCGCCTTTCACACACACAGTGTTGGTTTCATCAGGAACACAACCAGACCCTTCTCATTCACTCCTCGCTTGTGTTGCAGAAATGATCGGAACTGAATTTTACAGTTAGCAGAATATATTTGCACGTACATGAACAACCACAAGTAAAATAAAGAGTGTGTGGTTTGTCAGACAGGAAAGCAGTGTCAGGTTGTGTGTGTGTACAAATGCTGATGCTATAAGCACATTTCTGCCGGAGCCTTGGACGTGGTCCAGGCTGAAATCTGATGCTGGTGAATGTTTCCCTCCCACAAGCCTCAGGGAAGTGTTTACGGAGAGAGAGAGAGAGAGAGAGAGAGAGAGTGTGTGTAAATGTTTCTCTCCTGCAGTCTGTCAATAAGAGATACTGCAGGAGTGTGAGTATGCAATGCTTGAGTTGATTTGCAGGTGCGCCTCTGAGTTTGTGTGCGTGTGTGCGGCCATGTGACTGCATGTGTGAAACGCTTCTCTGACCTGTTACAGCATGTTGACGCTTCATGGCCGAACAGCTCGCCGCACACATACACATATCCAACACACGCGTGTGTGTGTGTGTGTGTGTGTGAGAGAGAGAATAGCAGGAAAAAACCTCTTGTTAGCTCACTCACACTTGTAAATACCGTCTGAGACACACGCACACACACACACACACACACTCAAAGACTGCACACATACATCATTGTAATTACACACACGCGCGGAAGAAAAAATAGCCGCTGTGAAAAATGACAACCTGACGTGTCGGTAGACTCACTTCACATTCGCAGGACAGATGAAGCTCTGTGTGATATATGTGTGTGTGGTTTCAAAAGGCAGTGAGACTGGTTCCTATGACTAATGATCTCCTCTAAATGAATGAATAATTGCTGTTTTCCTTGCACGCTCCCCCCTTCTTACACACACATCTCGCAGATAATGGCTGGAGTGCACGTAAATCACCTCGGTGTCCGACACGCATCCTTACACCGGGGGAGAGAGAGAGAGAGAGTTTGAGTATGTGTGAAAGAGAAGATGAAGGGGAAAGGTGAGGTTGAAAGACAGGAGGAAGAATAGAAGGACTTGAGGGTAATGGAGAGATAATCAGAGATAGGTTGGTAGCATAGCAACTCAAAAATGTCATTTTCTCTCCTCTCATTCTTTCTCTTTCTCTCTCTTTCACACTCAGAGGATCTTGATCAATGGCAACATGTAATGTATTATATTTAGGGATTTTTACATTTTTCTGTAGGGTGTGTGGCATCATCTGTCTGGCGCACACACACACACACACACACACACACACACACACACACGTGGCTGTATGCTTTATTAAGTGTGAAGTTTGCTATTATAGAACAAAGTAGAAGAACTCTAATAACCATTTCTAATCTTCATTCAAAAACAGAAGATGATCTCATTATGACCGTTTCACAATGTGGTAAATGCTTGATTATGCCTATAAAGCTCAAAATGTTGAATTTAACATTCGAATGAACCTACAATGCACAAATGATCTCAATTGAAACTGAACTTCCAAATGTACCTTAGCAAAAAATGCTGAATATTCTAATTGATATGAATGTATTTGGCAGACACTTTTACCCAAAGTAACTTACAATGATTCAGGCTATACAGATGACTCAAACTTTTAAATGCAGTTATAATGTCTATTAAATGCTTGATCAAACATTTAAATCAATCTTCCGAATGCACCCAGAATGCCCTAAAATTCTAATTAGCATGTGTTTGGCAGACACTTTTACCCAAAGCAACTTTCAGGCTAAATGCCCGAAGCAGTGCTCTCAGGCTATACATTTTCTCAGCAGTGCGTTACTTGGAAATAGAATCGGTGACCTTGGATTTCCTTTAGCATTTGAGAAAACCAGGTCACAAATGCCCCACAAATTTACGAAATACTGAATCAAACATTTAAATGTTTTTTTAAATGAATGTTAAAACACGCTTATGCTAGCCAAAAAAATACAGTATCAAACATTCTAAATGTGAACATTCAAACATTTAAATGCACTTACAATGCCCCAAAATGCACTCTATATTTACATTCAGATATTTAAATCAAACCTTTAAATGTAGTTAGTTATAATATCTAGAAATGCTTGATCAAACATTCAAATCAAATCATCCAAATGGACCTATAACTCTCTCAAAAATTCATTTTCAGAACGATTTTTTCCAGCCGATGAATGATACAAACATTGACAGCCAATCAGAATCCATCCTACTATAATGAGCTCGAGAATTTAAAGTGACAGACGCACATGTGCTGAGAATAAACAGACGATATCGTATGCTGGTGTGGACGCTAATATCGTTATCTTTATAGTTATCGTTCTTGGTGTGAACGGGGCTTAAGGCTTTATTACCAGCTCTGCCAGATTCATCTGGTTCTCGTTCCACATGGACCAGAAGTCCTCCACCTCTTTATTTAACTTCACCGGCTGATGCTTTCTCAGTTACCATGAATTCTGAATCACTGTGAGTGTGCTAGATCTCAGTGCTGTATTCATAGTGAGTTTCTGTTGGGTGACTTTGTGATTCAGATCTGTCACAGATTGAGCCATGTTGTCATGCTGCAGTAGAGCTGGATGGCTCATTGCAGCCGGTGAGCTTTAATTTCGTCTGGCTCAGTCATCAGTCAGACGCAGCGCTTATGATGCTGTGATGATGACACTCTGGGTGACAAATACGAGTGACATCATTGAGTTCAGAATTACACATGAAAATACGCATCTTGATGTGGACAGGACTGTGTAATCTGGAGTGTGTGTGTGTTCTAAGAATATCCTTTCATCATGTAGACATTTGCAACACATTTGCGTTAAATCTATTTCATTTCCATTTCATGTTGTTTGTGAGCTTCTAAGCAGACATTTTTGTGCAAGTGGTTAAGTATGCAGTTGGTGTGTTGACATTTGTTTCTAATTTATTAGATTTATCACCTTCGAATCATCTATTAATTAGCTGCATCAATCAAGTTAATTGTGAACACATATGCTGTGTGTATGCGTGTGCACATGCAACTGTGTCTGTACATACATCTGCTAACCTCTCTCTCTCTCTCTCTCTCTCTCTCTCTCTCCCCTCTCTCCATATGTTAGGTGTGCGTGCACTGGGACGGCGAGCAGAGTGCAGAGAGGAAGTGGAGGAGACTCCGAGAGGAATGTGAGGTGGTTTTGTTGGAGCAGGAACTCGTCTGGGCCACCAAAAGAACCGGCACAAATGTCAGCAGCAGCAGCCTGGAGAAGAGAAAACTGCAACCAGCCCTGGTGAGTCCACCAAAGCCTTGAAAGTGCTGCTGCTCAAACTGTTTACAGACCATGTGATGCATATTACACACAAAAATGGCAAGAGTCTGGAGTTTATTTAAAGAGTTCATTACATGAGAAATCAAATTTGCCTTAATCTTTTGACATATAAGAGGTCTTTGTAAAACATCCTGTACATTTCATAGCTTAACACAAAGCGTTTATTTAAAGGGGTCATATGATGCGATTTCAAGTTTTCATTTCTCTTTGGAGTGTTACAAGCTGATGGTGCATAGATAAGATCCCTCAAGTTACAAAGACTAAAGTCTCAAAACCAAAGAGATATTCTTTATAAAAGTGAAGACTCGACCACTCCCCCCTAAAACGGCTCATTCAAACACCCCACATGTCTATGTCACGATGTGGGGAGATTAGCAAAACTCTGCTCAAACGTATACGCAAAGAAATGGGGTGTGATTTTTTTTTTTTTTATCCTCGCTGTAGTATTGCTGCTGCCACCGGCGCCATGTCCTGGAGACGCTGTGTTTCGTTGTGAAAGTGAAAGTACTTTGTTTGGGCTTCCAAAAGAAGACACAAATAAAAATCAGTGGTTAAGTTATATTTACAACACTGTTCCAGAACAGTACAACACAAATATTAGAGTGTGTGTGGCGTAATTTAATGAGGATTATTTCCTGAACCTGGAAGAGTATCTTACAATGCTGGCTTCCACAAAGGTTTCTATAAAGTGGGGCAACTTTGCAAGGACAGTCTGGCGCTTCTGACTAGAGGTCTGCACGGGCTCAAAACTGAAGCCCGAACCCGGCCCGTACCTGAGATCGTCTGACCCAACCCGACCCGACCCGAGCGGCACAGTTAAACTTAGAGCCCGAACCCGACCCGAAATCCCCCCCCCCCCAACGAATAGCCAACTAAAAAAAGGATAAAGGCTGCATTTCATGATTGCATGCAAAGAAACGGATTAATCAAGGCTCTGCCATTTCACAAACATTTACCAGTTATGAAAGTTTGTGAACATCAGGTGCAGCGGTCGCATTCATTCTGCCGAGTTTATGAATTTTATATGGACAAGAAGATAATTCTTCCACCATGCAAATTATGGTCGTTTTTTGTCAGTTAAGGCTCGTTAGCATTCTGTCTACTTTAAATCAGACATAAGCTCTTAAATAAGATTGTATTTATTTGAATGAATTAATCATTTATTTGAATTAGCGAGAGAGAGAGAGAGAGAGACAGAGAGAGAGAGAGGGATGAATGTTGCGCGTGCATGTGAACCTGCGTCTGCACGTCTCTCTCTACAAGCAATGAGGCTTAGTTACTTCAAAAACAGCGATCTCTGATATCTGTGTGCAATGTCTGTGTGTGCGTCTATGAAAACAGCAACGCCTCTGCATATAGTTTTGGTTTAGCTACAAACCCGACCCGAGCCCGAAGCTATCCATTAAACATTAACCTGAAACCCGACCCAAAACCTGAAAGTATTTCGGGACCCGCGGGTTCGGGTCGGGTAGCAGACCTCTACTTCTGACTCACAGTCTGTAAGTACGTCTCTGCTACTGATGATTCAAACACAAGTCTGTCTACAGGACATTTGAACTTTGTGTCAGTACGTCATAAATAGGACGAGGCAGTTTACTGTGAGGGATTTGTTGTGTTGTATCGCGCATTTGGTGTAGACCGCATCATTGATTATAATGGGTTCTCGCCGCGCCGCTCGCGTGAGGTAGACAGGGTCACAGGGTGTATTTAACTTTCTTATTTAAGGCTACTTTCCTATTTAACTGTATTAATTATTTAATATTTATTTTAGTGTTTTGCAGGCTGAGTATTCACTGACGTAAGTGCTAAAATAAACACGCACGTTTGTTAATAGATGATTGAGCCTCATTTATTTATTTTTGCATTTTGGATATATATATATATCACAACACTGCGCCACCGGCGGTAGTTGGCCCATTACACCGCGGTGGTAAAATTCTGCCACCGTCACAGCCCTTCATTCGATTCCCTTCAGATGCATTCACATAAAGACATCTGCATTGCATTTTGACTTGAAACGTGCAGCGCACATATTTATTCAATGACATCATTGCCTTTTGAAGTTTAATCCAGCTGTATCGCCATTCTTGTCTTTCCGTCTTCATCTGGAAGACCTCTTGAAATTATAATGAAGACATTTATTATACCATCTAACGTATTTAAAACGTTTTATAGTCTTAAGTTTGATATAACTAAATGTAAGAGTTTTAAGGACCGGCGGGAGACCTGTATTTTAAGGGCAGTAAAAAATGTTGGTAACCCGACTGAAAAACACAGTAGCAGGACGTCGGGCTAGTGATTTTGCGAGCCCTGCACTGCCGCTATCTTGTCTACTGTGGATACAGTATTCGGACACAGTCAACGCGCTTGTGTCTGTCGTCAGTAGGACAGTGTAAGAAACAAGTGGATAGTTTATTTTTAATGGCATCCAGTATCATGTCAGAGGATTGTTCAGAGCATTTTTTTTTTGTAAATGAGGCACAGTGTCCTGGAGAGTTCACAAAGAAACATTTGTTGAAAGATGAAGCCGGTACTAGATCTGACTGCAGCTGCATCACAAACTGTAAGTAAATTATTTCAGAATACTTCAGCGAATGATTCATCAGAATGATTCAAAAGTGATACTTTTGATTCTGAATGAATCATTAAAACAACTGGCTCATAGGTCAATTTCTTGTGAAAACTCATCTTGCCGTGAAAAATGGTGCAAGAAGCACTTCTTTAAAAATATTGATTTAGCAGCCCTTAAAATCTGTGCTCAATAGCTGTGGTTTGTAGTGATTGTAATGTCAGTCTGACATCGGCTTGAAGCTTCCATGTGAACCACACTTTGTGCTGATAGTCAGATACATGAGACAGAGACTGCCTGTGTCTGAACACATGCATTTATGAAGTCACTCAGTGCAGAATGAATGAAACTGATGGGCTTTTGTTTTCATGTCTGGACTGTTTCCACTGAAGGAAACTTACTGGCTGATGTGTCCTGTTTTATACGTCCAAACTGCTGTTTGACTGAGTCATTAGTTGCCTCTGTGTCATAAACGTAAAAAAACAACAACATTTTCCACTATTTCCAGATGGCAGATCAAAGACTTAAATGCAGTCATGTGTGCAACTACAGGCTCATACTCTTAAATCCTGCATTATGTAACCTCATCTATGAAAGCATGTCACTGTGGCTGACTACGTGTTATTGTAGGCTACCGTGCGTAACGTAGTAACCATGGGTTAAGGCCATTTACATGGGTAAATGGGGTAACTGTGGCAACAGAGCTCTGTTTGGCCAACGGGCTGTATAGATAAGAGTGAACAAGAGTGTGTGTGTGGACTTTCTCCATTCAAAGCACTGTGTTTATAGCGGTGGTTGATAAACCAGTGTGTGCAAGTGTGTGTGTGCTGGGCAGAGTGTTTTTGTGTGTCAGGGACCAGGGTGGTGGTCAGTATAAAATGAATTTCTGTAGCAACATCTGAGAGCGAGAGAGAAAGAGCAATTCTACACAGCTTCTACTCGTTCTTTCTCAATGACACACACACATCTTGGTCTCCCCCACAAACACACTTATAAGATGCTATAGGTTTTCTTGTGATTATCAATGCAGGAAACCGTTGCGATGCATTCTTTGATAGAGTTCTTGAAATTGAAATCTTGTAAAGTTATAAATGTCTTTACTGTAACTTTTGATGAATTGAATACATCCTTGCTGAATTAAAGCATGATCACTGCTAGGAAAATAACTGTAATGATAACTACAGTTTTAATAATTATTCTAATTCTTTGAGTATAGGGAAGTCCCCACCACAACTATAACAATAACGACACAGAGGAACAAGATTGTTAGAATCACTTTCAGAACAGTTTTTTCCAGCTGATGAATGAAACACTGACAGCCAATCAGAGTTTTCTGACTTTAAAAAGCTTGAGGACATTATCACAGTCAGTGTGAATTATGTTAGAGAACATTAGTGTGGATGCTAATGTAATTATCATTATAGGTTATCATTCTTGGAGTGTACAGGCCTTAAAAGTATTACGTTTTATTTATTTAAAACTAATTTTACTGACCCCAAACTTGATTCTGTTTGGCTAATGAACATTCTAAGGTGTGCAATTATTCTTCAGGAAACACATGCTAAAGTACTTCCAGGCAGTTCTTGATTACATTATAGCTCCATATCACTTCCCAAATGATTTAAGTTATTTCAAAGGGCCTTACAGCCTACAACAGCAAAGGAACACAAGCCAATACATATGACAAATAATTGTTTTTCCCATAAAATTAGATTTTATTATTGACAGAAACGCACTCTCTTTACTACAGGCAGAACAATACCGATACGCACTCGCGCACACATGGATACATACAAGCGCACAGAAGTTTGTAAGTTCTGTCCTGCAACTTTATCAACAAAAGAGTTTAGCAGGTGAAAGCTGCATGACGTTTCTCAGTAGCAAGGTGCTAACGTCACTGTTCTTGAAGCAGTTAAACTCACAGACACGCTCTCTCTCACCTCACTCTCTCTCACCTCTCTCACCTCTCTCTCTCTCTCTCTCTCACTCTCTCTCTCTCTCTCTCTCTCTCTCTCTCTCTCTCTCTCTCTCTCTCTCTCTCTCTCTCTCTCTCTCTCTCTCTCTCTCTCTCTCTCTCTCTCTCACTCTCACTCTCTCTCTCTCTCTCTCTCTCTCTCTCTCTCTCTCTCTCTCTCTCTCTCTCTCTCTCTCTCTCTCTCTCTCTCTCTCAACACTCATAACTCTCTCTATCTCACTCTCTCTCACTTACTCTCTCTCTCACACACACACACACACTCACTCTCTCATCACCTCTCTCTCACCACTCAATCATCTCTATCTCACCTCACACTCTCTCTCTCTCTCTCTCATTATCTCACCTCTTTTTCATCATCAATAATTCATAGGCTATATTGTAACTGAGCTATTATAGTATAAATAACTGTCACATAGTTTTTGAACAATCAAGTAAATTAAATAATTTACAAATAAAATAATCTTCATGTAATTTGATCTGTTGTATTTGGAACTTATGATAAATGCAAACCAAAAGATGAGATTTTAATATTTTTAAAGAATTAATAATTAATTTAAATGAATCAGTCTGGCATCAGTGCAAAAACTGTTTATATTTTATTAAATATGATGTGATGAACCATTATTGAAGCTGTTATACATGCAATATGGACACTGGAGACTGACTGACTGAAGTTGGCAGCATTGCTCAGCAACAAGATCAATATTTCCAATAGATGAAACCTAAGAATCAAGAAGAAACAAAACTACGAGAGAAAAGAACAGAAAATACAAGGGGCAAACAAATACAAACAAGGAACATAACAGTCCCCTATACATGTCAAACTTAATTTATATTTGAGCATATTTTATTTATATATTTTATATATTATATTGTTCCAAAATAATGGTAAATAATCACAAATTGATCCAACATAATCTTTGTCATAGCAAATGTTTACACCACTATACACTAGTGTTCAGATAGATATGTGTTTTTAAGAATTGTGTTGTGTATATGGCATAGCATAATCTTTGTCATTAGATACCATCAAATGAAACCCTAATATCTAATACCTAATATGTATGTCAACAATAATCTTGTTCTTTGTTCTTTTAGTAGAAACTTAAATGAAACATAACTGAGAAAGAACCTCTGAGCAACACATTTTCATGTGGATTGAAACAGCCGCAGACACACTTTGGTTTCCTTTTTTACTCTCTCTCTCTCTCTCTCTCACACACACACACACACACACACACACACACACACACACACACACACACACACAGATACACACACTTTCTCACACACACACACACACACACACACACACACTCACTCTCTCTCTCTCTCACACACACACACACACACACACACAGAGATATGCTTGTGACTTTCTCTGCTGTAGAATATCACTGAGTCAGCAGCCGTTCTCTATCACAGTGACCTACACGCACGTCGTACACACATACACACACCATCTCTTTTCTGGTATAATCTCCCTGGCCCTCTTTTCTCTATCATTATCCGACCTTCTTTGTCAAAAAATAACAGCATGTATGTCAGTGTACTTTTCAGAGAGAGATTAGAAGAGATGGGGAGAGATAGACGCTCACTCACGGGATGAAAGCTAGTCAATGTGTGTGTTACTGTCAGACAGACCATTAACACAGAACTGTGTGTGTGCGTGCGTGTGTGTCTGTGTGTGGGTGTGAATGTGTCAGGAGGAAGAACAGATTATGTGTTTGTACTTTCATGTATGTGTATTTGGGTGCATATGCGGAAATTTGTACATATTTGTAAGTGCTCAGAGACATTTTGACCTTTACAGGCTTTTTTATTGACACTATGAAAACAGAAAGACCTGCGTTTTAACGAATGTGAAATGAGGAGCTTCTGGGAACTGTGAGGTGAGAGAGAGTGTAAAGGTAATTTTGCAGTCAAAAATATTGTAAGTTGAATTTAACATTTATTTGAGAGGCTGTTATGATAAAGGCTAATCTTTACCAAACAAACGTGGCATGGTTCTTCAGGCACTTTTTTACTATTGCGGTATCATAAACTACCTCATAATGCAATATTCATTGCAATCATTATGATGATTTCAATTGCACTTTATTTAGTGGACATGCTAGCTTCATTAATTTAAATACATAGGAAATACTGTGCATCAACATATAAATAAATATCAGTGCAATATTTAGAATTCTCAATTAAAAGAATATGAAAAAGCACAGCTGTTTTCAACATTGATGATAAGAAGAAATATTTTGAGTAATGATTCTGAAAATTAAGCTTTAACATCATTAGGAATAAATTATAAATATTAAAATAGACCGTTTTAAATTGTAATAATATTTTACAGTTTTTACTGCCTTGATGACTATAAGATACTAGTTTTCTAATCTTGTTTTCTTTAATATTATTATTATATGTCTGCATACATAGCTGAGATTTCACATCTGATTTATTAATTCATGTACGTGAACGTGTGCTCATTTTACATGAGAGTGGGACATTAGTTGTGCTTCATTTCCAAAGGGACATTGCACAGCACTGCCATCATTTCCACAGAGAGAGAAGCAGGCACACTTTCTTTTCATTTCTCTTTTCATTTCTTTCCTTCTCTACCTTCCCAGAGACTGGCAGAGCACAGAACAGAGAGAGCCGTCTCTCGCTTCACTTCATCAGTCTGAATGTAGTTCAAACAGAGAGTTAGTGGTGTCTGTGTGTCTGTGTGTGTGTGTGTGTGTGTGTGTGTGTGTCTGTGTGTGTGTGTGTACGCAGCTGTAGAGTTGTTTCGAGTTACCTTGGACTGCTCTCAAAGTCATATTTATGTACCAGCTGCAGAGTTTACATTACTCCATGACCCCACAGAATAACAGGTCAACCGCACGCCTGTGTGCACGGCTCTGTGTGTCCTAGGACATTTATTTGGGGTCTCTCTCCTCGGTCTTGGTTTCCCTCTATATCAGTGATACTCAAATCTGTCTCGCCGAGATCTGTTTTCCTGCAGAGTTTAGCTCCAACCTGATCAAACTCACCTACCTGTGATTTTCTAATGATCCTGAAGACATTGATTAGCATGCTCAGCTGTGTTTGATTAGGGTTAGAGCTAAACTCTGCAGGAAAGTGGATCTCGGAGAGACAGATTTGAGTATTCCTGCTCTATATGAGTGTCTCCGACTTTATTACACGCACACAATTCATAACTCACAGTTGTTCACAAAAGGATCTGTATTTAGAGCCCTTTGAAATCCTTTTCATCTTTTCCCAAATTATGTGGTTATCATTTAAATTGTTCTGGGTTTAGATTTATTGGTATATTTAAGCATGTCAAACCAATTGAACTCATAAAACTTTAACAATTTAATAATTTATTAAAATTTTAACAATAATAGGGCCCTATGTATTTTTTTCTTAAATTTAATTTAATTTTTCTCAAATTCTTTAATTTAGTGAATAATTAGTGAATTTTAGTTTCTTTAATAGTTTTGTGTTTTTAGATTTAACACATGTATCATCAGAGACCATGGTTATACAATGAATTCATAAAACTTGTTAAAATAAAAAATGCATTTATATATTGTTTGTTTGTTTGTCAAATAAACTGCTGCACAACAATTTTTGCAGTTTAATAATAACAGATTCTAGTTCATGAACAATTTGGTCACATTGCATATTTCATGGGCAAATTCCAGTCATTTCAATAGGAATCCGTGTTCCCAATTAGTGGTCCATCGCCAATATATTGGTGTCATTTTTGAAATATCGCTGATGTGTTCTTTTATTTTGACTAGTGATGGGAAGTTCAATTCATTTTACTGACTCGGACTCTTTTTTTGAGTCATTTCATTCAATTTAGCAAAACATAATTAAAATGTACATCTACTACTTATGCAAATGTTGATATAAGAAACAAAGATGAATTTTACCTGGGTCTTTAGTCTATGATTAGCTCACTCTTTATACAGTCAATTCTGCATTAATGACTCGATTTAGAAATTCTGTCTGTGATTTCCACATCGTTTCATCTCATGCTTGTTTGTACTCACCTCACAATATGTATGTATGACATTGAAGCTTCGGCAGGGCTCTATATTTAGTGTGTGTGTGTGTGTGTGTGTGTGTGTGTGTGTGTGAGTGTGTGAGTGTGTGAGTGAGATCCCCGCCCCCTCGCCTGTTCTTGGCTCCGTGCCTGTAACGGTCTAACCACATGTCGACATCTACCACCAGACTCGCTCGCTCTCTCTCTCTTCTCTCACTCACTAATTCTCAGTCTCACACACACACACACACACACACACACACACACACACACACGTGCTCTGTCTGTCTCTCTTTCTGATGATTCTGCTTTCAGTAATGGCAGGCGGTTAAATGGATCCAGGTTAAGAGATTATAAGCCTGGGTGTGTGATGAGCTCCAGTCAGCGCCAATGATGTCATCATTTAGGAAGAGACAGGACCGCACGCACGTACGCACACACACACTGATGTTTTTTTGCTTTTTGATTGCTTAGACTCCGGGTGTGTGCAGGAGAAACAGACACACAACCCACACACTGGTGTACACTTGCTCATTTTTCCCAAATGTCGTTTTAATCACAGCGGATTCAGGAAAACCACAGACGACACATTAATCTCAAGTTCCTCACAAACTGAATTCACTTTGTTTCCAGGAATGAATCTGATGAAATTTGGATATATAGGCTGATATTTCTACGTTCGCCCTTCATGGACGTCCTGTTCTGTCCTGCATCGGTTTGTGTGTGTGTTTTTACAAATGTCTGGTCACATCTTGTCTCTGTCAGTGAACTGCCTAGCCAGACTGTGTTTCTTTTGAACATTAGATTTGTATGTTCATATGTTCAAATCTGCATTTTTGGGCACCATATGTTTGCTTGAACGTTGGATTTGTACTTGCTTATGTTTGATTCAGCATTTTGTGGAATCATAGGCTCATTTAAATGTTGGATTTAGACGTTCATATGCTCAGATCAGTGTTTTTGGGCCTCATGTTTATTGGATTTGTGCTTTCTTATGTTTGGGTTTGCATTTTGGGGAATCATAGGTCATTTGAATATTGAATTTGTAATTTCATATGTTTGAGTCAGGATTTTGAGGTATTATAGTGCATTTGAATGTGCAGTTTGATTATTTGAATGTTCTGTTTAGCATTTATTTTAGGCATTATAGATTTAACTGAATCTTCATTTTATATTATTGAACTTTCTGTTCAGCATTTTTGGGACTGTAGATAGTTTTAAATGGTTGATTATGAACTTTTTTGTTCAAATGAGCATTTTTGAGAATCAGGTTCGTTCATATGTTGAATTTGAATGTTAATTTGGTTTATTCATAATTTTTGGGTGTTAATTGTTCGTTTGAAGGTTCATACTATGTATTTGATTCACCAGTTTGGGGCATCAGAGTGCATTTGAATCTTTAATGTGAATATTTGAATGCTTTGGTCAGAATTTATGGGCACTGTAGATGCATCTGAACATTTGATTCCAATATCCTTATGTTCGGATGAACATTTTTGAGAATCATAGTTTCGTTCATAAGTTGGATTTGAATGTTTGTATATTTGATGCAGCATTTTTGGGCAACAGGTTGTTCTTCAAACTTTGGATTTGAACAGTCATACTGTATGTATAATTAGGCACTTAATTCACTTTGAATGCAAAGTTAATTTTGAGTGTTAAATTTAGAAATTGGGCATAAGTACGTTTGAATATTTTTATAATGGCCATGTTGCTCACTCGTTTTCAGACACAGCCAGTTGTGTGCGTCTGTCTATTAGCGAAACAAACCTCTAATGATTTTAATCTCTTACTGTAGCAAATTATTCATGTTCAACACACACATGCAGATAGCTGCCAAATGACTAATCAGTTGTGTGAATCAGTCAGGAACTGACTCCATTACTGTGTGTGTGTGTGTGTGTGTGTGTGTGTGTGTGTGTGTGTGTGTATGAGAGAGAGAGAGTGAGTTGATTCATCTGAATTGTTAACTCATTTGATCATTAAATTGAAAGTGTCTTTCTCTGTCCCTCTTTCCTGCTTTGTCCCTGACACTAACGAAAACAGAAAACAAGAACACACAGACACACACACACACAGAGCAAGACTGTAGTTGTGGATGTCTGTCCTAGTAATTTGGTGCTTGTGGAGGTAATAGGCAGTGTTTGTGTGTGTGTCTAGAGAGACAAATATGACCTAGATCCACAGCAGATAACCTGTGTGTGTGTGCAGAAAAGTTTTTACACAAAGTTCTGTTTATGACTGGCACATTTGTTTTTGTGTGTATATTGCCCCAGGTCTGGTGTGTTAGTTTTGCTTGTGTGTACAGCAGAGCAAAGGTCATGAATGATGTATGTTTGTATTTTCTATTTATGGCTGGCAGAATTTTTTTTTTTAATGTACATATTTACCGCTGATCTGTGTGTGTGTGTGTGTGTAGGAGAGAGAGTAATTTCTGTTGAAGTGCATTCACTAGTTGGACATAAATTTACCCGCCACACACACACACACACATTCTCTCTTACCCTGTTTCTCTGTAGCTCTCTTTCTCTCCTTCACACACACAGACTGAGGCTCTGTCTGGCTGTTGGCTGTGTGTCAGCCACTTGGAGAGTCAAAACAAAGAGGGTTCTTACACACACATACGCACGCACGCACGCACACACATACACACAGACACACACACATACGCACACAGACACTCACACACACGCACACACACGCACACACACACACACACACAGAGCAAGAGAGCGAGAGAAGGAGAAAGGAAAGAGAACCTCTCTGTCCGTCTTTGTGCACTTTGGGAGATCTCTAGCCTACAAGCTTTGTTCACTCTGGGTTTTTCTGTGCGAGAGCATTTGTCATGAAGGATCAGTAATCATATCACACTACATTCCCAGGATCTCAGATTTTTGTTTCCCTGAACATTTTTTGGGGCTATAT
Organism: Gymnocypris eckloni scoliostomus; assembly: GCA_027564155.1. Lineage (NCBI taxonomy): Eukaryota > Metazoa > Chordata > Actinopteri > Cypriniformes > Cyprinidae > Gymnocypris > Gymnocypris eckloni. Next base: position 29,770,882 of record CM050428.1, read on the forward strand.
TTTCTTTAGGTAAAGATTGAAACATGTATGCTGTGACAATAAGCATCAATAAAAGTAATTCCCACAACACATACATATACATAATTTCCCCACTGTGCCTTGAATTTACGGTCAGAGAGATGCAGTCATACATTTAACGGCTGAACTCAAAGGGAGGTCAACTAGAGCTCAATCTGAGGTCATGTCATGGGAAATATCAGATCACAGAGTTATTCTTATCGCACCGCTGCAGTATCAGCTTTAATTGTGCATTAAAGTGAGTTCAACAACCTAACAGAAGCTCAGTGAACCTCGCGAACACAAAACTGATTTATGATAGCTTCTTAACAGAACTGGTGCATTTGAATCAAATAATACCCCAAAGAAGCACTTTTTGCATACTAATCCAATGACTCTAAATTCAAGAGGTACATTTAAAGAAAAATATGAAGAAAACTCATTAGAAATGTCCAACCTACATGTTGAAAACAAGTAGTGCTCAACCTGTAGAAAAAGATCACTGAGATCTGTTTGTGTTGTTATTGTCAAACTAAAACTATTTAAGTGTTTTTGTGAATTGAAATAGTCTAAAATAAAAAAAATATTAGACATAAAAACACTTGCGTACTTTAATTTGAAATGTTGCCCATTGCAACTAACTGAAATGCAATAAGCTGAAGTACTGAAAATACGTTGAAGTACTAAAATGACTGAACTAGAATTCAAATAAAAACAAAATATGAATGAATACTACGATATCATCTCATACATACTAAATGGAGAATAAACAAATAAAATACTTTTCTTGCTTCTCAACTTTTTACCCTCGTTCTGTATTTCTCGAGGGTATGTTAGGAGAATATTAGGAATATTAGGAGAAAGATATGTTAATGAGATAATGTTCTTGTTCAATAATGAATCATTATTAATGATAATGTTCAAAGTCTCCTGAGCTATAAAAGATTAAAACATCTGACTATATAACTTCTAATAACACGTCATCATAATAAACAAACAGTGTATATTATTTTGCAAAACTACCAAGTCTCGCCAAGAGGGTAAAACAGACATGAAAGGTCACGTTTACCCAAAGAGAGCAGAGAACAGAGCAGGACAACTCAGACACACTCTGCTTTGCTGTGAAACGTTTAGGAGCTCTTGAGCACTAGTTCTACTCCAGTGAACAATATTACTCACAGATCGCTCTTTCATAGCTCAGTGATTCATTTAAACATCAAACCTTGTCACGGATCGGTCTCTTAAAATGATTTAAGTGAAATATAATGTAAGTGTGAAGTTTCAGGTGGCTAGCATAGATACTATGGTCTTGGGAAGATTTGATGAGAAATACTGAAAGTGTAAATGTCTAGCTTGTGACCACAGTATGAGACATTGTACTTCTGAAACTCTTGAGGAGACGAGTTTCCTGGGTCTTTTCTCAGAAGGCAAATCTGACTAGACTTCTCAAAAGTCTACAGTTGTTCTCCTTTTAATTATGTTTTTATGGTGAAACAGTTGAACACTAGTTCAGTACATTAGAATGAAAATATGCATGTTTCTTACAGAAGGGATGTGTTGAAATCGTTCCTGCTTGGGTTAAAGAGCAGCTACTGTGATGAGACACGAGTCAGTATGTCATAGCCCAAGGGTCAGTGATTAACACTGCTGTTATACCCCAGCGTTCCTCTCTCTCTGTCTGTCTCTCTGTCATTGGGTGTGGACTGATATGACATTTACCGTCTAACTGTTTCTGTTTATCTGCTTATTCAATCAGCAGCGACTCCTGCTTGTGTTTGATTGTCCCTCTGTGTATTTGTGTGTGTGTATGCACATGCACTCTGACCTATTTAATAAGTATTCCTAAATGTGTCTTTGTGCTGAGTAGACGTTTCTAATTGCATACACACTAGGCCGCTAGGTCAGGCTTATTTCAGTTAGTCTGACTCCGTCAAATGTTTTGGTTCCATAAAGCAATTTTAACAAAGATCAACCTCAGTCACTGTGGCTACTTATGCTGGAAAGCTAAACTGGATCAGGGCAGGCAAACTGTCAGGCTAAGCTGAGCTCCTCACTGACCAATAGAAACACAATGATATTACCAATAACTCTCTCACATACTATCATAGCCATGCAGCCTTTCTCTCTGGTTTTGTGACAGCTATACCTTTTATAGTTAGAGCAGATAGCATTAGAACTTTACAATCTAACATTGCTCTTAAAGCATTAACAATCACTAAACTAAAAGTTAAAATCACTCAATTAAAACTACATTTCAACTGCTATAAGAAACGCACATTAACTCATCTGAGCTTAGTAACTTGGACTGCATCAGCTATGTTTTATTTACCCATTACAATAGTCCCTTTACAGTTACCACTGCTATGCTATGATAATAGCATAAATAAATAATAATAGATAAATACACCTATATGTAGGTTTAAAATTCTACAAAAGGCACATTTAATGTCCAACAACGAATATTTTACCAAAATGGATATTTGACTCAGAATTATTGCGCACTGTCTGTTTAGAGCCAAATAGTATTATAGAAGACCATCTTCTATACTCTTTGGCAGTGCTCGTTCAATCGCGTAAGCCTCGCCCACTCCTGACAGCAAAATGGTTTTATATTTGCATGACTTTCTAACATTTACAGATGAAAAATATAGTTTTTTAGGATCTCCTAGGAGGTGTTGTTGTGATTCGTCATATTCACGCGCAGCAGTGAGGAGAGAACGTGCTTGAGAAACAGTTTCGAGAGGAGAAATCAATATACATATAAAACATTGGTCACTTTCTAAACAATAAAAGTGTAGCGCATCCACTAGTAATTATTAGGGATGTGACGAGATCTCGCGAGATCCGATGTGTCTCACAAGATCCAACTAGTCTCGCGAGAATGTGAAGATATCCTCGCAAAATATTTTGCAATGTTTACATTAGAGCTGCACAATTAATCGTTAAAAATTGCGCTTGTGATCTTGATTCAAAAACCCACGCGATTGAATCAGCTATGTCTGTTAAGACTGTTTCACATCGCGAGTGTCAGTGGAGCGTGAGAAGCACGTTTTTCAGCTGCCCATGTTGATGAATCGGGGGTCGGCCATCATCGCGCTTCCGATGTGAATGCTGTCATTCACTGATATGGGCGGCGACTAGGGCTGTGCAATTAATCGCATGCGATTCTCATGCGCATCTCGTCAGTAAAGCCGGCTCCGTGATTGGCAGTAAATATCCATCAGCTGTTTTCAAATGGAGAGGCAGTTAATACACCGAGCTGTAGTTCACTGACAAGCTATCGATATCGCGTTCATAATCTAATGCGATTCATCTGCGATATTGAAGGCGATATTGCCTAGCTTTCCAGTGAACTACGGCTCTGTGTATTAACTCGACTACATTGAATTTTGTGTGTTTCAGTTGAATAAAAGACTATTTTTCCCTATATATTTCATCATTGAGGATTTAAAAAAAAAAAGTCTTAACAATCTCGTCTCGTCTCGTTCTCGTGGGAAAAGTGTCTCGTCACACCCCTAGTAATTATATAAATAAATAGTTTTTAACCGATGCAAATGTGTTAGAAACAATGCATCGCGATACAGATGCCAACTTGTAGCCGATGCACACTTTTTAAACCGATGCAGTGCATCGTTAACTTTTTTGCCGATGCACCGAGCAAATCTTCCCATCCCTAATACACACATCCATCTTTACACAAAATATTAACAGTCTCAAGTGCTCATGCATTCCTTCACACACAAAAACTCTCTGTCCCTCAAAGCATGTGTAGAGACAGACTCAAGCAGCTTTAAAGGCTTAATGAAGTCTTAATGTTCCACACCATTTACACACTAAAACCATGGCAACACTGTGTGCTCTGCCAAGAGTGAGGGTGTATGGCCGTGCTTCAGCAGGTGTGTGACCTAGATTGTGTTTGCGAGAGAGAGATAGAGAGAAATGAAAGGACAGAGGGAGAGGGGAAAGCAGTTGTGTGTGTGTGTGTGTGTGTGTGTGTGTGTGTGTGTGTGTGTGTGTGTGTGTGTGTGTGTGTGTGTGTGTGTGTGTGTGTGTGTGTGTGAAAGAGAGAGAAAGATCATGGTAAAAAAGGCTTCCAGAGTTTGATCACGATTGTGATCCAGATTTTGATCTTGTTGAACGTGATGTGTGTGTTGTTCATGTTTTGCCTACACTGCGGTGATCAAATGTCACCACAAGGGCTGTAAAACATGAAATCATCTACACTGTGGGAACCAGTCAACAGTTCTCATGAGGAAAAATGGCTTTTTAAAGCACTTATGAATTCCTAATTTCTGCCACAGTTCCAAAAATAAAATAGTAACCTAATTCTCCAAAAGACTCTTTCTGTTTGTTCTGACATATAGCTCAAAATATTGACTTATTTTCATAGCTCAATATTGAATATTTTTCAATAAATTGAAAATTCTGTCATCATTTGTTCACCATGTCGTTCCAAACCTATGGTTTTTCTTTCTTCTGTGGAACATATAAAATATATTTTGAGAAATGTCTCCGCGAGTGTCCAGTGGAAGTTAATGGGCACCAAAACAGTTTTCTTAGCAACATTCTTCAAAATATCTTCTTATATCTTCCGAAGAAAAAAGAAGAGATATGGAAAATCTTCCATTTGAGTTTATATCTCACTTTATTTTGCATAATCATAACTAGAGATCGACCGATATATCGGTTTACCGATATTTTTCCAGATATGTAAGAATTTTACCATAATCGGATATCGGTTTTGAAAAAAAACGATAACCGATATATATATTTTTTTGTCACATAAACAATTATACAGAGTATAACCAGCAGTGAAATGTGTTCTCTGCATTTAACCATCCAAGTACACACACACAGTAGTGAACACACACACACACACACACACACACACACACACCTGAAGCAGTGGGCACTGTTCATTCAGGAGAAGCTCCAGCACGACCACCGCATGTAACTTTATACAAGATTCACTTGTTTGAAACACGCTTAAACTATATTAACATTTACTATAGAACCATTATTTCACCAATAAACATCTAAATAATTACATCTCTATCGAAATGAATGATTTATTATCTCCGCAAGCGATCGCAGTTTGAGTATAGTTCTGTGTAAATAGATAAACCGCGCTGTCAGCAGCTTTCATAATTTAGAAGAATGACTAAAATTTTAATAATTGTAATAAAACATGCCAGTTAAGAAATGCAATAAAATTTATTTTCTCCATTTGAAAACATTAGACATTCTTTTGCTTATTGTTAATATCAGTGTTGCTGATGATGCTTGTTTTATATAAATAAAATATTTTTATTGTTGTAATTTTAAGATAACATTTTACATGAATGTTAATTTTCAACCGTTGTTTGTTGTTGTTAAGATGACTGAAAGGAGGAAAAACCAAAGTGAAGAATGGACTTACTTCACTCTGTTATTTATGTACTTTATAACAGTAAATAAATATCGGTTCTGCATATCGGTTATCGGGTACATAAACATACAAATAATCGGTATCAGTATCGGTTCTAAAAAAATCAATATCGGTCGATCACTAATTATATCTTAATACATCATAACTGTAACATTATCTCACAATTAGGGGAGATTTATGTCATTTTGAGGACAACTTTTTAGCGCAAGTTAAATTAATTAGATATTACATATAACTTGGTAGTAAAACAAAGTGTTGCACATTTTTATCATTTAAGCACCATAATTAATTTGTGTAGTCTGTTACATAGGGACTACTGAACTAGATGTTTATTTTAAAGCGCAAAGTATTCAAAATGTATAAATAAAGCTCCATAAAAAAACTTTGCTTGCATTTTTACAACTCCATGTTGTAAGTGTGACCCATCGGGTCATCAAAAGGTCTGCACACGTCTGCAGTCTTCACACATATTGTGAGGGGTATATTTAGGGTTGGGGGCAGAAGATATCAGTGACTCACTATAAAACGACAGAAGTCAATGGAAACTTCTCAGCATGAGAGGAAATGGTGTGCGAGTTATTAAACAGACGTGCACGGACTGAAGATGGAGTGGATCTTGTTTAAGTTTATGATTAGAGTAAGATTGGACTTCGTTTTATGGCTAGCCTTTGTGCTATCACACTCCAGACACTGGTTTATTCTTACATGGACACCTTGTATAATGCTTTAATGATTTTCATAGTGATCGGCTGATTGGGATTTTTGATAGCCAACTCTGATATCTGCACTGGAGGATGGATGAAGGACAAATGACAAAAGTCACAAAATGGTTAAAGATTAACCTGGTCGATCACCTTGGATTCTTTTATGTAGGCCTATAGTATTTTAAATGAGTCTATTTATTAATATTTAGTGTCAGGGTTGTATTAGATCATCTGTCTGTGTTTGCATGTATTAAATGCGTTTACTGTGCCCAGATTTATGTCATAGTCGATATGCTGTTTCTGCAAAAGAATATCTGTCCTGACTGTTTGTCCTCTCTCTCTGTCTACCTCACTGACAGAACAGAGTCTTAAACCACAGTGCGGTAAACGTGTGTAACTGTGTGCAGTCAGTGTGTGTGACAGAGTGTATGTGAGTGCACTGCACACAGCAGCGAGTCTAAAAATAGCTCACATGCGTTCTTTTTGTCCCCTTACCCTCCAGCTCACGGTTCATGAGTCACACACACACACACACACACACACACACACACACACATAGTCAGACTGGCACAGAGTACTTGTGAATTGAGGTTTTGGATGACTGATGTTTGGTTCAAGTCATTACATGCATTTGCAAAAGCACACATATTTGACACACATCGACTTACAGGACATGAGCACACACACGCACACACGCATGCGCACACACACACGCACACGCACGAAACAGGCAGCCAGACATGGAAACTTTGAGTGTGCTGAGTCTGACCTAGTATTTATATAAATAGAGACCGCGCATAAAGAATATGACTTGATCAATGAAAGATTAACTAAATTCTCACAAGATATTGGCTCACACACAGACACACACGCACATTGGTCAGTCCAACGGTGTGCAGGGTTTGACATGCTTACTGTATGTAATTAATCAGCTAATCACTACATAGTGGTTAGGTCATTCTAATATGCAGATAAAAAAAGAGAATAAACTTATTACTTAACCAAAAAGTCCAGTGGTCAAATTCTGTCATAGGAAGCACCTCAAAAACTCTAATCCTATTTTTGTAAAATATCATGTGGTGCGATTCCCCAAAAATGAAATTCATGAGTCTTTTATGACGTTTATAACTTTTTTAACAAAAATGTTTTACATGAACAGTCACATGAGTTCGAGACTGTGGTCTTGAAAAGTTTATGATGAAGTGTTGAGACTGATTGGTTGTGATATTTGTTTTACAGAGATTCCGGCCTCTGATTGGTCAGTCATGCGTTGGAGGTTGGACAGTGGTGGAGTTCATCTCTGACAGACAGCTGGAGTTCTACACCGAACAGGAGGAGCTCCAGCCATTCGAGGTAATAGTGTGCGCAAGTTGTTTTGATTCAGATTCATGTGTGTGGGGGTGTTTTGTTGTTGCATTTGTGTAACTATGGTTTACATTCATTAAATAACAGTGTGATGAAATTATAGTCCACTGCATATAAAAAGTTGTTAAAATGTAGAAAGTTTACATTTTTTACTTTAAAATGTAGAAAGTCTTTTTGACACGAATGAAACACATTCATAAAATATCAGCATAATTGAATATAATGAATAAGAGCAAATATATAATGATATTGCATTGGCAGCTATATTTTAAAGCACTTAGTCTTTTCTCATGTCCCTTTAAAGTCTATGCTGAAAAAATAATAGAGTTCATTTTATGTGCTATCAACACCACCATATTTAATAAACCTCCATGCTCCGTCTCTCTCTGTTGCTCTAGGTGTTACATTTTTTGCTGAAGATATGATTTGTGTCGTTGCTTTCTCAGACCTCCTCATAAAAGTGTGATGTATGATGACATTTCCCAGTCATTGCTGGTTTAATTAGTCTGTGTTTGTAGCGCCGGTTAGCATTTGTGAAAGCGCCTTTAGGAGTGTATGTCCCAGACAGTCTGTTTAATTGCAAATTACCATTTCATCCTATGGCAATGAAAAAAATGTGATATAACGTGTTGAATAACGAGATTTATATTCACTAAATGGCTGAAAGTCAATTTAAATGTAGCTTTGCAGGGGAAACACTGAAAATAGCATTACAGTGTAAACACAAGAATATAGATTTGTATAATAATATTCCTATAGGAAGTACAAACTCTAACAGCAGACAGCACACTACTGAAAGTTAGTTTTTTCATCTAATAGTTTTTAGAGGATGTTTATATAGAATATTGTCAGTATTTTGGCAGGGTTTATTGGGTATGTTCTGTGTGTTCAGAATATGTTCTGTAGTGTACAATAACATTCAAAACTTTACTGTTGATAAGATTTTTTAATATTTAAAAAATATTTTTTTCTTATGCTCAACAAGACTGCATTTATTTGATTAAAAATAGAGTAAAAAATTATGCTGATCTGGTGCTATTACTGCTACACAGTTGAAAACAGTTGTGCTGCTTAATATTTTTGTGGAAACCAAAAGAACAGCAATTATTGGAAATAATTTTTGTAACAATGTGATTGTCTTTACTGTCCGTTTTGATTAATTTTGTGCATCCTTGCTGAATGAAACTTTTGACAGACAATGTACATGTACAATTAGTACATTTAGTAGAAATGAGGCCAGCCATATACAGCTGCCTGGGGTTGAGAAATAAGAATCACGTGAGAAAAGTGATGGTTTTTAACCCTAAATTATACCTTTTGCATGTCAAAGTAAATCTGCTACATGGCATGTAAAATGCTTTTTTTATGTCAAAGCAAATTTATTCAGATCTAAATATATATATATATATATATATATATATATATAATGCATGTTGGTTAGTTGCTATTTGCCAATGTAAAAAAAAGAATCGGGGCTGAAGAATAATTATTAAATGAGGCATTTAAAATACTGGTTTAATTGAAAGAATCTGAGGGGTCACTGGCAAAGGCAAACCCACCATTGGAAAAACATGATCAAGTATTTTCCCCACAAAATGATATATAGAAGCTACATCAGCTTTGCAAAGTTTGGGGAAGAGCTAAGAAAGAGCAACATGTTTATATTTTCCTGAAACCTTAATGATTAGAACATGGAATAATAATCTCTTAGTTTGCACAGTCCAGGGTGTGCTGAAGGGGTTGAATATATTTTGTAGTTTTATAATGTATGTTAGTTTTAGTGTGTTTTATAGAGTATTCTCACAGTGAATTCGACAGTGTGTGTGTTTTTGTAAGGGGTGTGTAATTAGCCATAGACACATGCTCCTCAGTCTTAACATACGCCTGCAGGCTGTGTTTGTTTATCGTAATCACATGGCGCAATCATATAATTTAAAGCAGGAGAAGACACTATGACACAGAGGACTGTAGTCCTCTGCGTAAAACAGTTTACATTCACTGTGAGCTGTGGAGAAACACACACACATCACTGCATCATTTCATCACTCCCGGTCTCTGATGCCTGTGGATGGATGATAAAAGAGAGAGTCCTTCTCTTTCATCTGAGTGTGTGTGTGGAAGGGGAACTGAGGCTGTGAGAAAGAAACACAAGGCAGAGGGAGGGGAAGCATTAGAGAGAGAGAGAGTGTCTAGATAAAGCACTGGCACATGACACTGATGCGTTCTGAATGCTGCAGTTCTGTATGATCCCACATTCTGTCTAGTCTAGTCTAGTCCAGTCTAGTCTTTTCTGTTCTACTCTACTCTAGTCTAGTCTAGTCTTTTCTGTTCTACTCTACTCTACTCCAGTCTAGTCTTTTCTGTTCTGTAGTCTAGTCTTTTCTAGTCTAGTCTTTTCTGTTCTACTCTACTTTTGTTTTCTCTTTTCTACTGTACTCTACTCTGATTCCACGTTCTGTTCTACTCTAGTCTACTCTAGTCTAGTCTTTTCTGTTCTGTTCTGTTCTAGTCTAGTTTTTTCTGTTCTAGTCTAGTCTTTTGTGTTCTGTTCTGTTCTACTCTACCCTTTTCTGTTCTATTCTACTCTGTTCTATTCTACTCTGTTCTATTCTACTCTACTCTGTTCTATTCTGTTCTATTCTATTCCACTGTACCTTACTCCTTTCTATTGATGTCCGTTCTAATTCTGTGCAACTGTACTTTACTACATTATTTTTTGTAGTACCTACCTGTTTGTACAATATATGCTGTTTTCTGCTTTATTCTATTCTGTTCTGTTCTATTGAGTTATACACTCGTTTACATTTTATTTTGTATGTTATTGCCCTCTTTTGCACTCATCTGTGCTCATTTATTATTTTCTTTTCTACTGTATTCTGTTCAGTTCTTCTCCATCTATTTTGCTTTACTCAATCTGCTCTTTTTGTTCTATTCTGTTCTTTTTAATTCTACTATACTCCACTGTTATATTGTACACTGTTATTTACTTGCCCACTTTATGCTATCTTATTGTTGTACTCCATTTCCATTCTACCATGTTTCTACTACACAGAATTCTTTTCCATTCTATTGTACTTTACACTTTTCTATGATTCTACTGTTCTCCACTTTCCCATTTTTATTATATATATTTTTTACTATTCTATTCTAATTCACTATATTTGATGCTATACACTTTTGTTCCGTTCTAGTATACTGTACTTCTATTCTGTTCCTTTTTACTGTACTCCACTCTATTCTACTGTTCTGTTCAGTGCTGTTGTAGTTAATCTATTCTACTTTACTCTATTATTACATTATTCTATTCTATTCTAATTGACTTTATCTATTGTTTTACCCCACTTTGCTCTACCCTTTCATGGTTGTGTTCTGTTCTGTTCTGTTCTATTCTATTTCACTGTACTTGACAGTACTCTGTTTTATTCTGGTATTTGTGCTACACTCTGTTCTGTTAAGCTCTGTGATACACTCTACTCTGTCCCATTCTAATCTACTCTACTCAACTCTATTCTACTATACTAATCAATGCTGCTGTATTCTACTCTGTTCTACTTTATTCTATTGTACTACACTCAACTATTCTGTTCCCTTTATGTTCAACTTTACTCTTTGCTCTACTTACTATACTGTGTTTCTCTCCACTGCTCTATTACCCACAGCTCTGAATGTTGAGCTCTGAGACGTGAGTGAATTACTGAGCAGCCTGAGAGAGAGCGAGAGAGAGAGAAGGATAGAGACAGAAAGAGATAAAGGTGGAGAGAATGTGTGAGAGAGATCTATCAGGGAAAATGCAGCCATGGACAGAGGACTGTGTGTATTTATTGCTGTTTCCTTGACAACTCAAAGCTGTGTTTTTACTTAGCACATGTTAAGGGGCCAGTGGAGGGTGTGTGTGTGTGTGTGTGTCATGTGTCTGAGAAAGTATGCAAGTGGACAAGTAATGAGAGGATGTGTGTGTGTGTGTGTGTGCATGTGTCTGAGAAAGTATGCAAGTGGACAAGTAATGAGAGGATGTGTGTGTGTGTGTGTGTGTGTGTGTGTGTGTGTGTGTGTGTGTGTGTGTGTGTGTGTGTGTGCATGTGTCTGAGAAAGTATGCAAGTGGACAAGTAATGAGAGGATGTGTGTGTGTGTGTGTGTGTGTGTAGAGGGAAGGGTTAAGCACTGTTGACCTGTTAAGCTGAAATTGGAACAGTGCAGCTGTTTTTAGGAAGCTCCAAACAGTGTGTTTGCCTGCGCGAGTGAGTGTGTGTTCTTGTGTATGACAGAGATAGGCTGAAGTAAGTGAGAGAAGAGGGAGAGGTTTACTGAAGGGAAAAGCAGGCAGAGTGGTTTCCATTAGGCTCTGTGGAACACTTTCCCTTTTGAGGCTGTGGTGAGAAAGACACTCGGCTGTGAGTCAGCCACCCTCAATCCACACACACACACACACACACACACACACACCACGCACACACACAGACAGACACACACACACACACACACACACACACACACAAAGACTTCACTCTGTGTGTGTAAAAGAAAAGCTGATTGTCATATCTGTTTCACACACATTCACAAGAGTTATTTTACATTGAATTTATTACTTTCACTCTCATCCACTCTTTCACTTAAATACAATTGTATTAAACCTTCAAATAATAATTAGCTCATAAACTTGTAATGATGGTAGTAACAAAGTAAACAATCTAATAAAAAAACAATTTATCTTTCTAAATAAATCATAAACTGCAAGATGATTATAAGGGGTCATAGCTGTATTGGCAGCTTTTTGTTTTATTAGCATCATGTATGTATGTATAAAGTAGTGGCCAAGAATATTAGAACACTAGTATTTTCATCAACTAAAAAATGGTTTTAAGTCAGTTAATTTCAGTGTGTATGTCACTTATCAATCATAACTAATTATCGAATATTGGTATAAGCCGCATTTTCTGTATGGATGCATCAGTAGTTTGTTCAGTGGGATTTGATAAGTTGGATGTTGAATTATCATGTTGTTAGTAAATATTATTTATAATGAATATGTACACTAACTTGCACTAATCATTCAAAACAATTCTGGAGACTTTTATTAACAAACTAAAGAGTCAAATGTGATGTCATGCACAGTGTGTTGGTATATGGACGACAACATGATCCTCTCATTCAGTACAAGTTTGTCATTTCTGTGCCACTTTAATATGCCTTTAAAAACAGTTTCTTCTTCAACACTTCCTCAGTCTGCTATATTAGTCAGGGAATTAGTCAGTTTCACCCCAAACTCACCCCAGTGTCAGTAAAGCATAGGAGGATTAACAGAAAAGAATCGCTGTCTTCAGCTTTAAATTACGTTTAGTGAAATCTATGATCTGCTTTGTAGATATTTCTGTTCATCCGTCAGCGATATACTACAGGTTTTCTTATTTAAGCGATAAGAGCGCCTCTCTCTGTGTCTCTGATCCAGCACTTGTAGCTCTTCTCTTACTGAAGGACAGATCTTCAGACTCCTGCATTGATTTGTATGAGCACTCTTTCTGTGTGTCAGTCTGCGACTCTATTCTTCCTCTCTCACTCACTCTCCTCTGTTTGTCATTATCTCATCTACTTCATCACCCTCCCTCTACACCTCTCTCTCTCTCTCTTTTGTGTCCCTCTCAATCAAGCCTTTCTGTCTCTCCTCTCTCAAACACGCACATCTCCCTCTCTTTCCCTCTCTCTCAGCTCTCAAATTTGAATTCAATGAAGCACTTTTCGGCATCATCTATTTCTAACCCTCTGTATCTCTCTCTCTGGATTTGTGTGTGTGTGTGTGGCTGTTCTCGTCGGAGGAAGGAGCACGAGTTTGTTTGTTCTCTTTATACTCTCTCCAGCTATGATTTTTCTCTGTACATGCGTAAACACAAGCTGCTACACACATACTAGCTCATCTTTTTCAATAATCTGTCTGTATGTCTGTTTTCCCCCTCCTTCTTTCTGTTTCTCCCTCTCTCTCTCTCCATCCCCCCACCCCATCTCTCTCTTCCTGATGCAATAGTTGGATCAGCCCGATGTCTCTCTTGCACATGTTGCCGTGGTGATGATCTGGTTGTGCGCTAGACTGAGGTCATCTCTCTCTCTCCGTACGACTCTATCAGCCCACCCTGTCTGTCTCTTTCACAGCAGCACATGTCTCGTCTCACCTCTCTCATCCTGTAGAACATAGAAATGACAGTGGAGGAAAAGATCAAACGGAACTTTGATTGAAACTAGAATTAAACCACTAAAGCTCAAAACTAAACCATGGCTGATGACTAAACACAACCGTGCATTTCGGTTTCTAAACATACAAATACAACCACCATAGCATCCATCAATTCTGTTTAGTGCAGTTGGGTTTGTATCAGTGCTTGATTTGGATTTTGTTGTGTTTACTATAACTGTCATAAGCCATTTTGTAGCTCCATAAGTTTGTTACAGCTAATCTGTTTAAAGGATATCATCATATGTACTACATAAATACAGTATATAACACAATATACGATGCATATTTCTGAATATGTCATTAACTGCTTTAAAGTCAATCATTTAATTTCTGTAATGTGACATATTCACAAGTAAAACTGCTGATTGGATTATGGAAAGCAGGTCATGATGTTAGTGATTAATATAATATATTTTATCTCGTTCGCCCTTTTTCTTCAGTGGTTTTCAACCTGTGGCAAATGGACAGCCGCTGCCTGTGAAGTGCCATTCACTTTGTAAAAGTAACATTTTTGGGGCAGTTTTACTAACAGCTTGCACCAGCGCAAACCGTCTTTTGGCATTAAAATTGTACATTCAGGTTTTACTGAAGAGGCGCAGCAATGAATTAGCGCTGAAAAGGCATGGACACAGTTATTTTTGTGCCTGACCTTATTGAATATGTATTTGGAGTTTCCCTTTCAGATGCAAAATGTACATTTATGGGAGGAGAGTATTAAAATGAGATTTACTAACATTTGCACGTGTCAAATTACTGGTATTTGTGCCATTATTTAACGTCCAAATAGTTTTAATGTCTTAACTATTTTGTGCCTGAAATGGCTGTAATTATTGTTCCTAGGAGAGACACAGCAAAGAACAGAGAGCGCATGGTAGAATGGAGAGGAGTAAAGTTAAACTTTATCTGAACATATAGTTTGCCAAGCCAGTATATATTTAATTTTCTTGAACCCCAAAACTTGGAGTCCGGCAAAACCAGGTCCATCAACTTCTTGAAACCTTCATTTTTGGCCTCTGGTTCTTTTCAGTGTACTGTGGCTTCTTTATTTGCGACTATGCTAATTTGTGCCGCGCTTGGTTTATTGCGGTGGTCGATATGTAAATGAGATGTTGCATCTGTGTTCTTTAATTTGAGCGGTTGTTAGTAAATCGCGTGCAGATATTTCCACGCCCATCGACACTGTTTTGGAATGTCGCTCTCGCGCTAATTTGCCCTGTTTAGTGAAACTGGCCCTTGGTCTTTTAAGCTCACAAGGCTGTATTTATTTGATCAAAAATACAGTAATACCAGTCATTATAATTAGTAAGTATAAAATAGCTGTTTTACTGTAATAACTTTTTAAATGTAAAATGTAATTTATTACTGTGATGGCAAAGTTGAATTATCAGCATTATTAATCCAGACTTCACAGCCACATGATTCTTTAGAAATCATTATAACATAACCGATTTGGTCAAAAAACGTTTCTTATTATTATGTTGCAGACGGCAGTTTATTTTTTTGTATAAATCATGATAAAAAAAATGTCAGGATTCTTTGATAAATCGAAAGTACAAAGCATAACATTTATTTGAAATTAAATTTTACTTTTTTTATCAATTTAATGCATCCTTGCAAGTTTTAATTTGTGCTGTACTGTCAGTAAAAAAAAAAAATATATATATATATATATAAAACTGTTGTAGACATTAAACCTGGTTACTTTGAAGTCATGTACACTAAAATAATATTTGACCTACAACGCTTGCTTTTGCCTAATGAAAAGGTTTAGAGATTTAGAATAACATGAATCATATAAATTAAAGGAATATTACAGGGTTAAGCTCAAGATGAGCTTGACTATTATAAGCTTAACTCGTATATTGTAAGTGCATAACTGTCAACACATTTCTGTGTTTTTATACTGAATGATTGCCTTTGGCGGTCATCAGAATGTCATGCATGTTGTTAATAAACCTTTACTTTCCATTTCATTACATATGCAGCTGGTAGATGCTTACATCCAAAGCTACTCTCACTGCATTCAATATCAGTCTTATTATTATATTTTTTTTGCATAAATCATGATAAAAAAACAGGATTCTTTGATAAATCGAAGTACAAAGCATAACAAAATTAAATGTTACTTTTTATCAATTTAATGCATCCTTGCAAGTTTTAATTTAAAAACATGTACTGACCCCAAACAAAGTGCTGTACTTATATATATATATATATATATAAAACTGTTGTAGACATTAAACCTGGTTACTTTGAAGTCATGTACACTAAAATAATATTTGGCCTACACTTGCTTTGCCTAATGAAAAGGTTTAGAGATTTGAATAACATGAATCATATAAATTAAAGGAATATTACAGGGTTAAGCTCAAGATGAGCTTGACTATTATACTTAACTATAAATGCATAACTGTCAACACATTTCTGTGTTTTATACTGAATGATTGCCTTTGGCGGTCATCAGAATGTCATGCATGTTGTTAATAAACCTTTACTTTCCATTTCATTACATATGCAGCTGGTAGATGCTTACATCCAAAGCTACTCTCACTGCATTCAATATCAGTTCATGCATTCCCTAGGAATCAGACTCTTGACCTTGGTATTGTTAGCATCATACTCTACTGTGTGAACTACAACTTGTATTTTACCTGGAATATTCAAGACCAGGGTTCAGTATTAATACCGTAAATGGAGATAATTTGATGCTCTTGTGGGTAAAATAGCTGTCATAAAGATGGACATGAACATTCGCAGGGACAGACAATCTGTAGTTAAAATATCCAAATGTGCTGCTAAATTAGATAAAGAATAAACAGAGTAAATGAAATGCATTTATAATAGAGCTCATTTTCTCAGCGTCGTGTTCATTCTGTCCTGCGGTGCGTCACACGTCCTCTGGAGTGTGTTTGAGTCACCTCATCTCTCACGAGTTTTGGTCAGCTGACGTGTGTACATGCTCTGTCTAGTTTAGAGCTTGTTTGTTTATGTGTGTATGTTTAGTAGTTAATGAGATTGCGATCGTGTGTGTTCCATATGAATGAGGGAAATGCAGAGATGCTTTGGTTTCCAGAGTATGTTTGACTATGTGTGTGTGTTTGTTTGTCTAGATTGATGGATTGAGTGAATTTCAGCTTGTTTAGAGAGCTTTAAAAGCAGGAAAACCAGCCCACCAATCAAAGAAAGCCACGCTGCAATACGCTAATTAACACTAATTAACCTTACCATCATCGTTAGCTCAATTTGCCCTTCATCCTGCCCACATAACGCTCTCTCCAATCACACCTCCCTCATCCCCCCAACGTATTATCTCCTTTCTCATCCCTCCTCCATTCGCTACCCCTCCTCCTAAAGGCCAGTGAAGCAGTGTGTGTGTGTGTGTGTGTGTGTGTGTGTGTGTGTGTGTGTGTCAAAGAGAGAAATAGAGTGCGAGGTGAGAGAGGCACAGAAACAGCAGGGGAGAGAGAGACTGTGTATGTTTGTGTGAGCGAGACAAGAAAGACAGTCTGAGCCAGAGAGAGGGAGGGAGAGAGATCAAAACCTGCCTGCGGGTAAATGAATAAATCATGTCTTCCCTTCGTCCTGAGAACTGAACCACGGATGAGTAATACACACACACTCTCTCCGTCCTGCTCTCCTTCTCTCTCATTCCCTCTCTCATGCAGTCTGCTCGCTTACACACACACACACACACACACACACACCTTATGTTTGCTATGCAAGGGCAGATAGTAATCAGAGATGGCCTCTCGCTCTTTTTCACACACACACACACACACACACACACACACACACACACACACACACACACACACTGATCACACTCACACATCTGGACAGCACCAGATCCCGTTGCCCCACTGCGGTGAGCTCTTGTTAATAATGTTTAGGGATTACCAAAATCTTACATCTCTGTACAAGTAGTTTTGCTTCACTATAGCAATATGTATTACAATATGTGAACCTGGACCACAAAACCAGTCATATTTGTATCAATAGCAATAGTAACATTGTATGGGTCAAAATTATCTTTTTTTTCTCCGATGTTACATGATGATATTTTGTAAAATTCCTACCACAAATATACCAAAAACGTTTTAATTAGTAATATGCATTGCGATGAACTTCATTTGAACAACTTTAAATGCGATTTTCTCAATATTTACATTTTCATTTTTTGCATCCTCAGATTCCAGATTTTCAAATATTTGTATTTCTGCCAAATATTGTCCTATTATAACAAACCATAAATCAATGGAACGTTTATTTATTCAGCTTTCAGGTGTTGTATACATCTAAAAAAAAAAAAATTACCCTTATGACTGGTTTTGTTGTCCAGGATCACATATAGTTATTTTTGCTGGAAATAAGGTTGTTAGGATATTATCATTTTAGATACCATTGAAGTTTCACAATTCTTGATATTTCACCGATTCCGATGACAGCTAAAACTAATACTAGCCTAACTACACAAGGGTTGTTAAAATCCAATTTAAGGTTTTAAGCCCTTCTTAAGACCTGCACAAATTAAATTAACACCATTTGTTATTAATACCATATTGATACAATGTACTGTTAAAATGACAATCTAAAACAACTTTAGAGTTCAAATAATGCAGGATTTCACAAAAACTAAGAGTTTAGAAATGATAAACCTCATTTCAGCCTTTGAACATTTGAAAGAAAAAGTCTGAGTCAAAATGATACCTTAGTATATTTATATATATTTAAAATGTATGATTGAAAATTCACTCTCTGACAGTAGGTGGTGATTATGGAACAGCAGAAATACCAGTATATACAAAACAGCGATGTGTTATTCGAACAGTGAAAATATCCATATTAGATCATAAGCAATGGCTTGGCATAAATGTATGCTGTTCATTGATTGTTCTGAGACCACGATCTAGGATGTGCAACAGCACAGTGTTTTTACTTTGAAATGTGCAGCGCTCAGGCTCTGCCTTTTGAAGTTTAATAATCACATTAGGCCATATCACAATTTTCTGTCCATAAATGTAAGACCTCTTCAAATAATTTAGGCTTTTTTAATACCATTTAAAACTTTATATGGGCTTAAATATAGTAAAATCAAATCTAAAGATTCTCAAGAATACATGCAAACGATAAACGATGACATAATAGAGATGATGACACAAATTTTTTTTTGACTTATTTTAACAATGTTTATTTACTTGGACCATCTCGGAAATTCCTCCCTACGTTTCACATATATTGTTATTTAGAGACATACATAAACATAGCTTCCAGAAGGCATGGTAGCTGATAAAGGGGTTATTTTATACAGATACTTTTTTGGACAATTTAGACGAGCTTTTCTTGACCGTTTCACCTTCTCTGACACCCAATTCAATGGGTCGTTATTTGCTGCTGTGCCTTTAAGAGTTTTATGTAAATGTGTATTGAACAGGCTTCATGGACATGTACTTTCTGATCTTTTAACTGTTTATTGCAAAATAAAATTTAGTTTTGCGTAATACAACCCCCTTAAATAACTTTGAGAAATGGCATAGAAACAGTATCTACAAACATTATATATTATCTGCCTGATTCCATCCTTATCAAGGTAATCTAGATAAATAAAATGTAATGCTGAATAATAAAATTTAATTAAAAAAAATGCTGATATATGCCAGTACAGATATGGTATGGTATGCATCTCTAAAATCAAGAGCAGTTTCTTTCACACATTGGGAAGTGTGTCATGCTGGATAAGCATCAGCACAATCAGTGACATCATCATTTTTTCTTTAGTTTGGCTTTTTCTGTCAGTTGGAAGTCACAGCAGTTCACCGTATTGCTGTGAAAGATTTCTCTTCACTGCACCTGAGCCTGTGTGTGCGTGTGTGTGTGCGCGTGTGTGTGTGTGTGTGCGTGTGAGAGAGAGAGGGAGATAGAAGATGATGATGATGATGATGCAGACTCAGGGGTCAGTTGTATATGAGTCACAGAGGAGATATTGAACTGAAACATTAGACTTGCCAGATGAAGACTGCTGGATTGAGAGAGAGCGCTGATAACTGTGATTGAATTTGACTGCTTTTTCCACAATATAAAGATCAACGGAAGTCTTCTTTCACTCCACCACTCATTATCTCAATTCAAAGTGTTTTGATTATTTAATTAAAGTTGTAATAATATAGTAGAACATAACAATACAATACAAATATTTTAATTAGTTCTGTCAAACGATTAAAACGAAAAGTTTTTGTTTACATAATACATGTATGTGTGCTGTGTATATTTATTGTGCATATATAAATACAAACACATGCATGTATATATTTCAGAAAATTGTTTATAAATGTATAAAATGTTTATATATTAAATATATTTATTTATAATATAAATTATATGAATATAAATGTACACATGCAAATACATGTAAATATTTTCAAAATATATACTGTATGTATGTGTATTTACTATTTATATATAAATACTAAATATACACAGCACACACATATTATGCAAACAAAAACTTATTTTGTATGCGATTAATCATTTGACAGCACTAATTTTAATGAATATAATATTATATAATTATAATAAATTATTTGTATAATTAATGATAAATAATAAATGCAATAAAAATAATTCTATATTTTATAATAAATGTTATTACTTATTGATTTTTATAATAATATATAAAAACAATATATTTAATTACTAACAGTTTTAATCATTAATAATACATCATTATATATATATATATATATATATATATTATATACATTACTTATTGATATTATTAATTAGTAACAATAATTTTATTTTTCTTATACATTCACATACATTCAGCAATTATAAACTTACTCGAACTTGAAAAATGAAAAACTGTTTTAATGCGATAGAGGTGTGTGTGTGTTTGTGGGAGTGTGTTTACTGGTGTGCTGTCAGACGTGGTGTGTCAGGACTCGTGATCTCTGTAGATTACGGGATGGAAGTGACAGAAACGTGTGATGTAATATTTATTGGAAATGATATGTAGCCTCTGTGTTTATTTGCTGTGTGTGTAACAGGCAGAGGCTTTGGGAGTTCAGCTGCAGTTGGGCTTAAATATCCTTCGCACACTACTGTTACGTAATTTCCCATCTTGAGTGTGTGTACAGTGAGGAGGTGTGTCTATTGTGTACATGGATGAGTAATGCCATGTGTGTGTGTGTGTGTGTGTGTGTGTGTGTGTGTGTGTGAGCACGCTGTCTCTCTCTCTGACATCCCTCCCCCATCTGAAGCTGTCTGGTATGCAACTGTTGCTTTCCTTCATCTTTGCTTTTGGAGTCTTCTGTGATCGTAACAGCTCAAATTTGTATCACTCCTCAAAAAAGGAAAGAACACCAGAACTTGTCTCAAGCTGTGTTGTTTTGCTGTTAAAGGATGAAGTGGACGGTGGAAATCCAGCTGTGAGAGATGATCCGTCTCTGCAGGAACAGGTCCAGGCCTGGCTCAAACAAAACCAATTCCAGAACATTCTTCAGCAAGGTATTCTAGTCTACATTCTCTCTGTTTCATTCTTCAGAGGAAAGATGTTTGAAATGCTGATCTGTACGAGGGTCCTGTGATTTGGTTTGTTTGTGGTATCTGTGCTGTTAGTTTGCGTTTGATAAGGATGTTTGAGTAAATCTGGTCAACTCTGATCAAGTTGACTGTTTGAAGCCTTACTGTCAAACATCTTCGCTCAGTATATTCTTTCTGCTTGAGTACACAGAGGATTTTGCATATTCAATATCTTCATTAGTGCTCAGCACTCATGTTTGACTGATAAAGCTATAAGCCACAAGAGGCCATTACTTGGTTGTCTCTGTCACAGCATGAGGCAGAGCAATATGTTAAAAATACTACAGCAAAACGTTACAAGATACTACTGTTTAAAAGTTCACATTAATTATTAGTATTCAAAATAAACAATTATTCTGCCAAGTTCATTAGTGGAAGCACAATACAAATGTTATGTTAATCACAGTTTCTGTCCTAACCAGCCAATTTCTCTGACTGTAATTGTGGCTGGGAACAAGATCTAATTCTCTCAGGTGCTGTAATGATAGTTAGAGCTTGTTGTGCTGGACTTGGTATAACCATTCTAAAGCGACAATGTATAATTTACCTCGGATCTTGAAAATAAAGAAAACAATAATGTTCAAATTGTGATATCCAAATGAACAAACATTTATTGGGAAGGCTACTTTGTAAATGTAATAGGTTACAAGGTCTCAAGTTACTCTATTTAACATGTAATACATAGTGTAACTATACGATGTAAAGTGTACGATTTGATTACAGTTTTGGATTACTTTTCAAAAATTATGTCAAACGTTTTTAATTGTTAATCATTTTCAAACGAGCTGGGTAATCTTACAGTGGTAATTTTAAAGCACAGATAACTCAAAATCAATGTTAGCACCTCTTTTTACTTTGAGATAATTCTGAGGTTAAATACAGATTTAAAATCTTAACAAGAAATGGTTTAATAGCTTTGTTTAATATCACTGTTTTTAAAATCAAATTTTTGGCATAGCAATGAGAGGAAACACTGGCATCACAATGTCTTTAAATAAATCTTAAAATAAATAAAGCATATACATAAACCCATATAGGAAAGAAAACAGTGATCAAATAAGCATGTGTCCTATTCTGTCCTAAACGGATTACAGTTACATTTATTTTGTAATTAAATTACATAACACCATTACATGTAACTAGTTACTCCCCAACACTGTGAACAAACAAGTGCGTTCCACGACAAAAGTTCTATTTAAATACATAGACAAAGAATATGTATTTTAAACCATGTTGAAATGGTTTGGTTTATTTAACCAAACCATTTTATTATTATTTTAAAAATAATAATAAAAACAAAAAACCCAATAAAATAATAATAGAAAAAAACACTAAAAACAAAATTATATAAAAATTTATTTTAAATGAATTTAAAACGGTTTAGAATAGAAAATGTTTATACGTTGTGCAATCAGTTCGGACGTAGCACAGTGCTCATTCAACAAGTGCACAACTAAACAGATGAGTTTTGAGTCTGGATTTAAATGTGGCTAATGTTTTAGCACATCTGATCTCTTCTGGAAGCTGGTTCCAGCTGCGGGCGGCAAAATAGCTAAAAGCTGACTTGTTTTGTGTGAACCCTTGGTATTTCTAACTGACTCGATCCTACTGACCTGAGTGGTCTGTTAGGTTTATATTCAGTGAGCATATCTGCAATGTATTTAGGTCCTAGGCCATTGAGTGATTTATATAAATGAGTAAACGTACTGTACAATCAATCCTAAATGTAACTGGAAGCCAGTGTAAGGACCTGAGGACTGGTGTGATATGCTCAGATTTTCTGGTTCTAGTCAGTATCCTGGCAGCAGAGTTCTGGATGAGCTGCAGCTGTCTAATGGTCTTCTTGGGAAGGCCGGTGAGGAGATAATTACAATAATCCACCCTGCTGGGGATAAAGGCATGAACAAGTTTCTCCAAATCTTGACTGCAAACAAAACATCTAATTCTTGCAATGTTTTTGAGATGATAGAATGCTGATTTAGTTACTGCTTTGACATGACTACTAAAACTAAGGTCTGTCTCCAGAATCACCCCAACATTTTTTACTTGATTTTTAGTTGTTTGACCCCTAGAGTCACTAGTGGGAGCTTAGTGGGAGCATATACAGGCTAAACAAGAGCGGTGCAATAATTGAGCCTTGAGGGACTCCGCATGTCATGGACGTCCACTGAGACATATGCTCTCCTATACTCGCATAATAACCTCTCCCTTCTAAGTATGACCTGAACCCTTTGTGTACATCCCAGAAAGCCCGACCAAGTTTTCCAGTCTCTGTAGAAGTATACTATGATCGACAGTGTCAAACGCAGCACTAAGATCTAGTAGTACCAGCACTGATATTTTTCCAGTATCAGAATTAAGGTGAATATAATTTATTATCTTTATAAGCGCCGTCTCTGTGCTGTGATGTGCTCGGTAACCAGATTGAAAATTGTCCAGGTATCCATTTTAATTTAAGTATTTGTTCAGCTGATTTAAAAACTACCTTTTCAATAATCTTACCTATGAAAGAAAGATTTGATATTGGTCTATAGTTGCTCAACATGGTGTTATCAAGATTGCGCTTTTTCCGAAGGGGCTTAACAACTGCCGTTTTCAGGGAGTTTGGAAAAGTCCCAGAAAGAAGTGAGGCATTCACCACTTCTAAGAGATCTGCTTCTAAACAGTTAAGCACACTTTTTAAAAAGATTTGGGAAGTGTGTCAAGAGAGCAGGTTGACGATTTAAGGTGCAGTACTATTTCTTTTGCTATCAATTTCTTCAAAAACAGACAGTTACTTCTTTTTGAAATTGCGGTTGAATCTGTGTGACCTCTGCATAACTAGAAGATATGCCAATCTCCTTTCTGATATTATTGATCTTCTCAGAAAAGAAGGAAGCAAACTCGTTGCATTTGCTGTCGGAGAGCATTTCACTGGGAATCTGACTTGGGGGGGGTTGTCAGTCTCTCAACAGTAGCAATAAGAGTGCAAGTGTTGTTAAAGTTACTGTTTATAAGGTTTGAGAAGGAGGTCTGTCTAGCTGTGGCTAGTCTTTATAGATGCTATAGTGATACTAGATTCGTATTGCATCGTGTCTGGTTTAGATGTGATGTGAATGTTGCTGTTACAGTTAAGTTGATATGTTCATGTAGAATCAAAATCACATGCATCACATGTTTAATTGTGGCTTATCCAATTAAAGTTTACATCTAATGCATTTTTAAAAGATGGCAAATAGCCACAAGATGCCATGCATTACAGGTTTATTTCCAAGACCGAGTGTTTATAGGATAAAAATAATGCAAATAGTTCACAGGTTGCAACATAAATGTGAAAAAAGACACCCAAGCTTGATAAATAATTCCTTTTATTAATAATAATTGTAACTAATACTTCTGCCAAGTTACATAGTTTGTTTACTTTACTGGTGCAAGTGCATTAATATGAATGCTGCCACATCATACTAAATGGTGTTCATTTTATGGGTCAAACTTGACTCAAATAAGGATTTGCTTAATTTAAGAACTAACGTGTCATGAGTGTTTATAATTTGATTTGAATGGTATTTGAGGATTAGAGTGAGATCTGTTAGATCAGTGTTGTGAGTGGTAGTTCTTTGATGTGTGTGATATTTTCTTTTGTGTGACAGGTGCTTGTTCTCTAAAGGGCCAGAAAGTGAAAGTGTTCAGACAGGAGTCCAAACCCCAGTGGCTGTCTGGAGTCATCACACATCACGACCAGAACAACAGAAGCGTAGCTGTCATGACTGACCAGGTGAGACCACATAAACACACAGGCTGTGAATAGTAAGATTTTGTACAAATGTGTTTTATATGAAGGTCATTTTTTCCTCTTCAAAAGATTCGGGAGATTAATGTAGATCCGTCGCTGGTTCAGATGATGTTGCTAGATGATATCACCCACTCCTCGCTGATGGGAGACAAATCAAAATGCAAATCACATATCACCAAGATCAATAGGATTTTTCTTGTGAGTGAAGACATTCATTTTTGTATATGTGTGCACACACTAATTGCAGGACTACATTTTCCTCAAAAGTATGGTAAAAATGACCAATTATGTAGCAGTAGAAGTCTATCGTATGTCCTCATTTAGATGCCAAGTAAATGTTTGTGTCTTGTCTTTGTCGTTGTCTTAATTACCTCTTTTTTAAATCTGCTTCCAGGGCACAGGAAGCATATCAAACAACACTACAACAAATGACCAGGTAGAGACTTTAAAACACTTCCAAATGTATCACATCACAGCAGTATACGTTTACATCCTCTAGTTATAAAACACACGCTGTCTCTCTGCTGAAGGTGTCCAGCTCCAGGCCAGAGCAGCAGCAGTCTGAGATAAGCACACAGAACTGCAGTATGGAAGAGGATGAAAAAGAAGGCATGTGGGTTGAAAAGAGGAGTGATGAGGCAAGAGGTGAGCTGTAGCAATGGATAATTATTATGATGTTATTAGGAGCTCTATCTGTGTTAAATTACATTTAGCTGGATTCAGATTTATGGCATTAGCTTGACACAGAGTTCTGATTTTTACAAAGTGTTAATGATAATTTTACATGTACAGTAGCTGTGTTGCTTTTTCTAAATCAGTATGTTTGATCTGTTATCTTTTAGATTCTTCCAAATCTAAAAACGGCAATAGTGAGAGAAAAGGGAGGAAAGAAGATGAGGAAAAAGATGACAAGCAGAGAAATAGATGTGGGTTAAAGAGGTTGAAAGCAGGCAGTGTGTCCGACCTGTCAGAGAACAGCGATTCTGAAAATTCCAGCTGTAGAGTGCAGGATTCATCCTCGGATTCAGGATCAAAGAGACAGCTGAAACAGCGTTACACTTTAAAGAGGCCATTGGACTGTGCGGTTCTCCCCTCCCATAGAGGCGGAAAACTTTCGACTAACCAATTAGGAGAGAGCGAGACTCAGAAAATGGGAAAAACTTCTCCATCCGATTCCCCTAGTGCATCCTGCAATGGAGCATTCAGGAACACAGATGCACTGGAGTCTGGCGCTCTTGTTAGTAGTGGGAAATCAGAAGAGAAAGGAGAAGGAGGGATGACCGATATAGAGGACAGGAGCGAGGGGGCATCTCGAGAAGACTCTGAGGCCGTCTCTGCGCTTCTGGCATCCCAAGAGAGTGAGCAGCTGGTCTCCATGGAAGCCACATGTGTGCTGCTACATGCATCACCTCTGGATTGTGAAGGAGCAGAGGCTGAACACGAGATGTCAACAAATGATCCAGAGGTCAGAGGGTCAGAGTTCACTCACGCAGAGCCTAGGAGGTCAGAGTTTAACCAATCAGAGGTCAGGAGGTCAGAATTTCCCTATTCTGAAGTCAGCAGAGACAATGCAGTCCCAGTAAAAGAGGAGCCTAGAGGACCTTCGCCTTGTTCTCCAGTCATACCTTGCAACAAAGAGGAGGATGTGGATTCTAAACAGAGTTGTTCTCCAGCAGTTGTGAATACAGAATATGGACCTGTATCTTCCTTGGAAGCTACCCCCAAGCCTAGTGTGTACACCAGTCCTTGCTCCTCTCCTGAGATCATGTCTAAGCCTCAGACTGTACGGGAGACGTCCAAGCAGAAGCAGAGTGCATCTCAAGAGATTGGCCTGTTGAAAGACACTGCTCCTTTGGTTAAATCTATGGAAAGAATTCTTAGTGGCCTTAAAATGGCTCCCGATCCCAAAGTGACCTGCTCCACAAGCCCAGTCCTGATTCAGACCCCTTCTCCAACCCCAAACCGATCCAGAACCCCAACACATTCTCCTTCCCGTACGCCTAATCGCACTCCCACTCCTGACAAGTCCACCAAAAGTCCCCTCATTGTAGACAGGAAGGAGCCCTTCACTATCTACAGAGACCCTGCACTAATCAGGACAGAGCTTGAGGCCCACCCTACCTACATTCAGCCCCCTCGGACACCCCCAAACCCCAAACACCACCTGAAGACTACTTCTCCCTCCTCCAGCTCTCCCAGCCTTCCCCCAGCTTCCTCCCATAGCAAGCTACTGAGTCCCTCCCCTCACCCTGCACACCTCTCGCCCATTCCCCTCCGCTCCCAGCCTCCCCTCTGCTCCCTGAGCACACCCCACTCAACCATCCCTCACCCGCACCTCCTCCCATCCCTCCTGCCTCCTGCACTCTTGTCTGGACATCCTCGTATTGGAGCCCTGGGATTTTCCCATCATCCTTTGGCCCTTCCAGGTAACCCGTCTCTCATGGGCCAGACCTCTGGTGCATCTCCTCTGGCACCTCTTGGTCTCTATCCCCTCCTGTGGCCTCATTTCTCCAACGGAGCCCATAGCTACCATGGATTGGGCTTACAAGCATCCAAATGGACATACCCAGATGGTGCTGGCATCTCTGACAGCAGCGTGAGGAGTGTAAGTGGCCTCACACAATTCTAGCATGCACATCCCATAATCTGGAGTCAGTTAAGATATTAATGTGGCACGGAGTTTGTTGCTCTGACATATAAAGAGCTTATGGGGAACTGGGTTTGAGGGCTCCTATGACTCCTGTGTGTGGCATGGTGGCTCAGTATGTAGCCAGAAGGCCTTTCGATGTGGTGTTTGCATGTTTTTCTGAGTGCTTCTGTTTACCGCCACAATCCAAAGACATGAAGGATAGGTGAATTGGACACTGAATTATCTGTAGATATGATTTGGATGTCTCTGTGTGTTTGACCTGTGATGGTCTGCCCATCAATCCTGGGTGTTTCTCTGCCTTCATTGGCATTCCAGCAACCCTACATGGATATAGGCTTTGAGGAATAGGTGGGTCATAGACAGTCATGGCAATTACATTTTTTTTTTAACACTATAGTGGTTTTTTAAAAGGAATGTTCACCAAAAATAGGGGTTCATTTTGGTTATTTTTCCAAAACCGACGCTCATTAAACAATTATTAACCGTTAACCGACAAGATTATTTTAAATTAGAACTGAATTAAATTAGAAATAATAAGTGTCTATGACCCATTAAAAATACTAAAATTTTTTGGGGGGAATTCATTTTACATGCGCAAAAAGCAGCAAACAACTGAACATGAGGATTCACATGGTCATCACATCACGCACCTGTAGCGCTTCTGCGAGCGGAGAAAAACATAATAAAGCTAGGCGCTATATATATATATATGCAGGGTGTGATTTGATGGGGGGATTTCCCCCCTCTGGTCTATGCATCCCTGCCTCTGCTGAATTATATTTATCCCCGGTGGGGGTAAAATTATTTGTGAAACGCACTATGAAGTCCCGTTCGGAATCACATGATTCGCGAAACACAGTTTGAACTATAACCCTGGAGAGAAAAAAAAGTTTTCAAAAGCATCCCCCACTCTGCTTTTTTTCACACATCACTCCTGTGTATATATATATATATATATATATATATATATAATGAATAAATAGGCCTATACGAGAAATATTTTTTCACTTAAGGAAACGAAAAGAAAACTGTGCAACAAGTAGCCTAATGTGCAGCGTTTCGGTTCATTTTTGTGCTGTGCGAATGGAAACCAGACAGCAGAAATTGGCATCCTATTTTTTAGCCTTATTTTACAAAAGAACAAATATTTGTTTTCATAGTGTATATACACAAATAAAAGCAAACATTTTACACTTCCAATTATCTTCATGATTAAAAGGAGTATTTGCTTCCACTGTTAGAAGGGAAAAAGATCAAGTGATTGCTCCAGCGCCGCATGCGGGCTAGGGTTGGGTATCGTTTGGGTTTTTCCGATACCGTGCCAAATCGATACTTTTAAAACGGTACTGGTGCCTAAATGATGCCTCAGCCGATACTTATAAAAAAAAATTGGATTGGCAATTAGCACTAAACACATGGGCCCGGTTTCACAGACAGGGCTTAGACTAAGCCAGGATTAGGCCATAGTTCAATTAGGACATTTAAGTAATTTTTATAAACATGCTTAGAAAAAAACATTACTGGGGTGCATCTTGAGACAAAAACAAAGGCACTGATATATTTTAAGATCAGTCAGTGCAAGTTTATTTCAGTTAAAACAGCTAAGAGTTACATTTTAGTCTAGGACTAGGCTCAAGCCTTGTCTGTGAAAACGGGGATGGGTTCTTTTTCATTCATACTGGACGCCAGAAGGCGCCCTCGCACAGAAAATCCACAGATCCAGTCATAGAAGTAGCGGATTTTTTATTTTATTTTATTTTATAATTTATCATTATAAAAACAATCAGTCAAACATATGGAAACGAAACACACTACTACTTTAAATATGTAGTAAAAGCTGTGCTGTTAAGCGTTATCACCGTACCGTCATGAAGTTATGCAAAACATTTTGTTTTACACGGATATTGGAACGCGAGTGAGCCTACATAAACAGTAAATAGCCTACTATTTTGGCATTCAAATCGCGAATACAGAAACATTTGATTTTGTGTTGAACGAGAGAACGTTCAATGTTGAACATTTGTTTCAGTTTCGTTTTAGCCTAAATTAATTCGTTTTGGTTTGTCATTTATATAGCGTTCTTACATTTTTTAATTATTGTTCTTTTCTAAATAGCCTTTGTTGTCTGAGATTTGTTATAATAGTCTTAGATTTGTTGTGGAGTGAGGGGAACTAAAATAGCCTAGCTATGCTTACAGTGTTTATTATAATGTTTGTTATTCGTGTCTGACTATTTCTGAATGAAATAATAAAATACTACTTATAAGCGACTTATGATTCTCTCTCTATCTCTAAAAAAATCTCTTAAAAAACGTATATTTTTATACACGTAGCTTATTTTAACTATGCAGAAAACCTTTTAAAATATTTTGATAAATTACTGAAAATAATTTCAATAAATAAGTGACTTTAAACCGTTTAACTGATTGTATCAATCAGTCAAGATTCTTATCGGTCAGTTAACGGTTAAATGGTTAAAATGAACGTCCCTCCCATAAAATGAAAATTATGTCATTAATTACTCACCCACATGTCGTTCCAAACCCGTAAGATCTTTGTTCATCTTTTTGATATTTTTGAATCTGAGAGCTTTCTGACCCTGCACAGACAGTAACGCAACTGACACATTCAAGGCCAAGAAATGTAGGAAGGACATGGTTAAAATATTCCATGTGACATCAGTGGTTCAACTCTAATTTTATGAAGCTACAAGAATATTTTTGTGCGCAAAGGAAACAGAAATAATTTTATTCAACCGTTCTTCTCTTCCTCAACAGTACCATGATGCATGCATGTGGTGCTGCTGATAGAGGAGCCGGCGTTCTGACGTAGAACACACATGTGGCTTGTTTTCAAGCAGAGCAATGCACACATGTGCATCGTGGTACTGTCGTGAATGGCGGCGGAGACTCATGTGGAAAATATAATTGTAGTATAAATAATAATTGTTGAATAATTTTTTTTTTTTTCTTTGCACACAAAAATGATTCTGTATTATCATACAATTATGGTTGAACCACTGATGTCACATGTAATATTTGAATGATGTCCTTACTATCTTTCTGGGCCTTGAATGTGGTTGTTGCGTTGCTGTCTATGCAGGGTCAGAAAGCTCTCAGGTTTCATCAAAAATATCTTAATTTGTGTTCCAAAGATGAATGAAGGCCTTACAGGTTTGGGACTACATGAGGGTGAGTAAATAATGGCAGAATTTTAATTTTTGCGTGAACTATCTCTTTCATTACAAAATTGGTTGTAAGCACTCCAACACTTTGTGTTGGTTGCACTGATGTACAGATGATGATATTTGTGTAGCTGTTATGGTACTTATGAGATCATAGCTAAACCTCAGATTATCAGGGAGAAGTCTAGACAAAGCAGAGCATATCCCCTGAGGTGTGCATACTGGAAGAGAGCTCCCTTACTTCTAATTCTGCTGTAGACATAGTGGGTATTATGCTGGCTCCTCTGGATTTTATAAGGATGTCATGGAAGTCAATGACGACTGTGTAATATCGTCTGGTTTAGTTTTTAAGCCGAGATAAAGCATCAAGAGGCAGGTTATGGTATTATGGAGGTATATTGCCATGGGTTGTTTGAATCGTGACAGGCTGAATAGAGATGGACAGGAGACTAGGGAACAAGAAAATGAAAAAGAAAGCTACAGCAAGCAATGAAAAGAATGATGAACTGAAAGAAAGTCATCCAGGCAGCAGACTCTGTTTTATTCATATGGTATCAAGACATCCTTGAGTTGTCTGTAAACCACTATTCATCTTTACATGTACTATGGATATAAACTAGATTGTGTTATTCAATGTGTGTGAGAGTGTGCAGACAAATAATTATCTTGTATTTGAAGGGATTGCACACTGTTTAATTTTATTTTGTATTTTATTTCAATATTATCACCTTAAGCTTTGATGTTCTTTGATAGATAGAGATAAATCTCTATATCAAACCAAAACAGGTCCTATAAATTTGTATGAAACACTGTATGTTTGTCTGTGTGATAACAGAACAGCCCTTGGATTTCTCAGCCCACCACTGTTACTAATGTAGACGGTCAAGTGTTGCAACCCCCACTACCCATCCGACCCTCCAGTGCTGACCCTCTGAGAGTGTCTCGGAACACTCAACATTGCACACCCTCCTCCAAAACCACAGAGTAAGTCTTCAGCTAACTGCTACACATTTTCACACTTTATATCATTTTTGTGCCTTAAATAACACAACATTGTTGCTTTTTAATGGGCTGGCAGATGTTGCTGCGTGCTATTTTCTATAACTGCATTTTGACAACACTACACTTCCATATCACTTCGCCTTATTCTTTGCAAACTAGTAGCAGTAGTCTAAAACAAGACCTGACCGTTAAATTATTAAAACTCACATTACCAACCTGGGGTGTGCATTAACTGTGTGCATTAATTTTGAATTAATTTCCTATGGTCCAATGTTAATTATATCTTACTTATCAGACATACCGCAGGGCTTAAAGTTCTCCGGCACCGTGCCAGATCTCCGGCGTGTGGCGTTCGGCTGTGAAAAAAAATATGTTCGAGTTCACGAGTTTGCCTACCAATAGTATGAGAGGAACACAGCTTTCACTCTCAACCAAACCAACATTACTAGCCAATCAGAAGTTGTTGCTCTTATATACACGGCGCGCGACTCTCACAGTGTATTATGGGGATTCTCTAGCCGTTGAGTGTGCATCGGTTGTACACTCCTTTTTGCAGTGCATTGTGGGATTGAATGAGTGCACTCGAGAACATCCACTATGGTTTCGAACACTATTTAAAATGGCTGTCCCCTCAAATAGTGCACTATTTGAGGGTATAGGGGGCGATTTCGTATACAGCCTGGGTCTCGAGCTCGACGCGCTGAAAAAGCTGCGAGGCGCAATGGTCAAAGATATCACTCTAGCGCATATTTACATAGAAAAACTATTTAAAAAAGCAGCAGAGCTTTGTAAACAGCGCATAGTAATCACATAATCTCCATAAAAACAATATGATTGTTAGAACGATGTTTGAAAAGGTACTGTTGTTCACACATGATCTCTTAATGGTAATTTACCAGTAAAGACTTTATGTGTGAAAGGCGCTAAACTCTTCCTCTGCATATGCTGTAAGTTTGGGTTACTTAACGGTCATCTGGGAAAACAGTGCATTATCTCACTAGATTTGTAACGTAAATCATTAATAAACCTATGCCAACACAGGATAATACATCAACATATTTCTACATGCGATTTGTTGTACATCGCAATTTCAAAATAAACGTTTTTCACTTAGTTTGCATGTGAAATGAAATGGATTTAACCGTCGTTGAATCATGCTGTAAAGTGAAACAACACCAGGCCCATGGCTCCCTCTGATGGTAGACTATTTTTAATAATGGTTTAAGTTGGTTATGTTCATATTATAGGCATATTGGTGTGTGTTCAATAAAACCATGTAATTACTTGGTTTTGATACTTTATTTAAGCCAATTATTATTGCCTATTTGTTAGTTTGTATGTAAATATAATCATACCAAGGCCTCGTTTTCATTTAGGTCTATTTGTATTACTAAAAATACAAATTACTCAATTGTCAAAATAATGAGTAGATTACTTGATTACCAAAGTGATTGTTAGTTACAGCCCTAGATTAAGTTAAAACATTTCAAAATACAACTGCATTGTTTACTTTTTGTGATAAAAAGACAAATATTCTGTCATTGAAAATGTATTTAAAATAGTATTAAAATATTGTGAACCAGGTATCTGTATTTTGTCTCATCTCGTGAGCTAAATACATTGTCACACCACTAGTGTCGATAATCGGTGATATAGCTCATAATTTTCCAAGTGTACGATATAGCTTTTATTCTTCAGGTCAATTATAAGGAATAAGGAAAGTGATAACTTTACCACAGATTCCATTCAAATGTTAAAGTTGCCAGTCATTGCATTCTTTGCATGTGCTGCACTTTATTTGTACCATTTTGTTGTATTCGTTTATTAATTATAATTTGGAAGATAATAATGATGTTGTTTGATAAGTTAAATTTTAGTCATTGAAAACCAAAAAGTAGTGCTTGAAAAGGCCTCGAAAGTCCTGGAATTTAATTTAGCAGTATCTGCACGAACCCTTTTAAGTTTCTAGTTCTTGGAGCATTTTATTGTTTTTGTTGTTATTAATTGAACTGAACTGAGTTTTCTGTAGTAAACTGTCTTTGTATATTTCCTATTTTATATTAATTTCCTAGTATTTAATTTACCATTAATTGGTAAATTAACAAAACTATTTCAGTAGTCTGAGCCTTAGTTAGTTTCTTGGAAAATCATACAAATAATGTTTTTTTTTTGTTCGCCAAATAACCCTGCGAATGTGTCCAAACCCCCACCCGGGAAGGAAGTTCAGGCTCAGGATTTTTTTTTGCTTTAACCCCTTATACTGACAGGCTCTCTTCCACATTAATATCTACTGTTTTTGTTTCTAGAGAGCTGGATAGAAGAGCTGTCACTGAGAGCACACTCATCCACACCCCCTCAAGTCTGAACAGGAGCATCTCCACACAGCAGCAGGCAAAAATGGGCAGACTTACCCAGTCGCCCTTGAGTCATCCCCAAGTCGAACCAAACAGCCACTTGTTGTTTATGATCTCACAGGAGAGAGACCTAACCGCTACCAGGAAGAGAACCGCCGCATTATTCAGGAGAGCAGGGAGGTGGCACCATTCACTGCTAAACTGGGCTCAGACAGGGAACCACGATACCCTAGAAACTCCACATCTGCCAAGGAGAGGGAGAGAGAGATGGACAGAGACAGAGATGGAGAGAGAGAGATGTGCATGCATTCAGACACACTCTACCTCCCCGGCCGCAGTCGGCCCAACCCACCCCAACCCTCACTCCGAGCAGCTACTATGCCTCTCTGTCTAACAGCGTGGACAACAAGCCTCCACAGCGTAGAGTGCCAGCCAGCAAAGAACTCTACGAGAGGCTCAGTGCCAGCAACACATTTGCCCCCGTCTTAACTTGCTCCAGCTCACAGGTCTCAATGAAAGCCAGACCTCCACCTCTTGTTAAACGCCATCATGAGAAAGAAGGTTTGCTGGAAAAGATCACAGAGCAACTGGCTTATAAAGCATCTTCCATGGAAGCAGTAGAGGTAGCGGCTGTGGAGAGAAGGGGGCCAGGCTCTTCTCTCATCTCTGTCTCCTCTTCTCCACGCAACGTGCCTTTACTCCAACGTGCACCTATTTTTCACCCTCCTGCACCAACTATTTCAAAAGACTCTGGATATGGCAGGTTGTCCCCGCCTACTCTCACACCCATCCAGCCAATGAGCTTGCCAGGAAAAGCTCAGAAGCAACAGAGGCCACCCACCTTGTTGCCTGAATTCAAACATGTCGCCTTAGATGGAAAAAGACTTGCGCCAGAGAAAGCAACAATTCCATTACAAGCCTACGATACCCAATGGGGTGGAGTCATGTATGGCAGAGAGAAAGTGGGCGGTGGACACACAACAAATGGAGGTGTAGTCAAACCACAGTCAGCCACTGCGTCAGTCATTGTACGTCCAACAAACCAAACACATACAACAATAAGTTACACAGTGTCTGACAGCTCAGTTTCCCAGATGCAGTATGGCCACATAAGACCATTGGTAAGTTTGTCCAATTCACACACAAAGGAGAGCGGTGTTCAGCATAAGAGAGGTGTTCTGTGGACCCCTCTGGATGATGTTCACCCCATCAACATGACCGCCCATAAGGGAGATCTCAATGCACCCATAAACATGACAACTAAACCTATTAACACAGCTCAACCCTTAACAAATATGAATGTTGCACACTCTAGGATAGACCTAATCGCAGAACACTGCAAGAGGAGAGAGATTGGTGCTGTTCAACCGAAGATGGAGTCCTCTCCCACCTCTTTTTGCATTTCTAGAGACTTCCCTCACCTGAAGAAACACAGAGCTGGACTAGCTATTGCTGAATCTAGACATAACATGCATACAATTCAGCCTCAACACACTATGCATCCTTCAAATTCTATGAAACATACCTCTCACCTCTCAAATAGCAGGTGTGAGTCTTGCACTACGCTCACTACACACCCTGTGTGTTCTGCACATGCTTCAGGAAGAGAAAAAGAGTCTGTATTCAACACTAGTTCTTCTGAATGTCTCCGACTGGCATCAGGGACTTCCAGCCCTTTGCTGACAACCAAACAAGGTTTACTAACCAGTGAGCAGGCACCTGCTTCAGCCGTAACCAACCAATCTCAATCTGGTCAGAGCAACTACCATAAACTGAAAAAAGCCTGGCTGACCCGCCATTCTGAGCAAGACAGAGGCAGCACGGTCTCCCAAACAGTAGACGGTACTAAGACAGCTGTAACTTTGACTAGCACGAGCATCTCTGTGCCAATCAAACCAGAAATCAACGGACTGGTGGATAATGGGTTCAGTCAGGAGGATAAAGATCCCTCCCTAGAAAGCAGAACGTCCAAAATATTGAACAAGAAGACTCAAGAGAACAGGAAGTCTGGTGTAGAGGATAGGAAGTCTGCTAGTGATTGTCTAAGTTACAATTCAGAGGACAAAACATCTGTCATAGCCGATGAGAAACCAGTGACAGTGAGCAAGAAGTCTTCCTTAGAAGATGTTAAACCTGTCTTGGACAGAAACGGCAAGCTGGAGAGTAAGGAGTCTGTTGTGGAGGACAAGAAATCTATAGAAAAACAATCAACCCGGTTCACATGAAGCCTGAGAGGGAGAAACGAGGCGAGAAACGGCCATTAGAGTCCAGCGGTGACAGCGAGAGTGGAGGAGACTCCGGCAATGAAAGCGAGAGTGGAGGATCAGGAAAGAGGTTTAAACGACAGCCCAAGTCCTCTTTTAAAATCAAGCAGAATGACCACCAGAAGAAGAAAGTAGAGGAGGAGGAGGAGGAAGAAGAGGAAGAGGCCAAACCCAATGGAACTCTGCAAAGTGCAAAGGATAAGCCTCAACAGAGACTCACTAACAGCAGTGAGTTTTTCCACCTTTCAGTTTAAATGCTGATGTGTGTTCAGACCGAAGAAAATCTGAATAATTTCAAAACATTGTCATTGGTATTAACGATGATAAACTCCACAGAGAATGAGTGTCAATTATATTTTGTGTCAGTATGTTTATATTGTTTTATACAGGCTTTTGCAAATTTTTATTTTCCATTTTAACACTTATTTTTTTTTTCAAGTGTTTTAGTGTCGAGTCATCTCAAACCTGATTGGTCTTTAAAGAAGAGTATTCTCCAATTCCTAGAAAATATGAATAGGAAAATAATGTACCTTTGCAGTATTCAATGTTTTATCCGATAGCAGCTGTGTTTAAGCAAAATTGACTGGCTGAATAATTATGCATACTGTGTGTTTCTGCCAAAATGTTATTGAGTATCAGTTTCACCATAGCATTCAGAACCTGGAATGAAAGCCATGACAATTCAAGTCATGCATATTCAAACTAACGCTGAGATACAAATGTGCACTTTGCTCAACTATGTTATTTATGTTTCAGATGGCATCCCTCGCTCTGTGCTGAAAGACTGGAGGAAGGTGAGGAAGCTCAAGCAAACTGGAGAAGCGTTCTTACAAGACGACTCGTGTGCAGAGATCGGAACCAATGTGCAGAAGTGCAGAGAGTGTCGCTTGGACCGTTCACGTAAAACTCACGAGCCTGCCATCTCACCCGTCTTCTGCCGATTTTACTACTTTCGACGGTCAGTCTTTAATACTGTTGCAACTGTTCTTGGACATATGTGAACTCCCTGTGATGCATTTCATTTGGGGTTTATTTGGTTTATCATTGGTGCAATATTTACTCACGTCTCATGAAGTACTGCGGAGTCCAACTTTAATGATATGCACTCAAGTTTGTTTAAAACATGATAATTATCCATGATTTACACATGTTTAATGGAAGTAAGAACATCTGAACTATTGTCTTTTAAAATCCAATCGCATCATCCATCAGACAGTACAATTTATACATACACTAATATTTCTCCCTCTCTCTTCAGTCTGTCGTACAGTAAGAACGGCGTTATCCGTGCAAATGGGTTTTCGGTGTCTGAGCAGACAGATGAGGAGGCGGTTACGGTGTGGACGGGCAGCTCAGATGACGAGGAGGACAAGAAGAGAAGAAAGATAGACCTTGAGACATCAAAATCTGTCCTCGGGCTCATCGGAGACAAGTTCTGCCAGCTCGTAAAGACAGAGGACACTGCTTTCACCTGGGTCAAGAAAGACAGTATGTTTGTGTGGAATGACGGATACACAAAGTCTCTTATTCCTTGTCATTTTGTCTTTTTCACCTTGGCCTGCTGTCTTTCTCTTTCCCTTTCTCCAGCTCAGATCATGTGGAAGCGAGCAGTGAGAGGTGTGAGGGAGATGTGTGACGCGTGTGAGGCCACTCTTTTCAACATGCACTGGGCTTGTCATAAATGTGGCTTTGTGGTTTGCATGGACTGCTATAAAGCCAGAGAGAAGAGGAAACCCAAAGGTCAGTTGCAAATGCATCACAGATTTTCCTATTGATTTTAACCTAATTTACCCATAGGATGC
The DNA here is from genome assembly GCA_027564155.1 of Gymnocypris eckloni scoliostomus. Lineage (NCBI taxonomy): Eukaryota > Metazoa > Chordata > Actinopteri > Cypriniformes > Cyprinidae > Gymnocypris > Gymnocypris eckloni. Next base: position 29,809,206 of record CM050428.1, read on the forward strand.
CCTTTTCTTTTCACCTCTCTGGAAAAAGCCAGCTTAGACTTTCCATTCTGGTCCAAGGTGGTTTACACTAGTTTGGTTTAAGTCTAGCATGTTAAAAAATTTGTTGTTATTGTTTGTCCACCAACATGATATCACTAACAGGATTCCCATGGTCATGGAAAAATCAAGAAATTTAAACATTTAGATGGAATTGTGATGGAAATAGTTTAAAAAAAAATTAAATTAAAATATAAAGTGAAGATAAAATCTAAATCTAAATTGATCAAATCTAATTTCTATAGTCACTGATTAAAAGATGTGGGAGACCGGTTTTCAGCTCCAATGGTTAAGCTATTTAAGCTAAAAAAGCCATATGGGGACACCAGCATCCAAAACAAACATATGCTGTTTTTTTTTTGGCTGTTTCTCTTTCTGACAATTTGTATGTTTTGTCGTTCAGATAAGGAAATGTATACCTGGTTCCGATGCGTGAAGAACCAGCCACATGACTTCAAGAACTTAATGCCTACTCAGATTGTCCCTGAAACAGGTAAGCATTGGTATAGGTTTGTGTACTTATATGTATCTAAAATCACATGTTTTTTTATCATCTTTGACTGTGTACCTGGTAAAAGTAGTGCAATGCCATCTTTTCCTAAGTATTGGCGGACATGCAGAGGTCTGTGCACTCAATGAGAGAAACGTTTGGAATCCCATCTCATTGTTCCTGCACTGACAGCAAAACCCACAACCCCAGCACAGCCACTACCAACGGACTCTCACCAGTAAGATGCCAACTTCACATTATGTATTTGGCATATTTATTTCTGGCAAGTTTAGAGTTCCAATTTGCATTTACATTTATGCATTTGGCAGACACTTTTATCCAAAGCAACTTAGATTGCATTCAAAGTATACAGTTTATTAGTAAATAAATGACCTGGGAATCAAACCCATATCTTTGGCATTGGTAACAGAATTAATCTACTGCATCGTGTCTAAAGCTGCTCCTGGAGAGCCAGTGTCCTGCAGGGTTTAGCTCAAAAACGAATTAAACACTCCTGAACCAGCTAATCAAGGTCTTCAAACACACTAGAAACTTCTAGGCAAGTGTGTTGGAGCTAAAATCTGCAAACATTCGCCTTCCAGGAGCAAGATTGGACACCTCTGCTCTGCTACATGGGCTACAGGACTGTTTAGATGCATGTGAAGCTGAATAGTTGAATGAATGCATTTTTATGAAATAGTGTTTGGTGTTACATCAGCTTTCAGACACAGATCAGAGTGACTTGAAGAGCCGGGAGATCCCAGATCAGCAGAAGAACTCGCAAGTCACAGTGAAAGCGCACACTGAGAAAAGAGGTACGGAATGTCCTACACAAACACTCGAAACCAAACACATCATTCATCCATTCTGCACTTGTATCTTTTTCATTTAAATATAGTCCACAACAAGCAATACACAATAAGACACTTTATTGGTTGTTTGTATGTTTTCACAACTAGTGCTGTCAAAATTAGAGCATTAATGCAGGAGATACATTTTTCCAGTTTAATAATTATAATTTATAATAATAATATAATGGTTTATTTTTCCATGTCAGCTGTTATACTGTGCTCGTAGCACATGCTCTTCAATTGCACTTACAGATAGTACTAACACACTGTAGCCTGTATTATTTTGTATTAAAGTGCAAATGAAACTACGAACATTCGTGTCAGATCAGCTTCACGTTCAGCAGAGGCAGCTCTTAAAGTCATAGCAGCCAAATAACCAAATATTTCAGCTGCTGTGATGTCTGTTAATCAAAGAACAAAAGAAAAAAGAGGAAATAAATAACCTTTGTAGCTTTAAGTTTTCATCTATATTTAAATTTAGTGTTTGACTAACTTTATTCAGTTCTTTATATTTCCTACTTGCTGAAGGGCACAGGTAAATATGACAATTATTATAATGGGTTTAATGAAAATTGTTTTAAGTTCACTTAAATTATAAGTTATTTTTTTAAGGTCTAATACATTTTTAATTGATAGCTCTCATTTATACGATTTAATTAGTTTTCGTTTTTTTTATCGATTGACAGCACTATTCACGACATGAAGGTAGCCCTGCCTACCATGAAATCTCATTGGTCCAAAATATGTCCTCTACATAGGCCTGGTTTCACAGACAGAGCTTAGACTAAATCAGGATTAGGAGATTTAAATAATTTGTATAAATGTGCCTTAGAAAAAAAACCTTACTGTTGTGCATCTTGAGTCAAAACAAAGGCACTGATATATTTTAAGATCAGTCAGAGCAAGTTTCTTTCAGTTGAAACAGCTCAGACTTACATTTTAGTCTAGGACTAGGCTTAAGTCTTGTCTGTGAATCTGGGGGATAGTGTATTGAACCTCAAATGTGTTGTGTGAGGCTGTGTTTATGTCACTTTATTTTCGCCGCTGGTAACTCCCCATTTTGCCTGGTTTTGACACAATTCTGGCTAATTCTGTGTACTTTCTGAATAAAATGCTCTTGACCTGTTGTTTCCTCTTATTTATAGAGAAGGCAGGGTGTGATGGTATGGAAGCTCACAGTAGGAAGTCCACAAGCCCCGAACAAGGATCAACATTGCGTGACCTTTTGACCTCCACAGCTGGGAAGTTACGTCTCGGGGCCACCGGAGGTGCCTTTGCACCAGTTTACAACTTGTCTGAACAGGTTAGATATATAGATAGACTGGTAAATAAAAGAATACAAGATGATGATATATAAAAATAGGTGTATGACTTGTAACAAACTCTATTCATGCTTCATTCTTTAGGTAGCCCAAAACACTCGCATGCCTAACATCCTGGATGACATCATTGCTTCTGTAGTAGAAAATAAGATTCCCGCTACAAAGATGGCCAGGGTAGGGCTCAATCAGGATTCGCTGCCAGAAGGGGAGGTGGGGCAGCGGCCAGAAGGTGTGAAGCTTGATGAAAGCCATTGGCTGATCCCCACGCCATTGTCCCTCACGATTGGCTAGGAAACCACCGGCTGCTTTGGCTCAAAGATCACTGTCACCAAGGCAACCAAAGGCTGTTCAAAGAGAACTGGACACAAGAGCAGGTTTGTAATGCTCACGCTAGTGGAGTATTAACTATATTTCTACAAATACTGGGTGAAAAGAAAATTAACTCATAAAATAAGTTACAGTGAATTACAGTTTTACTTTCTGTCAAAATTAGGATTGACAGGATGAAACCTCTTGGGATTTAATTACTTAAAGTAACCATTGATTTTTATTATTTTAAACTAAGACATTCAAAGTGGCTTCTTGAATGAAAACACAACGTAAAAAGAATCTTCATATTGTATGCTTCTGAAACTAGTTGATGCAATGTCTCTTTAGCCAGTGCTGGTGTCTGGATTGCACAAGAGTCTGAACGCTAATTTGTGGAAGCCTGAGCACTTCAGCCGTGAGTTCTCCAGCCTTCATAGTGACCTCTACAATTGCAGAGATGGTAGCGTCACAAACTCCAAGGTCAAGGAGTTCTGGGATGGTTTTGAAGATGTGTCAAGTGAGTGAATAAGTACTCATAATTCTATTCTAATTTGCTGAATATGATTTTGCTGTTTGAATCTGTGGACTAAATTTTATTTGCATTCTTGTGTATGTGATCCACAGAGAGACCTAAATCTGATAAAGGGGAGTCAGTGGTGTATAGACTGAAAGACTGGCCATCAGGGGAGGAGTTTTTGGCCCTCATGCCTGCAAGGTATTGCCGCCCTTGGAAACATTTTAAGCATATGTTGCCTTTCAGACCTCACTAGAATTTGCATAGAATACCACTTTGCACTGCTAATGCTTCCTCGATTTGAATATACTTTCACCAGTATTTGAATAAACCTTCTCAAGCTTGAGGCTCAGGCATGCAGTAAAATAGTACAAAAAGTTCCAGAAATAAAGACACGTGAATTTCTCCATAGAGAAATAAGTGATAAATGTCTGCAAGTCTTCCAATTAATAAAAAATGCAGAATTGCTTTTTATTTTACACATACGCCCATCAGATTCTACATTATTTCTTGATTCGAAAAATAAATTGGAATGAAAATCACAAACAAAAGAATTCACCATAAACGAGTGCTTAATTTTTTTATTAAACCATCGTCACATTAAACCAGTGGTTCTCAACATTTTTCCACCTGGCTGCACTATGTTCCAAGTGCAAGTTTCACGGTCATTTACATATTACGTCATCAATACAAACCAACCAGATTTATAATATTATGTATAGCCTAAATATTATGATATCTAAACAATTAAATTTATTTAAATAAATAAATAAAATTATACTCACCATTAATAAAACACCTGATGCTGTCGGGAGCTGACCAATTTTGTGAAATTCTGCTCTAAAGAAGTAACAGCCCAATGAAGTTGCAATCAAGTCACCTTTATTTATATAGTGCTTTTAACAATACAAATTGTAACAAAGCCAATTGCACAATATCAAATAGGAAAATAGTGTAAAATAGGAAAATAATCTAACCTTGAGGTCATAAACGCATTAATTAACATTTCTGCATTTGACATTGAGAGCATAGGTCTCAGTTTAGATAACATACATACATACATTTTAGCTAGTTTAGCTGATTCAACAAGTTTATACAATTCTTCCTCTCCTATAGTAGATAATGAGTTGAATGGTTCTTCAGGGGATCTATACTGCACTATTTGATGTGATACTGTAGCTGACGGCTGAATGGTTACAATTTGATCTCTAGTTGTATCGATTTTGGAAGTAAAATAGTTCATAAAGTTATTACTGCTGTTGGGAAATGTCAACAACTGTTGATGCTTTATTTTGTGTTAATCTTGTCACTGTTTTGAATAAATACCTGGGATTATGTTTGTTTTCTTCTAAAAGAGACGAATAGTAATCAAATCTAGCAGTTTTTAATGCTTTTCTTTAGGATAGGGTACTTTCCCACCAAGCAATACGAAATACCTCTAGTTTTGTTTTCCTCCAGCTGCGCTCCATTTTCTGGGCTGCTCTCTTTAGGGCACGAGTGTGCTCATTATACCACAGTGTTGGACTCTTTTTCTTAGTCTTCCTTAAGCGTAAAGGAGCAACTGTATCTAAAGTGCTAGAAAAGAGAGAGTCCATAGTTTCTGTTACATCATCAAGTTGTTCTGAGCTGTTGGATATGCTAAGGAATTGAGATAAATCAGGAAGATTACTTACAAAGCAGTCTTTTGTGGTAGGAGTGATGGTTCTATGATACTTGTAACAAGAAGTTGAATTTACAGCTTTAGCTATATGGAGTTTACACAAGACTAGATCATGATCTGATATATCATCGCTTTGCTGCAGAATATCAACACCATTAACATCAATTCCATGTGACAGTATTAAATCTAAAGAATGATTTAGACAATGAGTAGGTCATGACACGATAGAGTTTAAAATGTCTATGAACACTGATCCTAATGCATCTTTTTCATTATCAACGTGGATATTAAAATCACCCACAATTAAGACTTTATCTGCAGCCAGCACTAACTCTGATCGAAAATCACCAAATTCAAAGTCTGTATGGTGCCCTGGTGGCCTGTATACAGTAGCCAGTACAAACATCACGGGGGATTTATCATTAATACTTTTTTCTCTAGATAATGTTATATGAAGCACCATTACTTCAAATGAGTTATACTTAAAGCCTGTCTTCTGAGAATATTGCTATAAATTGTAGAAACACCTCCCCCTGTGCCTTTTGGACGCGGCTCATTTTTATAACAGTAATCTTGGGGGATAGACTTGTTTAAAATAATGTATTCATCTGGTTTTAGCAAGGTTTCTGTCAAAGAGAGGACATCTAGTTTATGATCGGTGATCATATCATTTACAAAAACGCTTTTGTAGAAATGGACCTGATATTCAATAAGCCAAGCTTCATCAGGAGGGATGAAGACCATCTCTTCAAACCGAAAGTCGATGGCTAAAGTCTGCGACAATTCTAGTTTGAATGCGTTCCTTCGCTGGCATTTTCCACATTTCGTTTTCTCCCTTAACAAATTTGTCTATTCTGATGCTCAATTTTACAGAACTACTGGCTGCTGATGACTATTTGAATTTAATTCTGCCAAAGTGCACACTTTTAAGTGTCCGTTAAATGTGTAACATTAATTGCGTGAGTACATAGGTCTGCTCATGTCTAATATAATATAATATTAGACATTATATTATAATAATGTCTAATGTAATATATGAAAAACTAAATTTGACATGACATAAAAATATTATAGCTTGTATTTGTATAGTAATGTTTAATTTTAATTATATTCAGCATGGGTCGCATTTAGATTCGTGACGGGCTGCAAGCGGGCCACGGGTTGAGAACCACTGTCCTAAACCATACAATTATGAAGTAAACAGAATTGTACACATTATTATAATAAGTGTAATGCTATTCTATATATATATATTATTATTATTTTTATCACATTTGATTTAATGGTGTGTAATGGGGTTTTACTGATATTTTTGAGACAAAGGCATTTGATGATGTAATGCTTTCACCCACCTCAGATATCATGATGTGATGAAGTCTTTGCCAGTACCAGAGTACACAGACCCAGAGGCACATCTGAACCTGGCCTCACATCTGCCCTCCTTTTTCATTCGACCTGACCTTGGTCCTCGCCTCTGCTGCGCCCACGGTATTCTTTCTTTCCTGTACTCACTGACAGTGCTGTTGTGCTCTGTGTTATGCAATGGACCTTATGTTCCAGTGTTTGTTCAGGTGTAACAACATGTCCAGAACAAGACTTCGGGACCAGCAATCTACATGTTGAAATCTCAGACACCATGAGTATTCTGGTATATGTCGGGGTGGCCAAAGGAAATGGAGCCTCATCCAAAGCAGGTACTTGTACGTAAACACGATATTGTGGCACTGATGTTTTCCTCTAAAATATTTATTTAGCCTTAGTAGGTTTGCATATACATTATTTAACAGTAAAATAGTTTGCTTTTTAAGAGAGGCGGATCTGGATGCAAAAACATTCTGTATATGGATTTTGAAAATAGGATGATTGAACAGTCAATAGTTGTTCATTAACACATTCATTGACTTTGCGTGAGATCATTGCTTCCATAATGCCTCTTTTAAAGCTGTTTGAATGTTGATTAATGAAAATTAAAATGTTTTCTGTTTATTAGATTTACGCTTGAGATTTGCCACTCTGCAGTATACTTGCATTATTACAGAGTCTTGGAAATTGCTGAAATAAAAAATGTATGGGTGTCTTTTAACATGCCACCATAAGAACTTTTTAATGGAACATTGTGAGCAATAAGGTGTGTGTAAGATGTCTGTCAAACTCTTTGTGATAGGGGTACTAAAGCTCTTGGAAGGAGAAGTTCTGGATGAGAGTGTAAAGAAACGACTGAAAACCCCTAATGAGAAGCCAGGTGCTCTGTGGCACATCTACATGAGTAAAGACCTACAAAAGATCCAGGAGTTTCTACAAAAGGTACTGCATTCCTTGATCATGTTAAGCTTATGAGCTTATTTAATAACTGGTAAGGGATGAGTTGTCCGATATAGCGTTAGTTCAGTATGGTGTGCCACAAGGCTCTGTCTTGTCCCCCTTGTTGTTCTCCCTGTCGGTGTTCCTAAAACCATCCATTAGCTTTATATTTCATCTAGATTTAATTAGTTCACTAAACATGTATTGCTGTTTTAATAGACACTCCCCCATCAATGAGAATATGATATTTATGCTTCTGTGTGTTTACAGGTCGCTGCCGAGCAGCAGACTGAAGCGGATCCAGAGTAGACTCTGACTCTGACTCGGAGTTGGACGGTGATTCTGACCCCCTGCGTGAAGGTGGCTGGTATCTGAGCCCCAGACTGAGACAGAGGCTACAGGATGAATATGGCATAGAGAGCCGCACACTCCTCCAGTTCCATGGAGATGCTGTTATCATCCCTGCTGGAGCTCTGCACCAGGTACATTAGCACACTCACTAAAGCAATCCGTCCTGGGCTCTTGGGAAGGATTACTGGTTTCCTAAAGCTGTCACTTCACCAGGTGTTCAGTATTCAGTATTTACACCTGCCTTGTGTTTTTTAGGTGATGAATCTGCACAGTTGCATCCAAGTTAATGTGGACTTTGTGTCCCTTGAACATGCGCACAACTCCTATTATCTAACCCAAGAGCTCCGCCCTCTCAAAGACCAAATGAACTATGAAGACAAACTCCAGGTACCTCCATCTGCTTACTGTGACATGTTTTGTTAATCATTTAGTTTCCATTTCTTCTGCATCATGCTGGTAACCCTACCCATAGTGGAATCTCATTGGTCCAAAATCATGCTTTACATAGTTACTTTCTGATTTGTTGTGTGGCATTTTCACTTTACTCTCTCTAATTCTGGTTTGAGGCTGGAATACACCAGTTATTTGACCTGATTTACAGTCTAGAGGAGTCACTGAAAATTGCATAGTGTGTGATGGACACAGACTTTGATTTTCTATCTTCAGACAATGATTTCATCCAGTCGGAGGATATCACATATGTTTGATATTTTGCACTGATTTTAGAACACATTGTTTTCAGTTCTCCTGCATCTCCAAACACTGAGGCACATGTGAAGGCTTGCAATTTTGTTGTGTTCACGATGACTTGAAAATCTGGAAGTGTGTGATCTTATCTTCAATAATTGTTTGTATAATTCCCAGTTTTCCACTCTAGCCACTTATAAAGTCGGCAGGTGTAAGATGTCTACTAAGTGGCATGATGTAGCCAAAATTGCTATTGCAGTTTTACATTCCTTTAAGTTGATACTATAATGTTTCATTGTGTTCCCAGGTGTAGTTAGACGTGAGCCAAATCTTTAAGTAAAATCTGATTCCACAATATCTTTTCATCTCTCTTGATTGTTCAGGTGAAGAACATCTTTTATCACTCTGTGAAAGATGCTGTAGCCACACTGAGGAACTATTTGAAGGAGAAGAGCACAGACGATGTGAAACAGGAGGAGTCCTGACAATGCATCTCCTCCTCTGTCCAAACCCTTGGAGCAAAAAGACAATCCCAGGATTCTCCAGCGAGAAATCTCTTAGAATTGATTCTAACAAATTGGGCCACTCTGCAAGATTGTGTGACTTCCTCTGTGATGTCACCGTCTTCTCTTGTTTGAACTTCCCCATCATGTCTTCCTGCACGGACAGGAAGCGTAGTAAGGGGTGGAGGTACAACAAACCGAGCGATAACAGTAGTACACTGTGCTCTCCAAACAGGTGCAATGAACTTCAAAGCCCATCACTTCCACTTGCCGTATTTGCAGAAGACCACGGAAAACCTTTAGAAGAGCGACACTGGCAAACACATGTTTTTCCAAAGGCAATTATGATTCACGACATGTTCTTAATTAGTAGTTCTTGCACGACAAAGTTGTCATGCTGTGTTTTGGACAGTTTCAGAGAGCAGCGATTCCATCACATCAGCAGCTGCCAAACAGACAGGTTTTATTATGTTTAAGCAACATTAAATTATTTACAGTTTGACAAATATTCACTGTGCAGAGGGCAAATATTAAAGAATTACAGTTTATTCTGTTTGTTTAAAAAAAGAGATCTTGTGAAATGTAATATGTACATAGCAGAATATACATATATAAATATATATTATGATTTTCGATAACTTGGTGTGCTTTGCTGTATGTGTTGTTTGCTACTGTATGTACATTGAAGTTAGAGATGTTTTACATTTTCCATTAAAAATGGAATAATCAAAATTGATTTGTCTGCCATGAGTGTTTACGTGATCCATTTATATCCACTAAAAGATTTAGCTGGTTTTCTATGTTATTTAAAGGGATAGTTCACTCAAAATCAAAACCTGGTGTTGGTCAAATGCTGTGCGACCTCTTTTTTCAGACATCAATAGAAGTGTGCCTGTATAATGTCTTTATAATGGCAGTGAATTGTAACCAGCTTCAAGCTTAAACAGTAATGGTGCTAAAGTATCAGAGTTCTGTGGGTGAAAACAAACCTCAATTTAACAACTTTGTTAATGAGACTTTATTTCCCATTGCTCATGTAAAAAAAACAACCTTCCAAAAGTGCACTTCACTTGATTCCCTCATTTACACAAACACAAGTGTAAATTAACTTTTCAAACAAGTGCTGTTTAACTACTATCAGTGCTAACGGCATTAGTACCACATTTGTGACCCTGGAGCACAAAACCAGTCTTAAGTCGCTGGGGTATATTTGTAGCAATATCCAAAAATAAATGATATAGGTCAAAATGATCTATTTTTCTTTAATGCCAAAAAACATTAGGATATTAAGTAAACATCATGTTTCATGAAGATTTTGGTAAATTTCCTACCGTAACTATATCAAAACGTAATTTTTAATTAGTAATCTGCATTGCTAAGAACTTAATTTGGACCGATTTAAAGGCGATTTTTTTTTTCCAGTTTTTTCAGATTTAAAGGCGATTTTCAAATAGTTGTCTCTCATCCAAATATTGTCCTTTCATAACAAACCATACATCAATATGAAAGCTTATTTATTCAGCCTTGATATATAAGGTGATGATCTATCAATCTCGTGACTGGTTTTGTGGTCCAGGGTCACATTTTACTTCTGTGATGATGATGTATTTCGGTGTGGATTGGGTGTGTTCAACAAGGAAAAGTTTTTCCTGATTTATACATTTATTGTTATTAATGCATCTTTAGTAAGACTAGGAACACGTACAATGTTAACATTTTAAATAAATCGGCTACTTTGACCCAATATCGACTGTCCAAGAGTTCTACAGTCCATACAGTAAAGGCAAAGCTGCAATATTTAAGTTTTTTTGTTTGGTTGTTTTTAAAAGCAGTTTCTTTAAGGCTGCATTTATTTGATTACAAACAGCAGTAATATTGTAAAATATAACAATTTAAAAGAACTATTTTGTATTTAATATATTTTCAAATGGAACTTATTCCTGTGATGCAAAGCTGCATTTCCAGCATCATTACTCCAGTCTTCAGTGTCACGTGATCTTCAGAAATCATCTCTAATATGCTGATTTGATGCTCAAGAAAATTTATTTTGTTGCTTAATATTTGTGTAAACCAAGACACCATCCAACAGTTAGGGTCAAGCAAGTTAAGCTTTACTGTTACAGGAATTAATTACATTTTAAAATACATTAATACAAACAAGTTATTATAAATAATAATATTACATCCCTTTTACTGTTGTACTATATCTTTGCTCAAATAAATGCAGCCTTGGTGAGCATTAGACACAATAGACCAAACAAAAATCGTAATTATGTAATGTTTTGAGCGGTGCTGTAGGTGGATGCAGGTCTAGCTGTCGTTTGCCGTCTTCAACAGCTGCTGGATCTCCTGCTGGAGGTCAGGAGGCACGTCCAGAGAAGCAGGAGGGCTCTGGTGCTCCTCATGCAGGTCTCTCTTCAGACTAGCATTCTCTGCCCTCAGTTTCTCATGCTCCTCCAGCAACCGCTTGTTCTCCAGCAGCAGAACCGCCACAAGCTTCCACAGGCCAGCGATGGCAGTGCTCTGCTCCTCCAGCCGAGTCTTGTCGTCTTTGGGAGCCTTCCAGCCGAGTGGAGGCCTTTGGAGGGCTGTTGGGCGGTACAGTGTGTTATCAGGGCCGAGGTGTGTATTGAAGGGCTGACCAGGAGCTTTTCTTTGAGTTTAGTCTGTTTGCGGCTCATCTTGATCAGTCGCTGCCGTTAGAGATGTCTATCTCTCTGCAGCGCTAAAGACAGCCGTACCTTGATAGAAAATGTGATAATATGGTTAAAATGTTGGCTGTGCTTTTCTGAAAGAAAAGGTAGATGAGACAACTTTCCAATGTTTCTTGAGCAGCACATCAGCATATTAAAATGATTTCTGATGGATCATGTGACAAGACTGGAGTAATGATGCTGAAAATACAGCTTTTCCATCACATAAAAACAAATACGTTACAATTAAAATATATTGAAACAGAAAACAGACATATTACATTATATTAATATTTCAACAGTATTACCGTTTTTACTGCTTTGGTCAAATAAACATGGTTTGGTGAGCAAAAGAGACTTCTTACAGACACCAAACTTCAGATTACATCTTCGTAATCCATGCGCTACTATGTCCTGTAAGTAGAGTCTGATACATATTTACAAGAAATTATGTTATCTTAATCCATTCTGTATATCTCTGTATAAATTTGGCACAGAAAAATGAGAAAACATTCTCTAGATTCCAGCTGGGCCTGTCTTTACACACACAAAATTGAGATTGAGATTTTTGTGAATTTGTGATATATATTCACCCATACTTCAACTTTTTAAAAATGCTTCCACTTTGTATTTGAATATTCAAAAGTGTATGACCCTATGATTCAGACATGCCAGACCTGTCACAGGCCGTCTCACCTGTTCACTCGGTGTCACTGACAAGCCCTCTTTCAACAGCTCTGAGCAGAAAGAAACAAGTACAGATTCATTCACTCCTTCACTTATCTTCATGACATCCCAATTCTTTATGTGTGCTTTGCTCTTCATTGAAAATAACAGAAAGACTTGTATAAGCTGTGTGGCTCAATGGTTAGAGCATTGCGTCAGCAGCGCAAAAGGTTGTGGGTTCGATTCCCAGGGAACACATATACTAAATGTAATATAAATCACTTACACGATTTAGAGGGCTGTCCATTACTTCCATGTCTATTTCACCAAGCAGACAGACAGATTTCACAATGTTTACATCAAGACAAACAGTAGCAGGCAGGGGTTGCCAGGTTTTCACAGTAAAACCCTCCCAACTGCTACTCGAAACTATCCCAAAACTAGCTCAATCGCGTTTCGAGGCGGGGTCCTCTGGTACAATTTGCATTCCAGGGGCTAAATGTCACGTCATTGGGGTCACTTCAACGCGGACATGAAAAACAAACCGTGGCAACCGTGTTAAAGTAGCCCAATTCCGCGGGAAAACCGCGGCCTTGGCAACACTGCTCAACACCTTGCGCAACTTCACGAGCAGGTTTGTAGTGACGCGATACGTGTTTGAGTGGCTTCCCAGTGTATGACGCCATCTGCTGGACGACACAGACACGTCATGAATCTCTTATCACAAACGGACTAAAACAAACGCGTCACGTGTTCAGAGACTGTGATGATAATGTGTCTAAAATCACAGACACTGTACTCAGTCACATTATCTGATAAATATACATATTTTTAAAGTGCTTAAATACACGTTACAATATACGTTTGACACGTTTTCATCAAAATGTCTGCCTATGTGTATTGGCCAATAGTGACATCAAAAATATACATTTCAAGCTCAGTAATTTAAAGAGATAGTTCACCCAAGAATGTCAAATTCTTACGTTTTTCCAAACCTGTGAGTATGGCAAGCCGTTTTGATTTTATTCATTCTCAGGATATTCATATCCTCAATTCAGTTTTTACATATTAAAATGTTCATTCTTGATATCAGGAAATAGATTTACACTAGTAACAATGTTAATTCTTGATATCAAGAATTCAAATTTCTCTAGTTAAAAAGCTAATTCTTGATATCAGGAATTAAATTTCAACTATTAAAAACTATAATTCTTGATATCTGTAATTGTATTTTCACTAGTTAAATGTCACCATAGACTGCCATTCAAAATCAATTTTTGATATCAAGAATTAATTTCTGACTAGTTGAAATTCCAATTTCATATATCAGAAATACAATTATTCTTATTAGTAAAAATGCCTATTCTTGATATCAACAATTAAATTGTTGATATCAGTAATTACCCTCCCAATTTTTGATATCAGAAACGAACAGTCAGTAGTGACAATGTAATTCTTGATATCAAAAATGTATTTGAATCTGAATTGTTGATATCAAGACGGCTTGCCATAGTATGAGTTTCTCTCAGCTGTTGAACACAAAAGAAGATATTTTGAAGAGTGTTTGTAACCAAATAGATGCTGATAACCATTGACTTCCATAGTATGAAACAAAATTCTATGAAAGTCGATGGCTACCGTCAGCTGTTTGGTGACAAACACTCATCATAATATCATTGGATTGGAACTAGTGGAGTGTGAGCAAATGATAATTATTTGGTCTCTTTAACTGGAGGAATATGTGGTTGTTTACAGCTTTTTCTTGGCACATATTACATATGTCACAACTGATCAATTCAGACTGAATATCTACTGAGACAAAGTTTAAATAATGTGACATTTTACAGTTAAAGACAATATATCACTTTTGGATCGAGGGTAATAGTTTAAGTAAATGAGAGCTGTTCCAGGGCATGTGTTTCTTCAGTCTCTTTTCATCTGATATTTGTATGATTGATTTAGTAATTGAACGGTTTGTTTCGGATTGGTTGATTTGATTGAATATGTGCATGTGCTCATTCACTGGGGGTGGATGTTTTGTCTGGGACGGTCGTTTGAGGAGCCCTGAGCAATATCTGCTGACTGAACAGGGCAAGGCTGAACATCTGAAATCAGACATAACATTAACAACATCTAATTAACTCGACTTCTGTCATTCCTCTTATGAGATTTAAACACACAGCTGAACGCATAAAGAGAAAGTCGTGGACGATGCGAGTGGTATGTTGATTTTCCATCTAATGATCCACGCTCCCGTCCTCTCCGAGCTGCTGCTTTCTGTCTTTGTTTCTTGCTGATGACATGGGCAATAGCATCAAACTATAGAGGCTTGCTCATCCATCTTCCTGCTCTCTCCTCCTACGCATGGGGACTTTAACCTGACGGGGGTTCCCTGATCCCTGTGAAAAAGCTCCTTATCCACAAATACATGGCGTGGGTTATTATTGTATGCCTATATCTGCTTAGAATTTCTTACAATTATTCTTCAATTCATCAGATATCACTATAAAATTGGATTTAACATCACACACACACACACACACACACACACACACACACACACACACACACACACACATATATTTATGAAATAATATTTCTACGTTAGTTATATTATATAGTTAGTAATATTTCTATCTAAGCTGAAGTACTAACTAGAACAGATTTAGAAAAATATATAAATTATATATTTATATAGAATTTATATAATTTTATAATAATTCTATATAAATATAAAAAAATTAATTAAAGCTAAAGATAAATCTTTTAAATATATATATATATATAATATATAGTAATTATATATATAAATCATATATAAATATAAAAAAAGAAATTAAAGCTAAAAATAAATATAATAGAAAACCTAATAAAAATAAAAGCACTAAACTAAAAGTTACATTTAAATCAAAACTGAAAATATAAAAATAAAAGCTTATTAAAATATTAATAAATACTATAATATAAAACACTGAAATAACATATTTTATCAATTATTTTGGGTATGAACATTTATATAAATCTTATTCATTTGAGTTTTTAATAAAAAAAACTCTTATTTAATTACTCTGTTTTATGTAATTTAGTCCCCCTTCTGATTTTAAAACAAAACGGTTAAACATTTATACATTTAAACTAAGATATATTATATATGAGCATCTGTGCAACATTCACTCTGCCATATTTTCAACAGAATGACACTAAATCAATTATAATCTACTGCACACCCATAAACAACTAATGATTCTGGGACAGTAGTGACATTAGCACGAGACAAATAATATGTATTGCTTCATTTCCTAATGGTTAATTACAGACTGGCCCTTGTTCTCCGGCAGTGCATTAAACAGTCTCATCTCGAGCTCTCTGTAAACCATCCTTTGTGCTTCTGAAACATCAGCCAAAGTCTACATCAGTGAAACAACACATGATCATAAAATCAAGTAAATAGATTAAGCTGAGTTTTGAATTGGAATAAACTAGGGTTTTTATGTCAGTATATATGTATGTATATAAAGCTCTCCAGTCAGGTGTTTACATCAAAAGTATGAAAAAGTGATCAAAACTGAAAAGTAAGACAATGGTGTAGTTATCTGGGTTGTTCCCAGGAAGCATAGAATGTTCTCCTAATGTTCTGACAACCTAAAAAGAACGTTATATTCTATATAGCTAACTTTACTGGCTAAACAAACACAAACCTCCAAAACCTGTTCTTAGAACATTCCTGGAATCTAAAACTAGCATTCTATAAACCAAAACCTCTCAGCTGGTTTGCTGTTGCTCTGGACCCCATCAGCTGTTTGGGACGCCATGCCTTAAGAGTAACACGTTTAAACCAAACCCTCACACCTACGCCGCCCCCATCCCGACTCAAAGAGACGCTCTCTGGCCCAATCCGCCGGCCTCCCCAAACCTCTCTCATTACCATACCAGCTCCAATTTGGAGGTGGGAACAAGTCCTTGTCCGGTTTTTTGGTTGGTTTCTGAATGAATGGAAAAGCACATATGAACCTCCTCTGAGAGATATAGAGGACTATATGTTATCAGTGTCGGCTGTGTTTGGGCGAACAGCAGAAGAACGCCGTGAAGAACCCGGACAAGAGAAAAGCTCAACGCTGGTCATGTAAAGCAAACACGCGTTCAGCAGAATTCAGCCGTCGAGCACGGTGAGTGTTAAACTCACAACTGAATCGTGCAATGTTGAAGGAGTGTATGGGTGTGAGAACTGTTTCGCTTTTTCCTGAGAATTATGATTGAGGATAACATTTTTGGGATTTCCTAATATTTTTCAAAAAGATATATGTTCAAACGTTTGGGGTCAGTACTTTTTTTAATGAATGAATAATTATATTCAGCTAGAACTATCAAAAGGTGACGGTAAAAGACACTTATAACATTACAAAAAATATAGATTTCTAATAAATGTTGTTCTTTTGATCTCTCCGTCTATTCACCAGAGGAATCCATTGAAAATGTGAAGCAGAAATAATAATAAGAAATTATTTGTAATGATCAAATCAGCATATTAGAATGATTTCTGAAGGTAAGGATGTTGAAAATTCAGCTTTGCATCATGGGAGTACTTTTAAAACATATAAAATAGAATTTAATGTTTTCCACAATATTATTTTTCCTGTAAAATCTGACCACCTCCAAACTTTTAAATGATTATTTTCTAATTTATGAAAATGAATAGTCTCTTTCTTTGTGAATAAAACAACTGATGATGTAAACGATCAGTTATCAAAACTGAAATGAATTTCTTTGGCTAGATTCAATAAGAAAAAAAAGATACAGTTGGAAGTGTGTACAGGCATAAAGGGGCGATTTATCAAAAAGTGCATTTAAGAGAGGCGTGTTGTGCTATAAAAAAGGAATAATGAGTTTTGGAGAAATCACAGAGTGACGTTTGATTAATCGTCGTGTGCAGGGGTCACCAAACCCCCACGCAACACCACAGCCAGCGCAAACAACATGGGCTGTGAACCCATCCCAACATGGCGCTGTGTGGGCGTGCGAGGCACAGAGGGCATGAGAGGGGCACAAAGGGTACTAAACAACCCGCCGAAATAATCTGCCATCTGCTATGAAGAATTCATTCACTTTATTTAACAATATAACATACTGAGCAGTTTGATGATGGGAATGGCTGAAATGGCAATAATTTTTTTTTTATGTTTTTTCATTATTATCAATATAATCCGTTATTTGTAAAATCAATTTTTGATCATAATTTTGCTATAGCCGCTTGTCTTGTGAGTTATACAAGTATTGTGTCTTCCACAGCTGCACTGAACTTTTTCTGGTGAATAGCAGCACTGACACAATAGCAAGACATTTTTGTGTCTGTAGGCGTAAGACAAAGGAAGCAAACATTTGCACGGCCCCCAACAATTTTGAGAATGAATAGATGTTTGGCTTTTGTGAGAAAAATGCTGTTCATTTAATAAGGCACCTGAACTCACGAATCCTAATAACACACTGAACTGTGCAACACAATGATATGCAGATAAAACGAGAGAGCGTCAGATTTACAGCAAACATCTGATTCTCTGAATGACAGAGGTACAGCTAGAGACACTGTAGAGGAGGTACAGCTGATGTAGCCGTCACACTTTCAGATCAGCCACGTTATCAGAGAGGACTGGAAGAGAGTGTGTGTTTAATATCAAGGACCTTAATTCTCATGAATCAGACGTCATTCCAAACAACAGTGTGATCCGCTTTAGTAGACCGTCCATGTGTAAAAACTCTTCAGAATTAGAGTTCTGTACTCAGTTCCAAAAACAATTAATCTTTTTTGCACAAATAAACTCTCTAGTATAAGTAAATAAATAATAATGAGCCTTATTTAGACTAATAATTTAATGAAAAATTCATGAATGAATGAAGTTCATTCAAAATACACACATACATTATATTTATTTCGGCACAAAGCTTTCCTGAAGTAAAAAATTAAGTAAATAAATAAATTATAGTGCTGTCAAATGATTCATCGCGATTAATCGCATCCAAAATAAAAGTTTTGTTTACATAATATATGTGTGTGTACTGTGTATATTATTATGTAGGCTATATATAAATACAAACACATGCATGTATATATTTAAGAAAAATATGTTAATGTTTACATTTTAAATATATTTATATTTAATATAAATTATATGAATATAAATATATTAGGGCTGTTAATCGATTAAAATATTTAATCGCGATTAACACACAGTGAACACACACACACACACACACACAGTGAAAACACACACAGCAGTGAACACACACACACGTGTACACACACACCGTGAACACACACACACAGCAGTGAACACACACACACACAGCAGTGAACACAAACACAGCAGTGAACACAAACACAGCAGTGAATACACACACACCGTGAACACACACACACAGCAGTGAACACACACACACACACAGCAGTGAACACAAACACAGCAGTGAACACACACACACACACACACAGCAGTGAACACAAACACAGCAGTGAATACACACACACACCGTGAACACACACACAGCAGTGAACACATACACAGCAGTGAACACACACACACACACACACACACACCGTGAACACACACTCAGCAGTGAACACACACTCAGCAGTGAACACATACACACAGCAGTGAACACACACACACACACAGCAGTGAACACACACACAGCAGTGAATACACACACACACACACACACACCGTGTACACACACACCGGGAACACACACACCGGTGGGGGTTCGGTGCCTTGCTCGAGGGCACCTCAGTCGTGGTATTGAAGGGAGAGAGAGTGCTGGACATACACACCCCCCACCTACAATCCCCGGCGGACCGAGACTCGAGCACACACAACACACACACACCTGCCACAAAAGATTCCTGAGGTTAAAAATGAAATAAACAAACAAACTAAAATTAATAAATGTAGATAGATAAATAATAAAGCATCTATTTACAGTATGAACTGTTCAATTTACTTTTGCATGATGTTTCAAACGTTCAGGCAATAAACCTATACAAAAATAATGCACGTTATATGGTTTCATGTTTGAAAACACAGTTTTGCCATACACCAGTAGATAAAGCATTTATAGTTTAATCTTCTCATATTAAATCCAACTATGATCTATTAAATAAGATCTCAAGAGCGGGGTTTGCACTGACTGTAATGTGCTATACTGCATGCACAGAAGCTCAGTCAGCATGCAGTGCTGTGCATGTGGGCGAGTGTGAATGGGAACAGAGAGAAGGCAGGCAGGCTGGGGGTGTCTGTACAGAAGTAAGAGGATCTATTCAGAGAGGCTCCACTCGCTTGGGCTCCATGGAGAAGGGGCTGTTCCATAGTGTGGGTGGCTAGTGTAGGCCTCGTCACACATCCAGCAAACGCTCGGTTGCTCAAGCTGCCATGGATGAAAATAGAACATGGTGACAGAAAAACAAAAAGTGATGACGAAGAGCCGAGGACGGCCTTACATGTGTCAGTCATGTTGAGCGAGAACATACGAGAATAAGACCTTTCAACAGAGTGCTACATTATAAATATGATAAATATATGTTTTTTGAACCAAATGGAAACTAATAGTGCTTTCAGTTAGTTGACATAATTTGTTATCTATATTGACAGCTTCTAAATCTAATTTGAGAAGTTTGAAAGCTTCAAAATGCTGTGAAAGTCTAAAATATTTAAATATTAAAATCAAAATAGTTTGCACCTCCTACAAGGAACACTCTGTAATTATACCTGAATTTTGAATATTACACTTCATTGCATTTAGTGAAAATAAATGTCTGTAAAATTAACGGATAGGCTACCATGCCAGTAATGAGCTGTCTGTACTTTTTCTATATTTTACCGATTTATTTTTCACAGTAAAGAAAATATAGCTTAGCTAAAGTCTTTTTTTAGTAACCAAGATGTTTTTACGGAGGAAAACATACCCGTTCTGTAGCCTATATTAATAAATAAGTTTCCTAAACTCTCTAGAAACTAGAATAACTTTATTCAGATATCACTTTCCTGAATTTGGTTTTATTACGGTTCCTCCGTGGGACGTGAACTCGGCGTGGCTCGATATTTTCCGTGTCGAGTTTCCCGGATGCGTCCCATATAAGTCAAAAGGGGCGTGTTTGAGATTACCGGATAATATCCATTTATGGGATGCGCACTAACCGGAATTCCTGATAATAACAGACACCACAAGTCAGTACAAATGAAAAAGCATCTAACTGTTTCATAGACCACACATCTATTTCGATATAATATCAATATATACACAACAAACCAATCACAACAAATTAAAGTTATAGCAGAGTCAGAGATCTGTCTAAACAGAGCGCTCGTGACGTCACATGGCCAAGAGCAACAAAATAAAAAAATGAAAAGAAGCCCAACCGTTTTTTTTCATGTTCTGTCCTTGTATGGTCAGTGACGTCATGGGGCATTGACAGGCTCTCTTAAATGCACTCCACGACATAAAGTTTCACTTATTGCGGCGGTACATGAGGGAGCTGATGCGCGCGTTTATGATGACTACACTGAAGTGAACATCTTTATAACCCATCAATAGATCATAAAAGCTCTGAGAACAACTTAATAATATACAACATCTTAAAAATCAAAATGACAGCGACAGCTAGCAGGGAGAAAATGAACGCGTCTCTGAGTGATTTGATGCGCTGTCTTCCATCCCACGGGTTCTCTCTGGAAGAGACCCCCGCATCAGTCTTCTCTCGTGGGGATGCGCGGGTTTGTTCTGACCAGTTCAGTGAGGCGTCGGGAGGTAAGAACATATTAGGATGCGTACAATAATAAAAGTGCTAATACTCACAAGGGCTGTAGGATAGTAACCGTACGTTTTTGAGTAAAACAAAAATGCCTGTTTGTCCTGTTTGCTTGATTATAAGTTGGTTTCAAACACCAAGTTTAAAACTATTAAATTTAGAATATGTTCTGAGCTTCCATCGTCATATGGAATAGTTGTAGAGTAAACAAATTAAACATCATAATGGTATGCAAGGCGAGAGCCTGAACTGTCATCATCTCATTTCATGCTTTTTGAACATACATTTTCACAATTTATTAATTTCTTCCACGTTATTTTTTCGTTGTTTTTATTAATTGCGTGTGTTCAAGTTTTATTGTGTAGGCTATTGCATTAAAAAGCCTATAGACTATGATAATCTGTCTTATACCGGGGCACGTTGTCACAAACTGAACGTGTGTTCAATGAACTGTTTTTTTTTGTCAACAGTGAAAAATCCAAAAGCTACTTATAGCCTACTAATAAGGAATTATTCAATACTTTTTGTAGCCAAAATTTTAAGATAGGCTACGCGTATACACAAGCTGACTTTAAAAACAAACGCGCATTGGATGAAAAAGGTTTTCCATTAGGCTATAATCTTAAAATAATACGTTGAATAGGCTGTTTATATCTCCTCTCCAATTCATTTAGTGGAAGGAAATTCAGTTGCAGAGACTAAAAATAGACTATTTTACTGCGATCTATTTGGTCCAACCAGAATATCAAGACATAGGCTACCCGCATATATTTTAACACTTTTTGAAAACAACAGCTTTCTGAATATTTCTAGATACCACGTGTCGAATACGTGACGGAAACACACACAATAAGAGGGAATTGCTCAATATAAACGTCTTGTTTTTACTCCTACAGGTGGCTTGAGCACCGACAGCTTCGGCGTGGAAAAACGG
Organism: Gymnocypris eckloni scoliostomus; assembly: GCA_027564155.1. Classification (NCBI taxonomy): domain Eukaryota; kingdom Metazoa; phylum Chordata; class Actinopteri; order Cypriniformes; family Cyprinidae; genus Gymnocypris; species Gymnocypris eckloni. The sequence goes on from CM050428.1 coordinate 29,831,320, forward strand.
GGCCTTGAGCTGACAGACCCGAGCAAGTTTTCTCCACACAGCGCGCCTGTCGCCTACACAGGGACAATTTCCATCGACGCGCAAGGAAGCTGGAATCAGGAGGGAATACTCAACTTTGTCAGCGCAGGAGTGCAAGATAGGCCACCTTCCCCGGGATCATTCTCCACGGGCTCCCCCTCAGACCCAGACTGCTCCAAAATAGCTCAAACCCTTGCCAACATGGAGCATATGTACACAGGCCCGCCCCCTTACACCTGCAGTGCCGATTGTTACCATCAGGACCCCTCTGCTTACCTATCGACCACCACTTGCCCCATAACTTACGCAACTCCATCCTACTCAACCCCAAAGTCATCTATAGACGGGACGCTTTTCTCCATCATTCCTGACTATGGGGGGTTTTATCAGACGAGCAACAGCCAAAGGGACAACATGGCAGTGTTTCAGGACATAAAGCCATTTTCGTGCAATTTGGAGTCTATCCGAGTCCCTCCACCCCTGACTCCCTTGAACACCATTAGAAATTTTACTTTGGCGTGTCCGGTTGACGGACCGAGGCCGCCTATGGATTGCACCAATCCGCAAAGCGTCCCACTCAGGCCGATTCTGCGGCCACGGAAATACCCGAACCGACCGTGCAAGACCCCGGTCCACGAGCGGCCGTACCCCTGTCCGGCGGAGGGATGCGACCGGAGGTTTTCGCGCTCGGATGAGCTGACGCGCCACGTGCGCATCCACACCGGCCACAAGCCGTTCCAGTGCCGCATCTGCATGCGCAGCTTCAGCCGCAGCGACCACCTCACGACGCACACGCGCACGCACACTGGAGAGAAGCCCTTCTCCTGTGACTTCTGCGGCAGAAAGTTCGCCAGGAGCGACGAGCGAAGGAGGCACACAAAAATCCACCAGAGACAGAAAGATAGGAAGGGGTCCGCGCCTCCCCACAGCTCGAGCGCCGGGGGTACAGCGATGTGAACTAACAGTTCAACAAGCTCTGACTGCTGGGATAGTCGTTGTCCCGTTTAACCCTGGGACTTGTTTTGTGTGCGCGCACAAATATACAAAGAGGCAGCTTATGATTTAAGTGTTGAATGTCGTTTGTTGTTGTAGCCTACTTAGACAACGTCCTTATCAGAGAATATTTAATGTGGTGCCAGTTGCAGTTATTATGAGATATATAGTTTTTACAGTCTTTTTTATTGTTATGTGTCTGAATAAAATGATAATAAACACAAGGTGTAATCTTTTGAGAATCAATGGAAGGGATTTTAAATGCTGAATGGCATTTACAGTTTTTTAACACTAGAGGTCGCACTTTGATACACTAAGTGCAGGTTGCAAGAAAAATATACAACGTTAATGATTCTTTTTAAAGAAATCGATAAGTTTTATTCAGCAAGGACGCATTAAATGGACAGTAAAGACATTTGTAATGTTACAAAATATTTCTGTTCCAAATAAATGCTGTTCTTTTGAACTTAAGCTATATTCAGCAAAATATTTGAATATTATGCAGCACAACTGTTTTCAGCATAATTCAATAATTATAAGACGTGTGTATTGAGCACCAAATCAGCATATTAGAATGATTAATGAAGGATCACGTGACGCTGAAGAATGGGTACAATTCAGCTTTGCTATCACAGGAATGAATTACATTTTAAAATATGTTAAAACAGAAAACTATTACTTGAAATTCTAATATTTCACAGTATTTCTGTTTTTACTATATTTTCTGATAAAATGAGCTTTGGTGAGCATAAGAGACCTTTGGACTGATGGCTGTAAAGAATGTATTTAAATAATCAACAAGACCAGTTTCTATTGCATCTTTTATTAGCCGAAGTCTGATTAAAAACAAAACTTTAATATCTTACATAATATACTCAACACATTCTTCTGTTCATATTGTCTTAAACTTCCATCCGCTAGACTTGTCATTCTGGCTAAGTGCATTATTGTGATCATTACCAGGAGTGTTCAAATTAGTATCCAGTGTTACATATGCCAATTTGTCAAGTGAGTGTTGTCAAGCCTGTTGCTAAACATGATCGCTTAAAGCATTATTAACACAATATAGCAATGGAAACAGGATGAGCAGATTTCTGCTCTGATAGGATTTGAAGCCTTTGTTAAACTAAATCTCACATCTGCTGCACAAATTAAATATTTATCACATGCTATATAAAGTGAATCCAGGCAACAGAGACTAGTTCTTTTGTCGAACCTGCACTCAAAATCAGAACACGGTTTGCATGCAACACATTGGAAATGTATGGACGCATGTAGAAAATAATAGCCAGAAGACAATTAAAGTTAAAGACAGCAGCTGCAGTATTGACAAGGTAGTCAGTCTGACATGTAAGGAAAGGAAAACAGAATCTCTTGATTAAGGTTGAACACAGTTGATAGTCAGATCCTTCAGATGGACACTTTAGGCCCTGGGTAAGGTTCACCACCACACCAGAATTCACTAGGCTGGGGTATTTCCTGAAGCCACAGGTCACCGTGTTCCTGGGCTTCACTCTTTCTGTCTGCAGTCTCTGAATGGGCATGTAAAACTTTATAATAATGGCAGTCTCTCCCTTCATCCGGATCATATGGCGGTGATAAGATGTCAAGGAAAGCCGTGGGACCGTCAACAGCGTCTATCTGGTGGATATTGTCCTTTTGGGGTGACAGCACACACGGGCAGTTCTCCTCGGTGTATACCCCCACCGACCTCAGCACCGAAGGCCGAAGCGAGCTCCTCTGGAAGGGCATGAGCGGAGGGTTGAACTGCACGCCGCTGGCACCGTTTCTAGACTTGTCCAACCTGTCGAAACAGCTGATTCGTACCTTGCCGTAAATCACTTTCAGTATGCCGTACATTCCCGGATGATCATGCAGCGGTATGGAAGCGCCCGTTTTTAATAAAAACACCCCCATGCTGAAGGTGTCGGTCTCGTAGACGTGCATGTATGTAACGGGAGGCGCGATGCGCTGCGACGGCATCGGTGCGTTCTCGACGGTCCGGGGAACAATCTTCAAATCCGCTGCTCTGACCTCCGCCATAAGGCTTTTCAGCTTGCTCAGATTGTCCAGAAACACTTTGTGTTCTCCCACAACCGAGGGATGGTGGAATGTCGTGAGGGCCTGTTTGGCGATTTTCTGGACAGTGGAAGTCATGTTGTCTCGTGGCATCATCACGCGCAAGTGTTCGGCGTCAACTTGACTTTCAACTTTACGCGCCTTGCTCTTTCTGCAGTATCAAGTGCAAGTCCCGTTTCAGAGATTACCTTCTTATATAGGCCATCAAAATCGACACCATGTGTAAAAGATTAAGCGCAGCCTTAAGAATACCGTTAAGATCAAGTCATTCCTGGCCATGACTACTCCATATACAGGCATCTGATATACACGTACGCAATGTCAACATTGTTATACGTCATGCAGAGAATTATGGGAAACGTAGTTTTTGCGATATTGTGAGACTAGAGCGAAACTACAAAACGAATGATGCTAGAACTCGCGCTTTAATATTTGTAAACTTTAACCAAACTCGTCTGTCACGAATATAAAAAGATCTTCGTAAGTTCCTATACGGACGCTGCATGAGATATTACACGTTAGCTGGTTACTACAACTCCCATAACATTTCTCTTCACGGGCAACGACACCTCAGTCCTTCACCGCGCCACTCAGACAATACGCAGGCTCTGAAAATGCTGTTAAGTGTGAAACTGGGAAAAAAGAGTTCATGGATGATTGGTGTCCACCAAAAATGTGTTTGGACATATAAAATTGTAAACATCATCACATAAACATAAAAGAGCAAACCAGGTGGCATTTATTTATAAAGGTGCCATAGAATGCATTGATACAGTATTTTAAATTGTTTTCTGATATCTACATAGAAGGTATGTGGCTTAGGTAAGGGCAAAAAAAATATCCAGAAACGATTTTACATGTCCATTTACAGAATGAAACGGTCTGTTATTGGCTTATTTGACAGGGTCATGAATAATAATGAGCTCTGCTCTGATTGCCTGTTTCACAGTGCCACCCATCAGCAAGAAGGAAACACAGGGAGGAAAATATATATTTAAATACTTTCTCTCGCAGTTATATCAGCGGGTAAATATACTGTATTAATACGTGAGGCATTGAAACTGCTTTTGAGCGATCTTTCGATCGTGTATATTTTCACTTTCAAGAGACGCGATGCACAAATACTGTTTATATTATGGAGCAACAGAACTTACAACACATTTCACAAGTTCAGACGCTTGTCAGTGGTGCTCAGGATCTGTAAATCATTCGCCCTCATCCTCATTTCTCCTTACTCTGTTTATGTGGTAAGTGAAATATTATGTACTGTAACAGGCTACAGCTAGCAAAGGAGCTAAGCATGTCCCTTTAGTGGAACACGTTATTTGCTTTCCGTGCCTTTCTGAATAAAGACACCAACCATTCCTGTACTTCACATCCCCTGCACAGCCTGGAACATTACATTTATATCCATGATCTGCAATTTTCGCTGTTGTCTTCGCTTGTTTATCTGCACCACCTGCAGAACTTCTGATGGTTCAGCTGGCGCTGGCCTAGAACAAGAGCGGGTTTATGGGAATGATGGGCGTAGTGATCCCAACTGTTGCGTCACAGTCAGTGTTATGTTCTGATTCGCCTGTTTTTCAGTGCTCTTTTTTAATCACAAGATTTACAAGGAGGAAAACTATGGTGTCTGAGGCTTACTGTATGTCATTTCCATCTACAGAACTGTTATTATTAACTATGCCAAGGTAAAGACAGTTTTCATTCTATGGCACCTTTAAGAAAGAGAGCACAAGCACACATATGCTGGTGGATGCTTGTGGTTGAGGAGATCCCTCCTTCCATGTAAAAAGCGCTTTGAGTACCCAGAAAAGCGCTATATAAATGTAACAAATTATTATTATTATTATATTTCACAAAATACATTTAAGATGCGAATGTTAACTGTACAGAAATATCAAAAGGAATACAGTTCAAACTCAGAACTAGTAAGTATTATTATTTTTTTCTCCATAAAACGTAAAGTTCGTAAAGAGTAACCTGTTTGTTGCACGATTTTGGGGTAACATTTTGAGGGCTTCCGTGATAAATTCGCAAACGATTGTTATGTTCTGCGACTTTAGGTGAATGGGGGATGGGGGGGGGGGACATGTTAATTTGCGTTCCCTTCAAGATATGATTATTTTATCCAAAAATTAATTAGAAGAATGAGCATGTACACAGATTCCCTCTTTCACTAAACGGACGCTGTGCCTTTTTCTTTCTGTCCAAAATATTAGAGCACGGGAAATTACATTTGAAAGGTATGGCATAAAAAAAACTATGAACTGGACTCCAATGTTGTTTGGTTTCCAACATTATTCAAAATATATTATTTTATTTTCCACAGAAGAAAAAAGTCTTAAAAGTTTGAAGCAACATGAGGGTGAGTAAATGAATACCCTATAAAATCCATATTTTCGGAGGCCACAGTATATTGCAATTATAAACTCCCTCCATGCTGAAAAAACCCCAATAGAAAACATCACAGAAATGATAATGGTTTCCACTTCAAATACCATTACAAACATTACAAACCATCAACTATTAACCATTCAAATCATTAAAAAATGGGTTTCTGTGGTGTGTTTTGGGACATATTCCATCAGGATTTATTGGTTTTATTAAGTTACCAATAGAAGTCTTACAAACACTGTCACTACAGTCTCTGGAAATGTGACCGCAGAAGGTGAGCTGTTTTTTTCCCAATCCATATTGGCACAATTGAATCATTTGTTACATAATTAAGTGTTACATGAATCAGATTTGAAAATACGGGCAAGAAATGAATGAAATAATCGTCTGCAGTATAAACTAATGAACCAGTAATCTCATTATCAGTGCAGAAGCAGACTGTTGACATGCTGGCTGTTGCTCAATCAATTATGACTCACAAACATGTTTGCATGACATTGTTTAAAAATATATATTTATAGATAAAGAGACATGTGGACAGTTTAGTCATCTGTTGTTATGCTTGCAAACTTCGCCTAATCATTTGTTGGCTTACACATAAAAACAGAGCATCTATAAAAAGCTAAAGCTATGTAACAGGATGCAACACTACCGCCTCCAGTCCTCTGAGCTTGGAAAACCACATACACACACTGTGTGAATCACAATATGACTGTGAAGAAACATTTCACATGACATCACAAAGACGCTCTACCACGTCATCCGAGTTCACACCAGACATTAATAAACACAGAAACTCTCCAGTCCTCATTATATTATGACATATGACTGAATAACACTTTTAGTTATGGAAACAAGTGTGCTTTCTAATAATATTGGTCTGCTTATTCACTCTTCTGTCTCCTCCTAGCAATGGGGCTTGTAAACTTTCTTCATAGCCAACTCAAACAAACCGAGCAGGCAGAAGTTTATTGGCTTTTTAGTGAACTTCTGCACATTTTGTTTTTAGAAATGACCGCTGTAAAGACAGCACAAGAGCTGTGATTCCCAACGAGCGGTATGTGACCCCAGCAAGCTTAAGAACTTTGAAATATTTCGATGTTTCTTTGAAAATATTTAGATTTATTTAGATTAGTTTCTTTGAAACTTATGAAACAATAAAATATAACATTAAGATGACAGTAAAGACAGTCAAAAATGACTGTAAATACATTTAGAATTTTACAAACGATTTCTTTCTATTTCAGATAAATACTGTTCTTTTGCATTTTATATTCATTAAAGAATCCGAAAAATATATATCAAGATTTTTTCAAAAATGTACTTTATAATGTTTGTGTCCTGTTTAATTTTATTAGTTTATTTGTACACCAAAAAATCTTGTCAAGCATGTAATATAATATAAAAAAGATATATAATATACTATAATAACTGTAATTTTAAATCTTTACCAGTGTTCGTCACTACCATTTAAACCACTAGGTTTTTATCCATTAGTATGAGCACTTATTATTTTATATATTTTAATAAGTACAGAATTGTGTTCCCTTTGAACATAAATATATCTGTTATACCGAATGATGATGGAACATTATTTCACTCATATTTTGACATTTTTCACAAAAGTTATTTGAAATATTAAAGTAGACACTTGCATTTGAAATGCTTCTATACGAAATCACTTTTGTAAATTTAATTTGGTCTCATCTTTGACTCATACAGGCTACTGAATAGAGGTTGTATTAAACACAAGAACATATCCACAAGCTGTACTCCATGTTTGATTAGGCCGAAATGCTCATGAATGGCCTCCGTTAGACAAAAAACCTTCTGAAAAATGTAAATGAGAGAGGTCATGACCTCCGCATTCTAAATGTAATGAGTGACGTCAGTCCGAGCCTTAGAACCTGCAGCCATTAGAGCCTTTAATACACTCACAAAGACGACAATCAGAGCCAACCAATCCAAAACACCACCAAGCGATTCTTTGATCTTCACGAACACTACACAGAAAATAAACCTTAACATGCACCATCTTCTTATTCCAGCTAGTACCACTGCAGCTATTTATTTCAAGATTAAGCCTAAAGAGATTAGAGATGTTCACTCTCTGGTCCTTGTTCCTAGATGATATCTTTGTTTAATGTAGCAGAGAGGTCTTCGCCCTTTGACCATAGATCTATGCAGTCTGGTTAATGTGTTTCCATTCTGGAGGTTTATTTTCCCTGAAACACAGCCAAACTCTCCGAGCATTACAGGCCCAAAGCTCTTCTCTTCTACACATCTCTGAAGCATTTTCTGAACAAAGTCTTACTCAAGGGAATATTTCACAGCAAAATGACATCGTTTCAAAGCCAATGATTTGCATTCTTCCGGTGAACACAAAAGGAAAAGTTTGATATGATGATCAAGATAGTCTTTTTAATGAAAGTGACACATGACCAGGGTCTGTTGTGACAGAAATCCTTCTGTTCCTCCCAGAAAGTTGTCACTTAAGAATACATAAATAGTTGTATGTTTTAGCATTATGGGAGTAACATTATTTTATTAAATATGTGTTTAATTTAATGTTACTTGCTATTTCTTTGTAATTATTTATGAAATTCACAAACAACATAGTTTCAGGGTAAATCCTTAACAGTACCCCCTCCCCAATCCGCCCCACCCCCAACCCAAATGTTTTCTAGCAAAATATTTTTTTTTAGCTTTACAGCATTAGTTCGTGTTCAGTTTCATTGGAACAAACATTCTTTTAAATATCTAATTTTGTGTTCCATGGAAAAATTTGTAATGAGTATTTTTCATTGTTTCTTTTAATGTAATGTTGCTTGTTTAATTTACACAATAAGACATAATGTAATCAAAATAAATAAATAAATAAGGTTTCTACAAGATTTTAGCTACTTCTCAAATTAAGTATAACATATATCTTTGAGGTCTGTTGGAGTAGAAATTATATGTTATAATATATGATCATTTTCAAAGAAAATATTGCTGCAAATAGCTCTGGGAACTGAAACGTGTTTGGAAACATTCTCAAGCTTAATGTGCAAGGATTTCTCTACATCGTCCAAAGGTGGACTGAAAATTCACATTTTAAAATGTCACATATAATGCTGGTGTTAAATAATACAACTATTTCATACATTGTGTAAGGAAGCAGACAGATGGATCCCAAAGGTTTTTACCTTTCAACAGGCTTCATCTAAGGTGGTACCACAAATTAAAGTTTGAAACTGCTTTGAAAAATACTCACAATTGTACTCTAAGCTGTTATCAGAGATCCAAAAATCAGTTTAGCATAAACAGTCAAATCAAGGATACCCTCTGGTGTTCATCCTTTGCATTGCAGTATTAAATAAGAAGAGACTGAAGACATGGGAAGATCAATTTAAAATCTCCTCTTATTCAGGAAAGCCCAAGTTTGAGAATGAATTAAAAAATTTATACATAAATCTAGAACATCATATGGAAAAAAACACAGTAAAACAAGTTGCCTGATCAAATGAATGACCAATCAGATTTTAATAATGCTGCAGTAGCCACTAGAGATGGAAAACAGGCATAGCATTAACAAATCAATCTTTAATGATCAATTCTAATCTCATTTCTATTATTCAGAATATCACATACAGCAGCAGAGGTCGTATGAGACTTCAGATCTCACAGTCACACAAGAGTAATACAGACGACAATGTTTCAAGAGAAAGGCACAAACATTAAGATAATTAAGTCTAGAGAAAACAAATTCAATATTTTTAACAGAAAACAACATGGCACAACATTAAACATTAGCTCAAATTATCCTCATTATTATCAAGAAACACCAAACAATAGAACAGAAAATGTTTAAGCGTTTTACTTTGTTCTGTGTCTGATTGTCACATCTATAATGGCACAGCTACATTTCTAGGGTCCAACCTAGTTCACAGAACTATTCATTTTAGATATGCATCTTTATACAAATCTTTATGATTCAACAGCTGATATGTATTTTAATGTAAGGCTGGTACGATAGCTGATATTATAAATACCTGTTTTCATTTTCAAAAATCTACTTTTCAGTCTTGAAGTAGAACACATTATAATGTAGAAGAGATTAATAACTGTGTAGTATATGAGTAGTCGTGGTCAGAATTATTGGCACCCTTGGTACATATGAAAATTAATCTGCATGGTTAATCCGTTTGATGTTTTTAAAAATCAGAAAAATCGAACCTATCATTGGATAATAAGAATTTAAATTGGGAGGAAATATAATTATGAAATATTTTTTTTTTCTCTAAAACACATTGGCCACAATTAACGGCACCCTTTTATTCAATCCTTTTTGAAACCTCCATTTGCCAGTTTAACAGCTCTAAATTTTCTCCTATAATGCCTGATGAGGTTAGAGAACACCTGACAAGAGATCAGAGACCATTCCTTCATCCAGAATCACTCCAGACCCTTTAGATTCCCAGCTCCATGACGGTGCTTCTTCTCTTCAGTTCACTCACTCATTTTCTACAGGGTTCAGGTCAGAGGACTGGAATGGCCAGAGCAGAAGCTTGGTTTTGTGCTCAGTGACTCCGTTGTTTTTGAGGTTTGTGTTTGGATTATTGTCCGGTTGGAAGATCCAAACATGGCCCATTATAAGATTTCTAATAGAGTCAGTCACTTATTGATTTTTTATCTGTTGGTATTTTGTAGCGGCAGAACTGCTTCTCAATATTATTAACTCATCGTTATCTTAAGGTCACGTCCCAAAACCATTCAAGCTGGCGGTTATCAAGCCTCTTATTAAGAAACCACAACTAGATCCCAGTGAACTGGTAAATTACAGACACATTTAAAATATTCTGTTTATTTTATACAATTTTAGAAAGCTAACAGAGTGTGTTAAAAATGTAAAAGATTGGATGACCAGTAATTTTCTCCTATTAAATTCAGATAAGACCGAGATATTACTTATTGGACCTAAAAACAGTACACAGAATCTCTTGGATTACAATCTGCAACTAGACGGATGTCCTGTTCCTTCCTCTACAGTCAGAAATCTGGTGTTATATTAGACAGCAAACTATCTTTTGAAAATCATATTTCCAATGTTACAAAAACAGCATTCTTCCATCTTAGAAACATTGCCAAGCTACGGAACATGTTAAGTGTTTCTGATGCAGAAACGTTTGTTCATGCATTCATGACCTCTAGACTGGACTATTGTAATGCACTGCTAGGTGGTTGTCTTGCATCTTCAATAAACAAGCTACAGATAGTACAAAATGCTGCGGCTAGAGTCCTTACCAGGTCAAGAAAATATGATCATATTACTCCAATTTTACAGTCTTCGCACTGGCTACCTATTAAGTTCCGTATCAGTTACAAAATACTATTACTTGCCTATAAGGCCCTAAATGATTTAGCTCCTGCGTACCTAACTAATCTTCTATCACGCTACAATCCAACCCGCTCCCTAAGGTCGCAAAACTCTGGACTCTTGGTAGTACCTAGGATAGCAAAGTCCACTAAAGGAGGTAGAACTTTTTCATATTTGGCTCCTAAACTCTGGAATAGCCTTCCTGATAACGTTCAGGGTTCAGACACACTCTCTCTGTTTAAATCTAGATTAAAGACACATCTCTTTAGCCAAGCATTCATATAATGCATCTCACAATCTTGTACTGCCAGTCTATCTGAACAAATGCACATTATTATTATTTTTTTGCTTGGGTCGAACAAATCCTTTTTGCTTGGATGGAACAACAGCTACGCTAATTATGTCTCTATTTCTTTCTCCGTTTCTGGTAACTAGGAATTACACAAGCTTCAGTCTGGATCCAACCCTTAAATGATCCGAGATGACCGAACACCTGAGAAGAGATGATGCCAACCCCTCAGACAATATACAGAATTAACCAAATTTTGCTTACAAATTTAAATAGTTAAATATATTCAGTTTCTACAATATATAAATATAAACTTGAATTCCTGTAAAGCTGCTTTGCAATGATTGATTCGTAAAAAGCGCTCAACAAACAATCTTGAATTGAATTGGTATTTGATAGAATCCATGATGCCATGTGTCTAAACAAGATGTGCAGGACCGCCAGCAAAAATATAAGCCCACAACATAAAAAATACAGCAGTATATATCATTGTACACATGGGGTAATTTTTATCCCTGTGTTCACCAAACCCATCTTGAGTATTTGCTGTGTTTGTGAGACTCAACTATTTTCTTCAATTCTCCAGCTGTGGTCCTAGGAGAGTCTTTAGCCACTCAAACTCTCCTTCTCACTGTGCATTAGGATTATATAGACACACGTCCTCTTCCAGGCAGTTTCGTAACATTTTCTGTTGATTGGAAATTCTTAATTATTGCCCTGATGGTGGAAATGGGATTTTTCACTGCTCTAACTCTTTTCTTAAAAGCCGCTTTACTAATTTGTGAAGCTCAATTTTCTTTTGCTGCACATGAGAAATATATTCTTTGTTTTTTCTCATTCTGATGGATGATTAAGGGAATTTGGGCTTTGTTTTCCCTCCTATTTGTATTTCTGTGAAACAGGAAGCCATGGCTGGATAATTTTATGTTCATAATCACCCTGGAGTGCTCAAAATTGTGAATATGAATGGGAATATACTTCAGAGATATTTTACCCATAAGAATTTCTAGGGGTGCCAATAATTGTGTCCAACGTGTATTTGAGAAAAAAACATTTATTTTATAATGAGATTTTCCCCCATCTTAAATTGTTTTAATTCAATGAAAGGTTCCATTTGTATGATAAAAATAATAAAAGACCAAAAGGAATAATAATGCATAAAAAAATTAAATACCAAAATGATTAATAATTTATTTTCAGAGCCTTCTTTGATCATATTTACCAAGGGAGCCAATAATTCTGACCACGACTGTATGTATATATATATATATATATTAGGGGTGGGCATAGATTAATTTTTTAAATCTAGATTAATCTAGATTAATTTTGGAATTAATCTAGATTAATCTAGATTAAAATGTCTCATTTGAATTCTGCCGAAGGCATTCAGAATATGTGTGCTACCCAAATAATGACTCAAAGTAAGTCTTTGAGAACGGGTTTCTCAAGCCAGGTGGTGCATTAGACCAGGGGCTCATCTCCTGTTTCCAAAATGCATCACAAACTTCTTGAGAAAGCTGTTCTACTATGATAATTGGTGATGAAAATAAACTATGTTCAATAAGATGTACTTGTGTTTACTAACTGTTTATTCAGTTAAACATGAATTTTGAACTGTAGGCCTACATAAGAGGTCGTGATGAACTGTTTACAGTTTCCATTGGGAAGCTTCTTAAAAATAAATGTTCCCTGAAGCAAACCCGGCGGCTTCATAGCTGCATCCATGTTAGCATCGCCACGCCTGATGTGGTAATTTCACAGTAACGTTAGGCATACACACAGGTTCGAAGCAGAGGGTGACACGGAGTGAATTCTCAAGTTCACATGAGACCTAAAGCGCATCCTGTTTGCTTAAAAGCGCAACGCGTTCGTTGTTATTCTGAGTGCACACAAATAAACGAGAGTCTTTACAGATTCGAAAGATGTATTAGGCTACTTTTATCTGTATGACCAAAAATGACGGAGATTTTAAGAGCAAGTGAGCGCACGAGCCTGTCCTGCGCAAACGCGCTTCCACACAAACACTTCAATAGCGCACATTTCTCTAGGTTAACATCATATTGAGCGGCCATGTAAAGTTGTTACTACATACATCTTTCAGATGAAAAGCCATATTTGAGGTTGATGAATGATAGGTGAGCGTTTGGATGTCCTGCCCGATTGTATTACCACATAGACCAGCCGTTAACAATCTGTCCATCACGGACTGCGAGCCTCTAGTTCAAGACTCGCTCGCCCCCTACAGTGCAATTCGGCTAGGTATACATCCGCGCTAAAATATCAGGGTGAAAGTCATCATAGCTTGCGTAGTATAGACCCAGCTCCCAACCCAACTTTGAGAATAGATTAACGGCGATATTTTTTTTATCGCCGATAAGAGTCTCGCGGTAACGCAGCACGTTAACGCCGATAACGGCCCACCACTAATATATATTAATTATATTATCTGCTCTATTATTGGCTTAATCAGATGTATACTGAATTAAAAAGCCAAATATGACTGCTACTGTATCAATCTTATTTTTAGTGTCATCCATCTTTATAATTTCAGTCAGTCCAAAAACATTGTAAATACTTATAAATGATGGTCTGAGCCAGTGTTGTGAACATTGTGCTGCTCAGTATGTATTAGTTGGTACTGATACAAGACAATAAAATACATAGAAACACTGTCTCCGATTCTATTTATAATAAATAAACAAACAAATAGATAGATATACAAATAACATCACATGTGAATTAGGTTGAGCCCTACTTGACCTTGTTTGAATCTATAATTCCTCTAGATTTCCTCCGTACATTACCGTTTATTTTCCTCCCTTCATGAAATATTGTCACATATTGCACAAGCCACAAGATAAAACATTATAGCATGCTCACTCACAATAAAACACTGATGGATGTGAACTACCTCATGCTCACACAGCACTGCAGTACTTTAGATCTCTTTCTAACTAAACACAACATAAACTAGTGACACAGAAACATGAAGAAACCACAAAAGACAAAATAAGATTCAGAACTGAGCACACAATGGAGTGGATGACATTGCCACCACTGAACAAAACAGCACAAAAACAAGAGTTTCAAACAAGAATTATAACTAGTCGTTTTAATACTTTTGTCTTCTGAACTCCAATTCCAAGTGCCATTTGTTATTTCTGCTGGGCTTTATATAAATATATGTATATATTTTTTTTCTAAAAAGGTAAAAGTCTCACACATGAAGCCAAGAGGTCCTATTTAGCTGGTCACATGCAACTTATAGAATAATATGGGAAGAATTCAGAGCTTAAAATGAACAAAACAAGTAGCCTGAGCCACAAGGTAAGCAAATGCCCTCAGTTGGCTTTTCCCACCTAAAACTGACTCAGTTTATATCAAGACTATGGTGCGGTGGATGAGATCTACCCTGCATCTGACAAAAAAATACATAATAGTATTTACAAAACATTGATTTTGAATACCGTGTAGTCGAAGTGCTGAGAAGTTAAAGTCAAATAAAGGTTATACCCAAGTGTGTGCATGCAGTGGTCCTTCATAGACCACTACAATCTATTAATAATAGCAAAAGCACTACCCTGTTCCTCCATTCTGTTGGTTTTACGGATAATACCCTCTTCATTCATAACATTATACTTCAAATGTTGTTCTGTAAGTCAGTATTTTTGTACATTAAAGGGGACATTAGATGAAATTTACACTTTTTTAACTTTTTGCATTTAGTTAGGTAACTGGCGTGTCTGCCAGCTCAAAAAAAACAAAAATCACGCAGCCAGTTTTTTACTGGGCCGTCTGATTCTAAAACTGTCAACCAGCAGCTGTTCCAATTTGCAGCTAGTATGTAGATAGCTAGCTATATATGAAATAGACCATATATGAACCACATATGAACCAACCTCTGAACCATATATGGATACAGCGGGGAAAATAAGTATTTGACACATCAGCATTTTTATCAGTAAGGGGATTTCTAAGTGGGCTATTGACACAAAAGTTCCACCAGATGTAGCCATCAAGCCAAATATTGAATTCATACAAAGAAATCAGAACATTTAAGTATACAAGTTGAGTCATAATAAATAAAGTGAAATGACACAGGGAATAAGTATTGAACACATGAAGATAACAAGGTGCAAAATGGCATAGAAAGCAAGGAGATCAGCTGAAATCTGTCAGTATTGAGAGAGAACCCCTGCCCCCTATCAGTACTAATTGATATCAGCTGCTTTAGTCCTAATTGATGGCCTATAAAGGCTTCTCATTACCTAGGAGGCACACAGGAAAGACTTCATGATGGGTAAAAGCAAAGAACTCTCTGTAGATCTTCGTAATCTTATCGTTGAAAAGCATTTTGATGGGAATGGTTATAGGCGCATTTCCAGAATGCTGAATGTTCCTGTGAGCACTGTGGGGCCATTATCCGGAAATGGAAAGAGCATCAGTTCACCATAAACCGGCCACGATCAGGTGCTCCACGTAAGATCCCTGTCCGAGGAGTCCAAAGAATAATCAGGAGAGTTCTCCAAGCGCCAAGAACCACTCGGGCAGAACTTCAGGAAGACCTTGCATCAGCAGGTACTGTTGTTTCAAAGAAAACTATAAGCAATGCACTGAACCGCCATGGCATCCATGCACGCCACCACGCAAGACTCCATTGCTGAACAAAAAGCATGTTGAGGCTCGGTTAAAGTTTATGAAAGAGCATTTGGAGAAGCCTGTGGATTATTGGGAGACTATAGTATGGTCAGATGAAAGCAAAATTGAACTTTTGGCAGTCATTCTACACACCATGTTTGGAGAAGAAATGGCACTGCCCACCACCCCAAGAACACCATACCAACAGTTAAGTTTGGGGTGGAAGCATCATGGTTTGGGGCTGCTTTTCAGCAAGGGGTACTGGCAGACTTCATATTATTGAAGGCAGGATGAATGGAGAAATGTACCGGGACATTCTGGATAAAAATCTACTGCCATCTACCAGAAAGCTGAAAATGAAAAGAGGGTGGACATTTCAGCAAGACAATGATCCCAAACACAAGGCCAAGGACACAATGAAGTGGTTTCAAAGAAAGAAAATCAAGCTGCTTGAATGGCCCAGTCAATCACCTGACCTAAATCCCATAGAACATCTATGGAGAGAACTGAAGATCAAAGTTCATAAAAGAGGCCCAAGGAACCGTCAAGATTTAAAGACCATTTGTGTGGAAGAATGGGCCAGAATCACTCCTGAGCAATGCAGACGACTGGTCTCTCCATACAAGAGGCGTCTAGAAGCTGTAATCACCAACAAAGGCTTTTCTACAAAGTATTAAATAAAGTGTTCAATACTTATTCCCTGTGTCATTTCACTTTATTTATTATGACTCAACTTGTATACTTAAATGTTCTGATTTCTTTGTATGAATTCAATATTTGGCTTGATGGCTACATCTGGTGGAAATTTTGTGTCAATAGCCCACTTAGAAATCCCCTTACTGATAAAAATGCTGATGTGTCAAATACTTATTTTCCCCGCTGTATATTGGAGAGGGGTGGAGTGAACATTTAAAGAGACATTCACTGAAACAGGTTTCTGTGAACAGAGCTGTTTTAGACGAGGTAAATGGTGTGTTGTATTACACGACCATTGAGGTTTGAACCAAAGTATGTTGCAGACATTTCATGAAGATCCTAAAGAATCATACCAACTTGTGGAGAATAGGCATCCGATGTCCCCTTTAATGGACTTTGGTAGTATACCGCTATTGTCTGAATTGTTTCACAGTTTTGCTCCTAGATGCGAATAAGTGCTACTGCTCCAGTTGTGTAGAGCCGAGAATGAACTACCTGGAAATTAAAATGCTCAGTTTTTTCAAGTGTAGCTCTTTGTACAAGTTAAGCTTTATGGTATCTGTAACATGCTACTGAATGCCACACAAAGGAATCGTGACTTTCCTTTAGCTGGTAAAAAGAACAGTACAGTTAGAACGATCAGAAGCTGTCCATAGAGCCTAACATTGTTTGAATACTGAATATTCATTTAATTTAACTGCTAGATGCAACTTAAGTTAAGGACTTAAATACTCTAACTTGTATTATTTTACAGGATAGCTTACCCAGAAATGCTCAAAATTAAATCATTTTGATACCAAATCTTTTACTCACTCTTGTGATGTTCCAAACCTGCATTTCTTTCCTCTGTGAAACACAAAAGAAGATATTCTAGAGAATGTTGTAACCAGTCGGTAAACCCTTTGGTTGACCATTGACAAAATAAATTTAAAATATTTCTCAAAATATCTTCCTAGGGCTCTCTATGGTAAGTAAATGATGACAGATTTGTCACTAAACTTTAAATGTAAAGTACATTCATTTACAGAATAATTTCATTAAGTGCTATTTCTCCAACTGTACAGAATGGCAAAAGTGATCTATTATCAAATTTCTTGGCAATTAATTTAAGAACACTTAACGTCTATACATATTCCAATAGCTGCATGTTTTAAAACGTTCTTATCTTTTATAGTTTCCTCTTTCTCTCCTTCTAATGAGTCTGGCTAACATAAGCAGGGAAATGTATGTTCATCCCTTAAAATGTAGCACCACTATTTAAAATACAAAAACTTTATTTTTTTGATATTTGCTACATACTTTTTCTTCTTTCTGAAACAGTGCATTTTCAATGAGAGAAAGCTTGTGAACAAACTACAAGCTTAAAGTGGCATAAGATCCGACCTGTACGGCACAGGTTGTATTTTAACATCATCCTGCATTTAGATAATATAACTACATTAATTGTCCTGAACAGTAGTGTTAGTTAGAAAACAACAATATTTAACATTACTAACTATAGCTTCACGTCATGTTAGCAGCTTGTAATGACAGCTGTGTCTGTTTGAATTAAAGGGCAGCTTCACCATGTGTTCATTCTACAGCCAATCTTATCGTTAAAATATATCACAGATGGACCATAATCGCATTCAAGAATCAAATAAGTATCAAATAACTAATCTGCTATCTGTTGTTGGACATCGCTGTTGTTTATTGGGCTTTTATAAAACTCATATTTACATACAGTGGTGTCCAAAAGTCTGTTTCTAGTGAAAATTTAAAGGGGTCATATATGATGTTGCTAAAAATAACTTTATTTTGTGTGTTTGGTGTAATGTATTGTGTTTATGCGGTTTAAAGTACAAAAAACATTAGTTTCCACATACTGTACATTATTGTTGCTCCTCTATGCTCCGCCTTTCAGAAACGCATCGATTTTTACAAAGGCCAACTATCCGGTGCGTTGTGATTGGCCGAATACCTCAAGCGTGAAATGGAAATGTTACGCCCCCCACCGTATTGTGATGCCGTGTCCCGGTGCGATGACACTTAAACAATAAAAACCACTATAAACTAGGTATTTGTTTCATCCAGTGGGGACATTACTATTTATAATGACTTATACTGTCTTTTTACGCGGCACGATAACATTACCATGTCTGCATTTGTGATCGGTGAAATGACAAACAACGAGCACTTCTCTACACTGCTCAAATCTTGTGTTTGAATCATCAGTAGCAGAAACGTATTTACAGGCGTTGAGTCAGAAGCGCCAGAAGGTCCTTGCAAAGTTGGAATTGCCCCACTTTACAGAAACAGCCTTCGTGCACGCCAACATTGTAAGATACTCTTCCAGGTTCAGGAAATAGTCAAATTTGCGATGCACACACTTTAATATTTGTGTTGTACTGTTCTGGAACAGTGTTTTAAATATAACTTAACCACTGATTTCTAGTTGTGTCCTCTTTTGGAAGCCCAAACAAAGTAGTTTCCCTTTCACAACGAAACACAGCGTCTCCAGGACATGGTGCCGGCGGCAGCAGCAATACGACAGCGAGAATAAAAACCACACCCCATTTCTTTGCGTATACATTTGAGCGGAGTTTTGCTAATCTCCCCACATCGTGACATAGACATGTGGGGGTGTGTTTGAATGAGCCGGTTTAGGGGGGAGTGGTCGAGTCTTCACTTTTATAAAGAATATCTCTTTGGTTTTGAGACTTTAGTCTTTGTAACTTTAGGGATCTTATACATGCACCATCAGCTTGTAACACTCCAAAGAGAAATGAAAACGCATCATATGACCCCTTTAACATGAATATCAACATAGTGTTTGGCAACCTGAAATGTCAGGTTCTTGTAATCATGAAAACTCAATGAATCATATGGTTACTAAATCAACATCTGACTCGCCTACTAAACAGCAAGTCATCATTACTTTCAGTTATGTGCATCTTACAATTTTCAGTACTTCTGTGAAACTTAAATCAGTGTAATTACTGACTGGTTGTGTTAATATATGACAATGTTTAGATATGAAGATTTGTTATTTAATCAAAAATTCCGTAAAAAGCATTGTGAAATTTGAATACGATTTAAAATACTTTTTCTATTTGAATATATTTTAAAATGCAATTTATTCCTGTGATGTAAAGCTGTATTTTCAGCATCATTGCTCCAGTCTTCAGTGTCACATGATCCTTCAGAAATCTCTCTAATATGCTGATTTTGGTGCTCAAGTAACATTTATTACCTTTAAAATATTTAAAACAATTGCTGTTAATATTTTTGTGGAAATGGTGATACTTTGCTTCAAAATTCTTAAGAACAGAACATTTTTATTCTTACTTTAATTAATGATTAATTTATTAATTGTGTTCATTTCTCATTTATTAAGATTTATTGCCATTTAATTGAAACATAAATCTAGTTAATTGTCAGAAATGTCTTTAGTTTATTGTGCCACTTTTGATAAATTTAATGAATCCTTGCTAAAAAAAAAACAAGTATGTGCTACATAAATAATAATAATTATAATAAAAAACACTCATCCAAATGTCACCCGATTGTAATTACAATAAAATAATCATAAAAAAATAAGATTTTCAATCTGATTTCAGACTTTGGACCCCACTGTATAATTATTAATATATTCAGCATATTTCAGTAATATTTGAAATAGGGTTATTTGCATGTACATTCATTGCTAAGCTCCACTTCTGTCCTCTTCTAAACCTCGTACCCATCTGACCTCCTCCGCTGGGACCAGCTGTCGTAACCCAGTCCTCCAGAAGAACCTTTAGACAGTCCCCATCCAGACGGAGCAAGTAACTGCTGCTCTTCATCCTGCTCAAGATGGTCTCCTGAAGACCTGATGTCAAAGAACAGCAACATAAGACAATTACTATCATCCAACACACATATTTAATATTTAAGACTGATTCAATGGAAAAGAAGTAATCATTATTTATGGCGGGGCAACACGATCTTCTACTGTCTTGATAGGATCTCATGAATTACTTAGAGGGAACATATATCTACCACAAGCCAAACGAGTGCTCTGGGTCAAATAAGGACATGATTTATATTGGAGTGCTCTGAAAATGTTCTGCTGGTTAAGTATAGGAAACTAGAGGTTAAATGGTTACATGCATTACTCATTACTGGGGTAATGGGACTTTCCTTCTTAAAGTAACACCAATCATACAATACCTGCTTTGTGTTATTCTATGTGGACCGAGCTCTGATGGCAGAGGCACCTGAAATAATGACAAATTAGAGAAATGAAATGATTGACATATTTCTGAAATAGAAGTTCATTATTGCAATCCTGGAAAATCAGACAAGTGGGTCACATCAGGTGATTAATTATTGAATTTCCTTTTTTACATCAGTACATGGGTCAATGGCTTGACACTCTTCCTTGTTTGAAAATACACTGAAAATGCAATTCATATAAAAATGCATATGAAATACCTTTTCAATTTCTGAAATATAAGTCCTAGTATCATTTTTGGAGGGCTTAAAGTGAAAAATGGTGGTGTAACTGTTTTAAATATAGGTATGGTCTTTGTATTATTATTAATATATTTTTTTAATTATTATAAAATGTCATGAATCTTTTTTTTAAATATCAGATTTGACCTTTTTATGAAAATGCATTTTGTTTATGCCAAATGGAGTAGCCTAAAGAAAACTTAATATTCAAGTTATTCAATATTCAAAATAATGAAATAAAAAACTAATTGGGTGAAAAAAAAACTATTGTATGACAGCCATGTTTTATATACATATATATATATATAAATAAATGTTTAAATGAGATACACATTTGTATTGTTCTGGAAATGTTGGTGACATACAGAGTGAGCTGTGCAATAATGCCTGTGGGGGGCGCTCTGATAATATTCCAGTAGTCTCTCGGCCAGGGAAATCCTCCTCAAGAGGTTCTCGATGAACCCACGCAAACGAACCTTCCCACACATCTCATGCTGCGCCGCTGCTTCCAGAAACTGCTGGATGGTAATAACTTCCCTGTAATATAGTAAAAGGTAGTTATCAAACAACTGCTTTATGAGACATTTTTTATTCAGATTTTCCCCTTAACGGTCATAAATGCATCCTTCTGTTTCTTGTTGCCGCACCTTTAAGAAAACCAATATAAAAATGAGCAGCAGGGCTGAATAATTTCTCCATTTCATCATAATACACTCACCCTCGTGTTCCAACCTTATAGCTTTCAATTTCTTTCATCCTTGGAACACAAAATGAGACTTTTCAAAACATCTTCAAAAAATGCTTGCACAGAGCAGCTTGGACATTCTATTAAACATTTTAATTTCCTTTGGTGTTCCATTGAGGAAATAAAGTTGAAAAAATAAATGTGTACTGTTCTTTTAAGCCTGTAAATACTGAAATATGAAATAACAATCAGATTTTTTTTTTAATGGAACAGTTTAAAGCTGCAGTCCATAACTTTTGGCGCTCTGGCGGTTAATAAACGGAACTGCACGCATCATGTGGAAGAACATTGAAGCCGGAGTTACTTCTCTCTGTTCATGTCTACTGACGAATCACGCAGGTACTCGGCTACTCCGCAGCGGTATACCCGAACCAGTCTAAAATATTACGAATATAAACTTGTGTACCGTAGCAATTCAGGACAAGCCAAAAACACGGTT
This sequence comes from Gymnocypris eckloni scoliostomus, assembly GCA_027564155.1. NCBI lineage: Eukaryota > Metazoa > Chordata > Actinopteri > Cypriniformes > Cyprinidae > Gymnocypris > Gymnocypris eckloni. Next base: position 29,853,449 of record CM050428.1, read on the forward strand.
TGGAAAATTGATTCATGGTGTTCTCGCTTATTATATAAATGGTGTACATTTTGAACACAAAAAGTTATGGACTGTAGCTTTAATGAACCTAAGACAAAATCTTAAGGTTTTTTTCTTATGTTGAGTATCATATTAATACATCAGGTTTTTATGCCTCATATAAAATGACAATGAAGAGTAAGAAAACACACTCACACACACAATAGTCAGAGCGAAAATATGCTATTTGATACATTTGCTCATATTTACATGGCCAAAAAGTAAGATGAAATTCTGATGTATTGTAATTAGTGATCGACCGATATATCGGTTAACCGATTTTTTTCCCTGATATTTAAGCATTTTACCATAATCGGATATCAGTTTAAAAAAATTAAAAAAAGAAGGTATTTGTTTTTTTTTTTTTTCACATACACAATTATACAGAGTATAACCAGCAGTGAAATTCTGTTCTCTGTATTTGACCCATCCAAGTGCACACACACAGTAGTTAACACACACACACTCAGTAGTGAACACACACACACACAGTAGTGAACACACACACACACACACACACACACACACACACACTTGGAGCAGTGGGCACTGTTCACTCAGGAGAAGCTCCAGCACGACCACCGCATGTAACTTTATACAAGATTCACTTGTTTGAAACACGCTGAATTATATTAACATTTACTATAGAACCATTATTTCGCCAATAAACATCTAAATAAATACATCTCTATCAAAATTAATTATTTATTATCTCCGCAAGCGATCACAGTTTGAGTATAGTTCTGTGTAAATAGATAAACCGCGCTGTCAGTAGTTTTCATAATTTAGAATGACAAAAACATTTTAATAATTCTGATATAACATGCCAGTTAAGAAATGCAATAAAATACGATGTTTTGGTTGTTATAGCTTATTTCAATATTCCAGAGAATATTATTCAGTGAATTAACATTATCCAGTGAATTATTCTTCACTCTTTAGTCTATTAAACAGCTTATAAACCTAAAACTGTAGTTTAAAAAGTTGATATGACTTCTGTCCTTTATTTTCTCCATTTGAATACATTAGACATTATTTAGCTTATTGTTAATATCAGTGTTGCTGATGATGCTTTTTATAAATAAAATGTTTTTATTGTTGTAATTTGAAGATTAAATTTTACATGAATGAATGTTAATTTTCAACAGTTGTTTGTTGCTGTTAAGATGACTGAAAGGAGGAAAAACCAAAGTGAAGAATGGACTTACTTCACTCAGTTATTTATTTACTTTATAACAGTAAACAAATATCGGTTCTGCATATCGGTTATCGGGTACATAAACGGTATCGGTTATAAAATATCAATATCGGTCGATCACTAATTGTAATCAAAACTCTTTATAAAAGTATAACAAACTTGCATACATTACATATAAATATCAGTTTATCAGTTTTTATCTCCCAATAATATGTCTTAACGTTCTACTCGCCGCGAGAGATTTGTTCGTTCATTCTCGTGAGTGTCTACATTCCTCCTCACTGTTTGGTTCATCTCATTCCGACCTACAGGCAGACATTTTAATCTGCTAAACCTGTGTTAAGAACTGTTAAAACATGGACAAATAAAGCAGAACAAGACTTAAAAGCTTGTTTTGACCTCACTGATTTGAGTGTTTTTGAAGCTGCTGCAAACGATCTGGACGAGCTCACAGAGACTGTAACTTCATATATCCCTTTCTGTGAGGAAATGTGCATTTCCTACCGGGACTCGTTTAACCTACAACAATAACAGACCATGGTTCACTGCAAAACTCATACAGCTCTGTCAGGCCAAAGAAGATGCTTACAGAAAGGGGCATATAGTCTTGTACACAGGCCAAATACACACTGGAAAAGGAGATGGGAGTGGCAAAGAGGAATTATTCTGGCAAGCTAAGGAACAAATTCTATTCCAGTGATTCTGCTTCAGTGTGGAAAGGTATGAAAGACATTACCAATTACAAGACACCACCCCCCAGCACTCTGGAGAATCAACAACTGACAGATGATTTGAATGAGTTTTACTGTAGATTTGGAAAAACTAGGTCACCCAAAACCCATGGTCAACCAGAAATCTGATTACGGGGACTTAAATGATATTTAAATCTTTCACTCACTGTTCTCTCCTCTCCAACTCGTGCTCCGAGATGCTGAGCTGCTGTCTGAGTGTGGCGATCACCATGACGGCGGCGTCCACCTGTCTGCTGAGCGCCCGCTCTCGCTCCAGCACTTCCTGTTTCTCCTGGGCCAGGTGATGCGAGTGAGCGCGCTCACACAGGATAGCCGTATCTGTTTGTGCTAGCTCTGAGCTCAGCCGCAGCAGACGTCGTTCCATGCTGCTATTGGCTGTCCTCAGCATCCCCTCCAGCCTCTTCTCCACTGACGCCACAGGAGCCGAGAGGGGTCCGGCTCCGGCCGGCGCATCCCCAAAGCTGAGGCTCCTCTCTGGAGGCATGAGCTTTTGCTCTGCGGGCTTATGCGATGGAGTTTGGTCAGCGCCGAATAAGTGCTTGTGCTCTCCTCTGGCAGTGGAGCTAGTATTCGTGCCAGCGTAGCGTACTTTATGCATGTCGGAATTGGAGGGTTTGCAGCTTTCCGTGTGCTCTGTGTTAGAGAGATCCCTCGCGGATAGGAGGCTGATGTCATGTTTAGTGTGGAACGGGTGGCTGTATTCTAGGTGAGCTCTGAGAGAAGAAAGACTGTGGAAACGTTCGTGCTCTCCACATCGAGGGCAGCGGAAAGGAAGTTGAGCTCCACACGCCTGCCCGTTCTTCACAAACAGCGCTGTGTTGCGTGTGCACACTTTCTGCTGCATGACACAGATAACCTAACAACAAAAATATGACCTATTTAGTTGCTCAGTTCTTGGATATAAAAATACCATATCACAGAGATGCCCAAACCAGGGTGCGCAGGCCAAAGTTGATGACCTTTGATTTGCCCCACCACAACACAAGAGGGGGAAATCAAGTGGAAAACATTTGATTTTCATAATTTATCTTTTTGCTCTAGCTTTTTTTATTTTTGCTTTGAAATATAGAGAATATAAAGGGATTTGACTTTGTAAAAACAACTATTTTAATGTAATAAAGTTACAATAATAAAAATGTAATAATTCTACATTTAAGTGGCCATCAATCAAGCTTTTTAGTAAAAATAATTGGGCCCTCTGCAACCATAAACAGGAATCTACAGTACATTAGCTAACAAATATATCATGTAAACTAATTAATGAAAGTATTTTTAGTAATTTTAGTGATTTGATGCATTTCAGTGCTGATAAAGTGTATGCTTGACTGATTCCAAGTCAATCCACATCATTCGCATATAATACAAATATTTGTAATGATTTTAAGTAAGATGTAAAGATTTTTGGTCAATGCACATTATTTGCATAATATAATACAAATAATTGTAATGTTTTTTAGTAATATTTGTTATGATCTTGTCAATTCATATTATTTGCATATAATGCATGTTAAATCCTATTTAGATAAATGCCCAAAACACACTACAAAAAGGAATTTTGTAATGGTTTTACTGGAAAAAGCTAATGGTTCATAATAGTATTTTAATGGCAACCATTGGAATTTCTGTGATGAGTTTCTATTGGGCTTCTGTTGTTTTTTTTAACAGGGTTGACTGATTAAATGTAACATTTTGACTCAAACAATGTACACTTTTAGAAAAAAATAGCTTTTTTAAAGGTAAAAATCAAATTTAAACTTAAATGAAAAGATTAAATAATCACTGGTGAACTGACCACACAGAATATGAAGAATATCAAAAACTGCAGCTGTCCACGGTAGTCAGATATCGGCACAATAACACACTCAGCAAAATGTTGTCTAATAATCTTTATCCAAAAAATATTGATTTATCTTTTTTGTTCAATATCGCACACCCCTAATAGTGCCCACACAAAATATTGACACTTTGGGCACAATTTGGACATTTTCACTTAGGGGTGTACTCACTTTTGTGACCAGCGGTTTAGACATTAATGGCTGTGTGATTAGTTATTTTGAGGGGGACAGTAAATTTACAATATTATACGAGCTGTACACTCACTACTTTACATTGTAGCAAAGTGTAATTTCTTCAGTGTTGTTACATGAAAAGATATAATAAAATATTTACAAAAATGTGAGGGGTGTACTCGCTTCTGTGAAATACTGTATATTACTGACATACAAAAAAAGACAGCATGCTGATAGTGACAGAAAACTGACATCAACACTTAAGTCACGACTAGGCTGCGTGATATACTGTATATTAATTCATAATAAAACAAGATTATTTCCATCCACTGATAACCACGACTCTTTGAGTATGTTCTCTATTAACTTAAGCATATCCACGGCTTAATTACGTTAATGTAAAGCGTTGGCAAATCAAATTCACCTCATACACCGATCGTGTCAGCTCACATTTTAATGACTCATAATTTTTCTATACCTTCTAAAACGGCCAAATGTATGTTAATCATGCAAGCAGGCGATCTAACTGGCCAGAGTCTAAAATCAGACAGGTAACAGTTAACGTAGTCATGACATCTGACAACACCAAGCATGCAACCATACCTTAATAAACGAGCTCCAGTGGGATTATGTATTGTAATCTTTAATCAAACTGTTGATCCTTCGGATTATCTGTTGCTTGATATTTTGTCCGAGCCCCAGTAACCCGCTCTGATTGAGATAACAGTTACAGTAAAACGATATCTAGGTGTATGAAGTCATCTGGGTACTAACGACGTTGTCCAAAATGTGCGTGACAGCAGCGACGGAGGTGACATTGATTTATTTTCATATGATGCTGAATGCAGTTTTCGTGTGCAAAATGCTTGCAAAATGTCATCGCATTATGTGTTAAATTACAATCGATCCAAAAAGATCCAGAAGCCGCGCTCTCACTGAAAAGATTCGGTCAGGTTGAGGATTCATTAGAATGCAGTGCGGCAGACCATCGGGTTAAACTATTTAAAGACAGACGGGGGAGATGGGCACAAAATCACAGTGATATCGCAAACCCACTTCATTACCATTTGCATAAAGATACTTAAAATGTATTTACATACTGATAATATTTTCATTTTACAAAAGTATATTAATAAATTCAATTTATAAATGCAAACCTACTTAGTTGTATCGCTGTTCCAATCTTTCCGAATTTAAAAATGGTATCGCCCAACTGTTGTGCGCGCAACGGAGAGCTTTGAAAGAAGCTGATTGGTGGATTGGCGGTTGTGTAATCCGTTGGTTTGTTGTGCCGAGAGGGGCTTGTCTTGAGGAAGAGGCCAGTATGGATTCACCGCGGGATATTCAACATTTTAAACGAAATATTGCTACTCGGTCCACGGTATCGTCGTGTTCCTCTCTCGCTATGGAGATTAAGAGAAAGAAAATAAGAGAAAGCATGTTTTTTCAAAACGAGGTGAGTTTTTTTGTGTTGCTGAAGTTCACGTTATGGTTTTTCATGTCTGAAATGTGGTTGTTATTATTCAAGACTAACCGGCTCATTAAATAATTTCTCAGGCCAAAGACAGACACATGAAGCGATGCACAAGTGTGAATGACACGCAGCAGATAATAGAAGACATGAATTTGTTGTACATACGACAGATTTCTAAGAAACTAAAGGTAGTCTGTGTATAGGAGCGTGTGATCATGTTTCACTGATGTTCTGTGTTCTGATTTGAAATGCCCCAATGGGGGCAAACAATTCATTATTCGGTGCAAATAAAAATAATCTTGGCGTATATAATTCTGAAACATCATCACACAGCTCTAAAATTGGGATTGCTTTTTAGAAAGTGTCAGTGTTTAGGTTGTTTTGTCTTTTTTGTCCTCTTCACCACCCACTCTTGTGAACGAATCGATTCATGTGATTTGGACTTTTCCCCCAATAAATCTAAGTAGTCTGCTGATCCGATTCACAGCATCTGTTCACGAATCGTTCTGAATCACTGCTAGCGTTCTCGCGTCAACAAGTCCTTTGACTAATTTAAACTAAAACCCGATACATGTCTGAATCGTCTGGAGCCAATATAAAAAATGACCCTCAAACACTAGCGTTTTTTCTATTCTATCTAACGTTACTTGTTTTCTTTATTATAAAAAATAAAAAGAAACTTCGTGTACTGTGTTAGCGTCAAACTAAACCAGACTTGTCACAGCACTTACATATTTTTTGCTCTTTTGTCGGTTTCTTTTGTCATCATTTGTAAATCGCTTTGGATAAAATTGTCTGCTAAATGATTAACTTACATGTCAATATAATACACCTGCAGGGTCCACATGATTATGGATGTACAAAAGAATCACTGAATCGAAGTTTTAAAACACTGTTCAAAAGAACCGATTCGCAGAAATGAGTCAGACTTCCATTACTTCCCCTCACTTTCATCAATTAATTCGTCGTTGTCGGTTATCAAGAGACCTGCTTTTCCTTCTATATAATAAGAGCTTCGAGGAGGGTGAGCTCCTCTTCTCTTCCATCTGTTTTGATGTTACTTCATTGTATCATTTTCATTTCTTCAGTGTCCAGTGGTGCCCAATACCCATATCTCATCTCTTCATGTATCGGTATGCACCTGCTTTAGGAGTTGTTGTAGAATAGATTGTTTTATAGAGTTGTTCTCCCCCAGCATGTTCTCCCTCTAGTCTTTATACCCAGAAATGTGTTTTAAGATCACTTGTCCATAAAGCGACTTCATTTCTCCTGACTGATGTATTGGGTCCTTTCAATAGGACCGGGATATTCAGGAGAAGCTGGAGTTTGAGATGCGGATGAGAGCTGGGGCGTACAAGCTTCTTGTTGCCAGCACTAAAAGAGAGCAGGTGTTGGATGCTTCCAGGAGTCTGTTAACCTGTAATTCCCGAATTAAAGCCTACACGAGTGAAGCCCGCAGGAGGAAGGAGCAGCAGGACATCAGAAGGTTAGAGCAGCAGGAGTTTTGTCAGCTGTTCTTTTTGCTGAGAGTATTTAGTGGAAACAAAGTTGTTTGATTTTTAATGTAAATTATTATCTGACATGCATATAAGGAATAAATTTCATTCAAATTCTTGTTTCTTTTCTTTTAGTTCTGCAGACACTCTGGACCAAATCCCTTGTAAGGGAAAGGTAGCCATATCTGGTAAGTTATCAACTTTTCTCTTTTTATAACTGTGTCTGTTATAGGTATTGATTTTGTATTTGTCTTTGGCTCATGTATTTTTCTTTTCCAGGCCTACGAATTCCATTGTTTTGGAAAGATACAGAACATTTTCACAGCAAAGGGAGTAAGTGCCAGTTTTATATTGTAGTTATTATAAAACATATCATATCCTTGCTAATGCTTTGGACAAATGGTGCCTGTTTTGACTTTGATTAATTGTAATAAATGTATGGTTTTGCTTGCACACTATCATTCAAAAGTTTTAAGAGGTTAATAACTTTACGTGACAAGGCTTTTCATTGATCAAAAAGGACAGTAAAGACATTTTATAATGTTACAAACACTTTCTATATTAAATAAATGCTGCGCTATTCTCATCAAAGAATCTTGAAAAAAAATGATCACTGTTTCCTCAAAAATACTAGGCAGCTGTTTTCAAAATTGATGAGAAATGTTTCTTGAGCACTTTCTTAAGCAATAAGTGTCAAGACTGCAAAAATAAAGTTTTAATGTATTAAAATGGAAACCAGTTATTGTAGTGTGTGTGTGTGTGTGTGTGTTCGTATAGCCGTTATGCTGATGTCATGTGTATCTGAACCCAACAGATGTGCAGCGGGTGGCAGTTTTCTGTTTGATAAAGATTGGCTCAGAGATTTTTGACACCGAGATGGTGATTGCAGATCCCTCAATGACTGATATTTGCTTTGAAGGTGTCAAAATTTTGTAAGTTCTTAGCTTTCCCTATTTCTCTCTGCAAGTCTATAGTGATATGAAAACTATTGTTTAAACACGCTTGAATGGCCTCTGAGTTCTGAGCTGTTTCAATATTTTCAACAGCTCTGAAGCTAAGCCAGACTTTGAACTTACGTTTGAGCTGTATAGCTGTGGACTGGAGGAGGAGACAACCTTTGTCAACACTCCAAAAAAACTAGCCAGGAGGCTGCGATCCTCTTTTGGCAGATCCTCGGGCAGGAAACACTGCCCTCTTGTGGATGGAGGAGATCCAGACACTTTCCTCCAGTCCAACCCAATACCACTGTATGCAGAGATGGATATTATGTTCATTACCGTTAAAGTATTTTTTGTTAAATTAGTAAAATGTCTAATATCGGTTTATTTTTTTGGTGACAGAGGTACTCGATACTCATTGTTGGCGTACACCACATTGGGTTTGGAGCAGGCCGAGGGATCTTTCCAGTCTCATTCCCTTATAATCCAGCAAAATGGTAAGCGCAATCAAGCCACATTTTAATAACTGACTTGCATAGTGGTTCTGATTGACTTTCTGCCATTGGTCTGTCAGTGGAGGCTTCGTCATGGCTGCCGTTATACGGTAACTTGTGCTGTAAGCTGGTGGCACAACCTGACTGCATGACACAAGACATGATGAGCGGATACCTGAGCCAACAGGTAAGACAGGAACTTGTTTTTCTAGAAAGAATATATGCCACAATAATTCAAGCTAACATTTCTAAATAAAATGAAATGTGTAAGATCAGCGTTTTGATTTTCCTCTCAGCAAAGCATTGAGGGTTTGCAGCGCCGCTGTAAGCTTTACTGTGTGCTGAAGACCGGACAGATTTCATGCTATTATTCACCTGAAGAAATCCAAGCAAAAGTGGAGCCCAGCCTCATTATTCCTATAAATAAGGTAAAAAACTTTTTTAAAATGGCTTTATTTTCTTATTTCACATTGTATTTTTCTTATCTAAGATCAAGTGTGATATTATGTTTGAATTTAAAATCGAAATAAAGCCATTGTTTGTAAAAGATCCTAACTGAAATCAAATTTGTTAAAATGCTAAAATGACTAAAATACAAATAAATTGAAGCTAAATAAATATAACATAAATTAATGGTAAAACCACATGAAGCAATTACTAAAATTAAAATAAAAACAGAAAATATGAACGCTAATTCAAAATATTAATAAACACTATAAGAGTATATCAATAATGCTAAAATAGCTCTGTTTCACGAATGTTACTATTCTGGCCTGAAACTAAAAATGACCAATAATGGCAGAATCAGATATTAAATTCTATTGAATATTTTGGCTATAAATTTAAAATGAGCATATTAAAGTAAATTGTTTTCGATGCTAAAAGTGAGTTTTGGCATCACCACAACTTTAATATATGAAAAAGTGTTTTAAGCCTAGTGTTATTAAACTTTTGTAAAATAAACCTTTAATCACAACAAGAGTAATCTAAATGAAAAAATTGGGAAAATGAGCAAGCACAATTACCTATGCAATCTGGCCTGATTTAATAATAAAAAAATCTAAGATCAGTCAATTATTCTTATATAAAAATCTGCTATATGGCCGTTACTTTAGACTGCTGTTGTGGTAATGCAGCCTTTCTAATCTTAGTTAACAGTCATTTAATTCCAGTCAACATTTAAAGCACCGTTCACACCAGAACGGTAACTATAAAGATAAACAATATTAATATATCTATTTATATTATAAATAGTGGTGGGCCGTTATCGGCGTTAACGTGCTGCGTTAACGTGAGACTCTTATCGGCGATAAAAAAAATATCGCCGTTAATCTATTCTCAAAGTTGGGTTGGGAGCTGGGTCTATACTACGCAAGCTATGATGACTTTCACCCTGATATTTTAGCATGTATATAATTGCACTGTAGCGAGTCTTGAACTAGAGGCTCGCAGTCCGTGATGGACAGATTGTTAACGGCTGGTCTGTGTGGTAATACAATCGGGCAGGACATCCAAACGCTCACCTATCATTCATCAACCTCAAATATGGCTTTTCATCTGAAAGATGTATGTAGTAGCAACTTTACATGGCCGCTCAATATGATGTTAACCTAGAGAAATGTGCGCTATTGAAGTGTTTGTGTGGAAGCTTTGCTGTTGCAGGACAGGCTCATGCGTTCACTTGCTCTTAAAATCTCCGTCATTTTGGTCATACAGATAAAAGTAGCCTAATACAAATTTCGAATCTGTAAAGACTCTACGTTTATTTGTGTGCACTCAGAATAACAACGAAAACGCTATGCTTTTAAGCAAACAGGATGCGCTTTAGGTCTCATGTGAACTTGAGCAGAAACTTCAAACTCGAATATATCTAAAATACAGTACATAGAAAAATATATCTATAGAGAGTGAAATGTCTAAAAAAAAAAAAAAATAGAAGACGTGTGTGTTAGCATGGATGATTTACATGAAATTTAATCTGTGCAACACTGCATAATAAGATAGCTTTCAGTTCAATAATTTTCCGGCAGAATTCAAATGAGCCATTTTAATCTAGATTAATTCCAAAATTAATCTAGATTAAAAAAATTAATCTATGCCCACCTCTAATTATAAACTATGTAGTACAGACTTTGTGTGTGTGTTCATGCAGGACACCCGTATTCGTGTGGTAGGAAAGGACCACCAGCGGACTGGCAACAGACTCAACCTGATAAACCCAGGAAACGGAGACTCTGCCAGTCATGTGTTCATTACTGAAACCCCTGATGTTTTGCAGGAGTGGCTGGACGCCCTCTGGCAGCACATTTATGACCAGAGTAAGTTCGCCTGGCATCTGTCAGAAATCTTTTTTGCTGCTAAACTGTATGTCTAAACAATTAATATGAACTTATTCTTTAGGTCAGTGGCAACACACATGTGACAAGCTTATGGAAATTGAGGTTTTGTCCCCATGCAAACCCCCGCTCTTTCTCACCAAGCAAGCTGACTCTGTTTATAATGATCTGAGTGAGTGATGAAGGATATATTTATTAGTTATAGTCCAACTTCCTATCATTTCTGTTAATTGCTTGTTTAAAAATGTATTCTTTTCAGGCATCGGGTCCCCTGGGAAATTTGAGAGCTTGACTGACATAATTCACAATAAGATTGAGGAAACTGATGGGCGCTTTCTCATTGGTCAGGAGGAGAACACAGAGCCTCCTCATTGGGCAGCACTGTTTGAAGGATCCCGGCCAATGGTGGTACAAAAAACAGTTCTGTCACCAGGTAAAGAAAGCAATCAGTCTATTACGAGTCCTGTCACGGTCAGCAAAAAAAAGAGGAGAGCACCTCCACCCCTCCAGATAAATTACCGTTTGTTCAGCCTACCAGCGTATTTTCCAATCAGGAGAAAGAGAACTGCAAGGGGGCGAGGCCTCGAACGGGGCGACCCTCGCTCGATGCTAAATTCTCTGCAATCATTCAGCAGTTGCAGAAGAGCCACACATCCACTCGCAAAAACGCACCCCTTGGACAGATCGAGCCCTTTCAGCACCCTTGCGTTCCTCAGAAAAGAGATGACGAGTCAGATATACCTGAAAATCCTGGGAAAGAGTACAGTCAGGCCCCTCAGCCACCTGTGCCGGCCCCCAGGAACAAACTGAGGATGTCATTCAGAGAGAAGGTGAACCCAAAAGCCTGGTGAATTAATGAGGCGTGAGACATCTGTTTGATTAATGATCTGCTATGGAAAGATGAAATGTCCTTGGATTCATAAGGAGATAAACTCCCTCTTGTTCTTTCAATGATCATATCAAGGGGCCAAGACAATGTGGACAAGAATGCTGGCAGTGAATGTATAAATGGCCTTCCTTGTTTGTTCTGGCTTTAACAAACACCCAGAATCAGACAAAATTTGCTACTTTTTGTAAAGTCTTACTATTTGAATTGTTTTTAAAATAACAGTTCATTTTCATGACTCGTGATCCAGTTCATTTCAATGTTGATTACTGTTAAAGTCACGTGAATATCATGTCTTATAAAGCTAGTTGTCTGTAATAACCACTCATGATGTAACCACTACAAACAAGCACTTTTGGCCGGCAGCTGCTGCATCATTTTAGTATACGTTTTATTTTTTACCTTTATATGACCGATAATGTCAAAATATGTGTCCGTAGAATGAAAACAGGTGCATGAAAATATCAGTAGGTTAATGAAGATGCATCAGGAACTGGATATTTTTTTTTATACAGTTCAAACCTCTAAACAGGTAAATAACATTTGAACTTTTATTTTTCATGTTAGACACTAAGGGTTTGATCTTCATACTGTTGTACTGGATCAAGTAGTTAAAAGGAAATGTTTTATACAAGGTCTGAGCACTATGAAACACTACGTAGGGTACAGTGTGTATGAAAATGTCTTGGTGGGGAATTATGATTTGTTTACTATCATTGTTTCATTTATGTACACTTCTGAATGTTTAAGTAGCACACACACAATGCATTCCACTAAATGATGTTGTAGATTATTTTCTTAATTCATGTTAAGGTACTTCTTGTGCAATACATGGTTTCTGTTTGGAACTATTTCAGTTGTTTTGGAGTAATCCACTCTTTATCAACAAGTTTTCTTTGGGCATTAATTCAGGAAAAATTTGTAGTAATTTTGCTAAAATGAAATGGAACAACATTAAAAAGTTGTACTAAACTGGTTTATTCTGATGTCCTTATTCAATACAGAGAAGGCCTTTTGTTACTGTAGTATTTTGATTAGAAATATTTCAGAATAGAAAAAAACTTGTGCAATCATTCAGTTTAATTTCCACAGCAAAAACAGTTCTCTCAACAGAACATCTGCTTTTCTTCCCAAATTATTTGGGTAACATCAACCAGGCCTGTGTTAGATGACCCAAAAGCAACTTAAAATATAGATAACATGCTTTAATACCAAGTATCATTACTTTCTTTTATATAATTCCTAGACATTTTACATTTATCAGTAAACTCGCCTGGGGTTCTGGCCAGCACCATTTTTTTTAGATGACTGCTGCAAGGTCCCGTAAATCTGTTGTTCCAAATTGTGCTCCAACTCCTGCCAATGCTGTTCCCCAAGAACCTGCTGCTTGTATCGTTTAATGGCAAAATGTAACAATATTAAACATCTGAAGTGTTATTTAGCTAAATTTGTGACACATGGAGTGTTATAGTCTGTTCTCACCTTTTTGTTGAGGGTGGTCTTCACCGTGAGTGGAAGCACCTGCTCTTTTTTCTTCATACTGTTTTTTTCGGTCTTTAACTTTAGTCTTTCCTGTTGTTTCTGCTCCAGAGTCTTCTGTAGGGTCAACACTCTCTCATCTCTACTGACAGCCTCCCACAGTTCATTTCTCATTCTTTTCTCTTCTTGGCTGTGAAACAAAACAGAAACCAGTCAGCCTCTTTTTTTTACATAAAAAGGGAATTGTCACATATTTAACTCTGAGACCACAAGTGAAAATACTTTGCATTTTTCTACTTGAAATTCATTAATTGTTTTCATTGTATAGCAGCATAAGAATAGTTGAAAAGTTAGATTGAAGAATTAATGTAAATGTCAGAACCAGATCTTTAAAAGGGCAAAGGACCCAATACAGAGCCTTGTGGCATACCATACTTTACCACTGTAAGATCAGATGTCTGTTCCTTTACCCAAACAAAGTCCTAGTGATCTAAGAGGGAGGATTTGAGCCAGGCTAGTGCCTGTCCATAAATGTAATCATCTCTCTTGTCTTGTTTCCCCAGGTTTAAATAGAAAAACAACAATTTTCACATTTTCTTTCGGACCCAACTTTATGTTGATGCAGGAACAGGTGTGGTAGGGCCAGTATGGTACCTGCGCAAAGCGGCCTGTCCTGCTAGACTTCTGCGTAGAGCGATATTGTCCAGCTGTTCTAGCAGTAGCTGCTCTTTGAGCTGTTTCTCCTGAAAGATGTGCTGTCTTCTGTCCTCCAGCTCACACTGCTCTGACTCTCTCAGGAGTGCCAAACGCTCCCGCAGCTCCACCAGAGACATCTCACACAGCAAATCGTGACCCGCAGTCTGAGGTTTTAAAGATCATGAAACGGAAATTGTGTCCATTGCATCAAAATCACTGACTTGTAGTGTATATAACAGATTTTTGGGTAAATTTAGGAAGATAATTAACTAACCTCAGTGTCATCCACAAACTTTTGTCTGACCTGGGGTACTGACTCAAAAGCACGAATCTGACGGATAAGCTCCATCTTCCTGCTTAGTTCAGCCTGGGCTTCCTCCAGAGCCTGGCTGAGGAGTTCCCTGCTGTGCTCTGAGACCTCCTTAACTGTTTCGAAACAACAAAGTGTGTATTTATTATTTAATGCTTTGTGGAAATGTTATACTATACGTATAACACTTTTTGTACCTATTCTTTGTTTAATGTCATGCAGCTTAGCTTTGGCAGCTTTGGAGTTCTTGTGACCATCGGCCACTTGTTGGACCAGCTCTCTCATTTCTTTCTCCTCCTTCAGACGCTTCTCTGCATACTTGCGAATGAGCTCAGCAGTCTGAATCACACATTTAATCATCATAAACGTTATACAGACTGAGTCATGTATTGCTGTAAACACTGATGTTTATTATGATATCACCTCCTCTTTAGTCTGCTGAGCTTTATGGTGGTTATGCTCCAAGACACGTTCTCGTGCAAGAACTGCCTCCTCATGGCTGATCCGTCCCTCCAGTCTTCGGCGCTCCAGCTCAGCTAGTTCTTCCTGCAGATCCTTCTCCTTCATCTCCTTCTGCCACTGCAGGAACGCAGATGGCTCACTTGCACCCAGCGATAATCGCTCTAATCTAAACACCCAAATACATATACTTTAGAACACACAAGGATTTTTCCTACACCGAGGCATGAATGTTGTGGAAAACGCTCTATGCATTTTATGATTGACCTTGAAGGGTTAGCTCAACCCAAAATTTTATGATCTCACATTTATTGAATGATTTTCTAAGTAACCCTAGAATAACCATAAATGTAGTCCACACAACTCAAGAAAGAATGGCCTATTGCAATATTGTTGTCAGACCAGGTGTCTTAGTATGATGTTACCGTGTGCCATATTTAAATATATGTAAATTAATTGTGAGATTTTTCTTATTTCAGTTTGTTTCTCACTAAATCTGATCTTTAAAAGGGCAAAGGACCTAACTTTGAGCCTTGTGGTACACCTTAGATTACCACTATAAGATTCAATTTTTGTTCCCTTACCCAAACAAAGTTATTCTGATCTGAGAGGATCTGTACCAGCAAGGAAGCACTTATTGTACAAATGAGCCAATGCCATATATTTATTTGTTTAGTCGCATAGAAATAGTACAAAATATTAACTATATACTAGACAGTTTATGGTGCTTCTTGCCTTTTGTAATGTCTCCTTTTGTGTTTCATAGAAAAAAATCAGTTTTGTTAATATGCGAGTAAATAATGACAGATTTTTTGTTTTTGGGTTATTTATTTAATATTATATTAGCTTCTTCTCAGTTCTTTGGAATAGTGATGAATAGTTTGAGATAATTAGTCTAAATAATTTAGAATTCATTTGAGAAATTGCACAGAGAAAAATAACAAAATCTGATTCCCATTGAAGAGTGTGACTCTACCTTTGTAACTCTTCTTCCAGTTGACGATTATATAAAGCTCCCTCTCGCAGTATGGCTGTTGTGTTCAGTCTGACAGGTAAGCTGTTTATCTGTACCGTCATAAACAGACAAGTTCACACACTTTTTAACAGCACAAAGATCCTCAGTAGTAGAAAATAGGTTCAAAAGCACATGGCGTATGTGTCAAGAAACTTATATCAATGCATGTTTTGTCTAGTTCAAATGACCTTTTGGGTGGCAGGGCTTCCAGAAGTATAAAGCTCATCAAATTGGAGTTCAGCATCATGGTTTTGAAGTATCTGGGATATCACATTCTGTTTATCAGGAAATATAAACATTTGTAGCTTTTGAATTCTGTGATGCTAAAGCATTGAAGAAAAAACATAGCTCAATGTAGTTGTGCTGTAAGACACTAACTTGAGTTTTCTCAGACTTCTGCGGATTTGCACATCTGAACTGCTGAGAGTTTGCTTCATTCAGGATTTGCTATGGAGAATGTAAAAAACATCACGAGGTAAGGTCTGAAAGCAAATGAATGTAATAACAATGACAAAACTAAAAGCAGTTTGCTTCCTAGTATCTCTCTGATTGGGCTTACTAAAGCTTTCTGTCTGTTCCTCTGCTTCGTATCATCCAGAATCTCTGGTTCCTTTGGAGATCTGTGAGTTGTCGTTGGTACCTGAGGAAGGAGGCAAGCAAAGCTGCAATCAACATCATTTTACCCTCTAAGTGAACAATGTCATCATAATGCAGCGGTTCTCAGCTTTTTTGACTCAAAGGCCCCCATTGTCCAACGCAATATTTGAAAGCCACTTCTCATATTTCTGCAGTAATAATGACAAAGCTGCTTGTTTTTTATTTTTTAATGAACAGACACTGAGAGTATTAGTATATTACATTTATGAACCATTATTTGTTTGTGACTCATAAATGAAATACTCCATTATTTCAAGTAGTTCTATACTTGCCGGCTTGGGCTTGTTCTGCTGTGGAATGACTTCAGGAGCAGGGAGTGGCCGAGCTTTGGGCTGGGTCAGATCAAATTCCCTGGGTTTAGTGTTTTTCCTGGGAGATTTCTTTGGCAGATTTCCTCTGCCCATTTTTTTTGTAAGCTGATCCAACAGCAGCACCTCAATCTCATTGCACCATCTGACAATAAGCATAAGGACATCGGCACAATGCGTGCTAACAACTATTTATAAATAACAGAAATAAAAGTGCAAAAGCTTGTTTAGAGCAAGATCTATTTGTTACATGTTCTGGCATCAGGAATCAATGAGCCACATCCTTTCAAGCATCCAGCTAGAATTCATACTCTCATTAATTAATAACTGAGTTCCTAAAAACATCCACCTAATTAATATACCTAATTCAACTGATGACCTACAGACAATCATAAATCATTTAGGATATGTATTTTTTTCATAGTGTGATTTAATGCAATACCAGCTTTTAAGGTCACATCAGCTAAATGTATCACATGTGCTTCACACTGTCAAATAATGTGATATACAGCATTAATAAACACTCTTTCTTGTTTATTATTATTGTTTTACCTCAGCAAAGGGGTGATCCAGTTATTATATACAACAACAGCATCATAGATGTGACTCCATTCCCTCTGGATGTGTGTTGTGAGGTTGCTGATATTGAAGAAAAAGCTCAGGAACTGAGATACCGGACAGAAAGCAAAGAATGAGTACAATGCTGACATCTCAGTACTTTATATTCAGTTACTATTCAAGTTCACTGTAAATTACATTTTCATTCTGTTTTTAATATTATTTGATGGTCCATAATAATAAACCGGTCCATAAAATAGTGCACATAAAGGATTTATGTGTATAGTACATGTGTCTTGCTTACTTTGTGCATTTTTGAGATGTCTAGAGACTTGATAATTCTACTGAAATGATCCAGGCCAAGATCATCAAGACAGAACATGGTGAGATAACAGACAACTGAGAAAACCAAACACAAGACAACATTGGATCTGTAACCTTTCTGAAGGCCTGGATCTGAATTGAACTTCATAACAAAAAGAAACAGTAGTTAGTATATTACCATCAGTAGTTAGTATCAGTAGTTAGTATATTACCATCAGTAGTTAGTAACAGTAGTTAGTATATTACCATCAGTAGTTAGTATCAGTAGTTAGTATCAGTGGTTAGTATATTACCATCAGTAGTTAGTATCAGTAGTTAGTAACAGTAGTTAGTATATTACCATCAGTAGTTAGTAACAGTAGTTAGTATATTACCATCAGTAGTTAGTAACAGTAGTTAGTATATTACCATCAGTAGTTAGTATCAGTAGTTAGTATATTACCATCAGTAGTTAGTATCAGTAGTTAGTAACAGTAGTTAGTATATTACCATCAGTAGTTAGTAACAGTAGTTAGTATATTACCATCAGTAGTTAGTATCAGTAGTTAGTAACAGTAGTTAGTATATTACCATCAGTAGTTAGTAACAGTAGTTAGTATATTACCATCAGTAGTTAGTATCAGTAGTTAGTATATTGCCATCAGTAGTTAGTAACAGTAGTTAGTATATTACCATCAGTAGTTAGTATCAGTAGTTAGTATATTACCATCAGTAGTTAGTATCAGTAGTTAGTATATTACCATCAGTAGTTAGTAACAGTAGTTAGTATATTACCATCAGTAGTTAGTATATTACCATCAGTAGTTAGTATCAGTAGTTAGTATATTACCATCAGTAGTTAGTATCAGTAGTTAGTATATTACCATCAGTAGTTAGTATCAGTAGTTAGTATATTACCATCAGTAGTTAGTAACAGTAGTTAGTATATTACCATCAGTAGTTAGTAACAGTAGTTAGTATATTACCATCAGTAGTTAGTATCAGTAGTTAGTATATTACCATCAGTAGTTAGTAACAGTAGTTAGTATATTACCATCAGTAGTTAGTATCAGTAGTTAGTATATTACCATCAGTAGTTAGTAACAGTAGTTAGTATATTACCATCAGTAGTTAGTAACAGTAGTTAGTATATTACCATCAGTAGTTAGTAACAGTAGTTAGTATATTACCATCAGTAGTTAGTATCAGTAGTTAGTATATTGCCATCAGTAGTTAGTAACAGTAGTTAGTATATTATCATCAGTAGTTAGTATCAGTAGTTAGTATATTGCCATCAGTAGTTAGTAACAGTAGTTAGTATATTACCATCAAATCAAATCAAATCACTTTTATTGTCACATCACCACAGCACAAGTGCCTTGGTGAGTGAAATTCTTATGAGCGTGCTCCAGACAGTGCACAAAAACAACAAACAATTTACATATGGACAGACAGTGCAAAAAAACAACAAACAATTTACATATGCCAAAAAAAACTGCACTGGAGCATTTACAGTGCTCCAGACAGTGCAAAAAAAACAACAACAATTTACATATGGACAGTACATATTTACAGACTGTACAGAAGACAATGTGCAAAATACACATACATATACTCAGTACACACAGTGTACTATAAAGACACACTCAATTATCAGCGACACATTATACATAATCAGATATGGGCACATCTACATTATGTACAGTATCTATACATAATGTAGTCTATACATAGTAATAATGTGAGGTGCAACAGATTATAAATTAACAGCAGATTGGTTGAGCAGCAGATAGTTGTGCAAAGGTGCAACAGATTATGCATATGCAGTGTCGTGGATGTGCATTGTATGGTGTCCAGTGATAGCAGATAGGTTGTGTTAGTGCAGTGTGTGCGTGTAGTCCAGTTGAACTGTGTTAAAGTGCAGTGCATGGCATGTTGTGTGAGTGGGAGTGTGATGTAGGTGAGTTATTTCTGATGCTAATCAGTAGTTAGTAACAGTAGTTAGTATATTGCCATCAGTAGTTAGTATCAGTAGTTAGTATATTACCATCAGTAGTTAGTATCAGTAGTTAGTATATTGCCATCAGTAGTTAGTATCAGTAGTTAGTATATTACCATCAGTAGTTAGTATCAGTAGTTAGTATATTGCCATCAGTAGTTAGTATCAGTAGTTAGTATATTACCATCAGTAGTTAGTATATTACCATCAGTAGTTTGAGGGGAAAAACTATCATTTGTAATACATTAAAAATATATTTACCAATGAACAGGTTTCGATCCACTTTGAATAATTTCTTTCCATGGTGACTGTAAAAGATGTTGACCACAACATCCAAAAGCTTTTTGTGCACGATACATCCATAAACCGTATCAATAATAAACTTCTGGTCAGAAGAGGAGAGAGTCTAACAAACAAAAGACATGAGAATATGATTTATATTTTTCTCTAGCGAAGAACGGTGTTGTATAATTTACTCTAAAAAAGTAATTAATTAACTACTCATTACATCTTCATGTACTAATTACTAAATATTACTGTTCTACTCTCTCTGTTGAATCACTTTCTAATTCCCATATGAACCCCAACCAGTTCAACAATACAAGAATGAAACTGCTCTCAAATTAAAAATTAAAAAATTGCATAAATTAATCTTAAACTGACCAAATTTCTTAAAGGGAGGATGTTGCATTAAAAACATAAATTTTAACATTAATTGATGCTAAATCAACTATTGTTTTATATAGAATTGTTCTATTGTCTATACAGTATTTAATGCAATTACATCAGAAGTAACGACTGTAACGTTAACTGCAATTAAATTACAAAAATTAAGAGTAATCCCTTACTTTACTTTTTCAAGGAAAAGTCATTTTAAAGTACTTTTAGAAAGTTAAAAACATTACAGTAATTAATAATTGAATCATGCACAACGACCACTATGGACAATATGCATATGGAGGAGAATAGGCCAGTGTCGGAGAACATTACCTCAAGATCCTTGGCAGTATCTTCTGTAAAACTGTCAATGCATTGTTTGTCTTCTTGAAACTCGTCCAGGAGCCTTGTGACCTCGTTGACAAGTTCTTTGTAGTTCATCTTCACTGGATTTCTCAGCCAAATTAAAAAGAGTTTTTAAATTTAGTCTTGAACAGGTTTTCATATAAGACACTGTTCTAAGAAAAACATCCATCCGGCAGCAGCCACAGTGTTTTGTTGTTGCCTGGCAACAGCGAGGCGGTCCGATTTTTCCTGAGAGGAAACGTCAGCAGCCTGGTACTATTCCCTTTGTTCTCTTTCGTCCAAAAAATAAACAGTTATTGAAGAAAATAATATTAATGATAATAAATATACATTTTAATAGTATTTTAGTAATGTGGAGCACTTTACAAAAAAAGAACAGTTAAATAAATGTGTACAAAATAATAAAAATAATGATTTGACGACAGGGTGGAAGTATTATTTTTTGCCATTATATGTTTATTTATGTAAACAAAAAGGATTGATAAAAGCAAATATAGGCTAATAAATCATAAATGAAAAAAACAACACGGAGTGTTTGGCAACCCCAGTGTTATCAGTCAAGCAACGCAACTTCCGTAGTCAGACTGAGCGCTAGCTCAATAGCTTAGTCATGAGCAGCCTGTGTGTTTGGGGACAAAGACAACCGCTCGACTGCTGGATATGAGGGCAGAGTCCGAGCCCGTGATTAACTAATAGTGGATTAATACTACCGGTGTCTGTTTTTTGGCCTCTACTTTACACTGTCAACGCGGCTTTGTAAAAGAGCAGGCGCTAGCTTCGCGCGCTAGCGGTGTGTGTGCGGGTTTAAAGGTCCATTTCGGGTTTGATAAGGAGCTGTCGCTAAACTGGCGAGGTGACCAATGATGAATCGGTTCCGAAAGTGGCTTTATAAGCCAAAGGTAAGGTTGCCATTAGTTCAGTTTTAAGAAATACTCATCATATAGCTTTATTGTTAAGTGTAACGTTATGTGTTTCAAAACCCAGCGAGCTGTCTAGTTAGACAAAATGTGTGACATCATATGATGTGGGCAGCCTACCTACACAGCATTTTGGGCCGTCGTATAAATAAACTCTCTAACAGTTATTTTGGCATCACATGATGCGAGCTGCCTACCTAGACAGCATTTTGAGCGTCATACAATGTGACCTGCCTACCTTGACTGCAATTTTGGACATCATATGCTAACGTTTCTGTCTAGGTAGTATCTTCACATCGTTTTGAAACACGGCCCTTTGCTATTCATTCAGATGAATTTGTTCATTTACGGGCTTGTTCACAGCTGTGTGGTATGCTGGCAGCTATTGAATTATTCTTTGTTAAAATATCCAGTATGTAAACATATATATTTAGATTAGCTCGGGTATGTTACTGACTGTACATTGGCTCTTCTCAGCTGTGTTTGGTTTTTGAGGTTTATTGGGCCTTTGTGGGGCCCAAAACTTTGCTTCTGTCAGCTATTTGTATTTTACACATCTAAAACCACATTTCACTATAGCTAACACTGTGTTTAGTGGTGAAATATTCTATCAATCCACACTTTGGGGAACTGATGCAATTGTGTTTTGTGACTGTTTTGTTGTCAACTTCTGTTTAACGCATTAAGGACTTTCTGTGAGAAATTAAGGGCACTCTTCAGTCCGTTTTTTGTAATGTGTCTAACTGCATGTTAGAGCAGAAAAGTGTTTTGTTGAAATTAAACCCACCTCATCCCTTGAGGTATACACTCATTGTTGTCACAGGAGCCCTGGCCCATAGTTGCAGTTCTACCTCTGTGACTGTGACTCACTTGGGTATATCTTCACAAAAACATGCCTGATGTTGTCGTCAGGAATGAACTGCAGTGTCAGGCACTCACTAAAATGAACAGGTTTTTACAAAATTAGTAAAATATTGAATATTGAAAATATTGGACTTTAATAAAGTTTTCAAGATGTTTTGTTGAGGCTTAGAAATGTATGTCACTGTTAGTGCATTACTTGACACATCCTCATTATCAGTGTTGCCTTAATTTTACAACTGTACTGTAGCCATAAACCTTTAGGCGGGCTTCATCACTTTGAAGTCTGTTAATGTACACAACACAATTAGTTGCCCGAAGTGCAAACAGTATTGATTGCTTATTTTTTTTGTATAGACCAAGTAGCTTCCAGTGCAACAGAAATATTTTGTTCAACATGTGTTCTGTGGTGATTTTGATCTTCAGTGGTTTGATATCTACTGTGTGGGAATCATAGGGCTGACCCGTTCAAATCAGCTTATACTCAGCTCTGGTCCATGTCCCAGTCACGTGCCACTTCCAGGCAAAATCATGTGCAGATTATAAACGACCACAGTCCAGAAAACAGGCTTCCCAAACTGGAAACACTCCAAATACTATATCACAATGTGCAGATTACACTTGACTATAGTTAGGGTTCAATTAGTAGATTGTGTTGTTTGCTAAAGCAAACTTGGCACCTTATTTTCTTTGTTTAGGGGATTGAACAAAACTTTGGTGTGCCTAGTGGAAAACAATATAAAAACAAATCCTAGACTTGCATTAAAAACAGACACCTGGGCTATATTTAAGAATCAAAAATATCACAGAGACTTGACTATTGACTAGCAACCCATTAAATCACTCAAAACACTTTATACCAGATGGCAATGCACTGGTAATTACCCATAGTACCCTAGCATCATTTTGGAGATTATGCACTAACATGTATTATAATAAATAAATGGAACTAGTCAAAAATAAACTAAATATTGGCAATCTAAAAATTTAGTTTGGAAAGACATCTTTTATGCTCTCCAAAGCTGCATTGAATTGATCAAAAACAGTACTGTAATGTTGAAAAGTTATTATAATTATTATAATGTTATCATAATTTATTTCTGCATGGCAAAGCTGAATTTGCAACAACAGAATTTCTGTCTTCGTTATCACATGAGCAATCTGAAATCATTATAATATGCTGACTGGGTGCTCAAGAAGTCAGAAAATGTTATGCTGCTTAATATTTTTCTGGAAACCATGATACAATTTTTTTCTAGGTTGTTTGAATGGAAAGTTCAAAAGAATATCATTTATTTGAAATACTTTTTTTGTGACAGTGTAAAAGTAAAAAAATGCATTCTTTCTGAATAAAAGTAATTCCTTTAACAAAAAGTAATGCTGTGACCCCAGCAGTAGTGTATGTCAGCTCTTGAAATACACCTTGTAACGTCTATGATGCAATTCATGGAGGATGTTCTCTGTTGAGTGCACAATGGAGCAGAAGGTCTAAATCCTCATCAATGCTATTCAATCCAGTGCTGACAGCTATAGCTACAGTCATTTAGTATCTTACATGCTCTTATGATATTTTGGCATACAGCACCAGGCGTCCATCGTACCACAGGTCTCCAATGCTTTAGCACTAGTTTGTTTGATCATCTGGTTTTTGATTAGATCATTCAGACCATCTGTTTACATTTTGTTTTTTGTCATACAGAGGTCAGATCCACAGCTGCTGGCCCAGTTCTACTATGCAGATGAAGAGCTGAACCAAGTGGCCACTGAGCTGGACAGTCTGGATGGCAGGAAGGACCCTCAGAGGTGTACACTGCTGGTCAACCAGTTCCGCTCCTGCCAGGTTAACCAGTTCACTCCAGTTACTGTATCTCACAGTACAGAGCTTAGTCTTGTTTGGTCATTTTTATGAGCAAGTGTTTGATTTCCATTCTGGAATCTTTAAGAATGAGTCTGTTAGAATTTGCTGTTTGAATATATTTGAAACCTATTGTCCCCTTTTTACAAGATGTAAAATAAATCTCTGATGTCCCCAGAGTGTGTGTGTGTGTGTGTGTGTTTTAGCTCAAAATATCCCACAGATAATTTTTATTGCTTGTTAAAATTGCCTCTTTTAGAGTATGAGTCAAAACGTGCTGTTCTTTAAATGCAAATGAGCTGATGCTCCCAGCACCCTTTCAGAAGAGGGCGGAGCTTTAAGAGCTCATGCTCCGGCATACCGGCAACAACAAAGCAGGACAATCTCATGCACAGAAAATGTCAGTAGATTCAGCCGATTCATACCAAATCCCTAGAGCTGCACGATATATCGCAATGAAAGAAGTTGCGATTGTCATGTGCATCTCATCAGTGAAGCACGGTTCTGTGATCAGTAGTAAATCTCCATCTGAAGGCCAGAGGGCACTCTCGCGCACAAACTCCGATTACGCCCCGCAGAGCAGAAGATTTAACGGCTTTGCTTTCATTGATTCCACGTGGCTAATAAACACAGGGCTACAACAATACATTATTTATCGGAGTTCTAGTTATAATTATTATAATTTCCATCGTAATAAAGTATATAATAATGCAATGCTAACTGACATAGCCTTTATCACTGCTTAGAATACTATGAAATATATTGCATACCTAATTCTTTATAAGAAGACACATCATCTCACAGAAGGATTTATTTCAAACTCTTGACTGACGTTATGAAGTGGTTTTGGAGTAAAACATGTTAAATGTGGTATTTTCACGTGCTTTCAAATGAAGAAGCATTGATTACACAGAGCCGTAGTTCACTGAGAAGCTATGCAAACAGCTGTCATTATCGCAGAACGATTTCTTCGATTTTCATTTCTTTTTTTGCTCCATCTGAAAGCACGTGATGGAGATTTACTACTGATTGTAGAACCGGCTTGATGCGCATGAGAATAGTATTTGATTAATCATGTAGCCCTACATAATCCTATTTACGATCATTCTGGTTGCACGTGAAGGCAGCATCAGTGAAAACAGGCAGAAACAATGATAGCTTTAGCAACATTAGCCTTACAGAGTGCCAAGAAGTTCTTTTAGAAAGGAAATTTGTAAAACAAAATATGACTTGTGATACTTTGTCTGGAGCTGACATTTGCTCATGAAGCATTGGTATTGATCCCTCTTTCAGAATTAACCTTTGTTGAACTTACCTTCGTTTGTGAGGCAGTCCGGTGTAAAATTATTGGCACAAACATAGGACTTTGCAGATTTTTCCAGGGCTTTTCCTTAGAAAATACAATTTAACTGCAGTGCCCTCAGTGGCTCAGATGCATCCCAAAACAAAACACTTGTAATGTCTCTTTGGTGCTGACAAGCAGCAAGAAAACAGTGGACTGTTGTGTCTCACTCAGGGCTGTGTCTTTGCTAAGAGGGCAGAGATCATCACAAAGTGGTGGGGTTTCTCCCTGCAATGAGGTTAACATGGGGAGTAAACTGGAATCGTGTGTTCAGAGAGACTGTTTATGATTTATTGGGATTATAAAAACGAGTGGGTGGATTTTTACCATTTATAGGCTGTTTGTTTTCTCACACTGTGTTCAAACACCTTATAAAAGTGATTTTTGCATAATAGGTCCCCTTGAAAATAAAATTATTTCTGTGATGGTAACGCCAAGATAGCCATTACTCCAGTCTTAAGTCATGCAATCTTTCAGAAATTGTTTTAATATGCAGATTTGGTGCTCAAGAAATTTCTCATTTTCACTATTAAAAACAATTGTGCTGCTTAATATTTTTTGTGGAAACAGTGATACTTTTTGGGATTATCTAAAAAGAAAGTTAAAAAGAACAGCATTTATTTGATATATATATATATATATATATATATATTTTTTAAATGCATTCTTTACTTTTAGTTTTTCAATTTTTTGTAAAAGCTTACTGACCCCAAACTTCTGAATTGTGGTAATTTTCCAATTATCAGAGAATGTTAAAATCATGAATTCTAGGCCTGGAAAAGTCATGGCAATTCGTTGAAAGCAAATCGTGGGAATTGGTATAGTGAATGTAAATATATTTAAACCCTGAAAAGTAAATGTTCTAACACTGCGTTTCATCTTTCTTCACAATATTTGGACAGGACAATGTGTTAAACATCATAAATCAGATCATGGATGAATGCATACCCGAAGACCGAGCCAACAGAGACTTTTGTGTAAAGTTCCCAGAAGAGATCCGCCATGACAACCTCGCCGGGCAGCTGTGGTTTGGGGCAGAGGTAACTACTTACCTCTAGAACAAGACATCTTCCCTAGAGATATTTCATGTTAACTTTTAATAGAACTTTACGATAAAGAACTTGATGATCTGCTTTACTAAAAAACAGTATTGTATTACAATATTTGACCAGCAGTGTATCATAGCTGTCACTTGTGGCACAGGGTGTTACCCATTAGAAGCAGCGATGATATTATTATCACTCCTCTCTCCAGTGCCTGGCAGCAGGATCGATCATTATGAATCGTGAAATCGAGAGCATGGCCATGAGACCACTAGCTAAAGACCTCACCCGTAGCCTGGAGGAAGTACGCAACATCACACGAGACCAAGCGATACGAGATCTCAACAACTACACAGACCGCATGAAGGAGGTGCTATGTCAGTTTGACAGCCTCTTCGCTGAGTTTGAGCTCAGGTACCTTTAAAATGCTGTTTGATTTCTGCATCCATTTATCTGACCTTGAGACGTTATACTTCTGATGATGCCTAGAGTGCATTTACGTTTTTGGACAGTTCATAAATTATTACTTTTATTAGTACTAATGATTTCATACACAAGCGGATTAACTTTGTAAACCTGTTATTTTAGCAGCATTAATGTCACATGTGATAATGTAAACATATCATGGATCTGTCTGTTGTAGCTACGTGTCAGCCATGGTGCCTGTGAAGTCTCCTAAAGAGTATTACATCCAGCAGGAGGTGATTGTGCTCTTCTGTGAGACAGTTGAAAGGTGAATATTCAGATCTAGGATTGGGCATCGCCTGCTAACTCCTGATACAGTACGCATGGTGATGCATTGCGTTATCAATTTGAAATAAAATAATTGTACTGTATTTATTCACTTGTTTATTTATTATACACACTATTAATAACCAAATGTCTTGTTTTCCCATCTCAAGGGCCCTAAAGTTTGAATATCTCACACAAGACTTAATTGATGATTACGAACCAGCTCTCATGTTTACAATCCCTAGACTTGCCATTGTTTGGTAAGTGATATGTCATTCTAGTGATCCGTTTATGTTAATTTTCATCGCACTGTATATGTCATACTCTTTTCTTACATACATTTCTGTCTGATCACCTGGTAATGCTATCTTTTGTCATGTTTTGTCTTATTAGTGGCCTTGTTATCTACTCTGAAGGGCCTCTTAACCTCGACCGCAAACCAGAGGACATGTCTGAACTCTTCCGGCCTTTTCGTACTTTGCTGAGAAAAATAAGGTATGGTTAGCGTTCACAATAGTCATTCACTGACACCTCTGATTTGGTCATATTTGATTGTGTGATATTTGGAAACGATGATGTATTGAAGGCTTACAACATGTCTACACCACACCAAAACCGCTCTGAACAGTTCATTTTGTGCTGTTGTCGGAAGTAGCGCAGGCATTTGAAGTACATCTGAAATAGAGTGGGTATCAATTAACTTTCAGTGTCTCATTGCAACACATCCAGTCTGAGGCAGTGTCACCGTTTATAATGACTTTGATTTATAATGTCTTTGAAAGAGTCTTTTTCAGGTTATCTAAAAAAGTGTTTTGATGCCTGAGTTTATTTGTAGATGTAGAGCACTGGATTATGTTTTTTCTTTAACACATTTAATTGCCTTTGTATTGCTTGTCAGACATAGCATGAATATCATTTTCTTTGATACCTTTATTTCTGTAAGAATTGAACGTGTCCTTGCCTTGGAGCTTAGCTTTGAAAGTGCTTCCTCGTGTGGAAAACTGTTGAATCTCACAGACGCACTTTGCCTACAGTCTTTATGGTAGTTGGATAGAACTGACATCCATATTTTTAAGGGAGAGTTCATCCAAAAATGAAAATTCAGTCATTAATTACTCACCCTCATGATGTTCCAAACTTGTAAGAATTTTGTTCATCTTCAGAACACAAGATATTTTGATGAAATCTGAGAGCTTTCTGACACTCCAAACAATGCGCTTTTCTTTGCGCTCAACTTATTCTCGTAGCTTCGTTACGTTACGTTTGAATCACTGATGTCACATGGAATATTTTAGCAATGTCCTTACAACCTTTCTGTGCCTTGATTGTGGTAGTACCCTTGCTGTTTATGCAGGGCCAGAAAGCTCCTGGATTTCATAACAAAAATATCTTAATTTGCATTCCTAAGATGAATAAAGGTCCTGTGGGTTTGGAACAACATGAGGGTGAGTAATTAATGACAGAAATTTTGTGTGAACTATCCCTTTAATTGCTAAATTGCATCAGCACTGAGATTTAACATTTAAACCCTTTTAATTTTTATGTAGCAACTGAAGTACATGGAAGATTTGTGAGTCATATAATTGTGTTCTTCCTGTCAGGGACCTGCTGCAGACTTTAACAGAAGAGGAGCTCATAACGCTGGAGCGCAGCCTCTGCGTCTCCCAGGATGGAGAATTCCCTGCAGGCTCCAGTATGCCGTCAACCAATGACCCAGCAGCTTCCACTGGTCCTGAGAGCCATCTGGAGAATCTGGAAGAGGACGGCAGAGTTGAGGTGGTAGATCTCACGCTTTGTGTAGCCCAGGAAGAAGATTCTGTATGGAAGGAGGATGAGGAGAGGAAGGGGCAGCCTGGGACCTCCAGTGAGAGTGAAGAAGAGAATACCATAGATGTGGATTTGGCTTGCTCCATGCAGTACGATGAAGAAGAGATAGAGCAACTTAATATGATGGTGCATCAAGTGGGGGACGAAATGTCTACCCTGCTTTCCCCTCCAAGTCAGAATCAGTCCCCAGCCCATCAGCCTCGGCCCTATAGGGGAAGTAGTCTTGAAGGTTCCAGTGCCACCTCCAGCACTCAGGCATCTCCGCGCAGAGTCCCAGGATCCTACCACGAAGACGATAGAGTGTTCTTTATGGACGACCTGGAGACTGGTGTAACTAGCGAGCTGTGCCGCGGACAGCTTCCTCTTCCTACCGTATGCCTCAGATCCCCTGAGCACAGTCGTCCCTCCCCGTTGACTGACTCCTCATGTAACGGTTGGTTGACGGGCTGTCAATCAAGCAACGACACTAATCTGGGTTGCCAGCGCCAATCAGTTGAGTCCGTGGAGAACTCCGAAAGGTCGCCCATGGTGAATGGCTGGGAAGGGCCCCAGGAAGAGGATAGCGTACAGACTGCGGAAGAAATCGCCAATCGGACCGGTGGAATGAAGTTGTCCGCCACGGTTATTTTTAATCCTCATTCTCCAAGCTTGACTGACTTGGCCGTTGTTGTACCTCAATCGGCCGAGGTTCCGGAACCCGGAGAGGGTGGGGCTTTAGTTGCCACTCAGTGCCTGCTTAACTCCTGTGTGTGCTGCACTGGTGGATGCGTAGACTACCACGAGGATGCCATGGATCCCGCTGGACGGGGCATGGCACTGGGATTTGAAAAGCACAAGCTCACCATTACAAGCTCTGTATTCCAATCAGCAGTAGCTGCTGGCAGCCCAGGGAAGGGAAATGGACATTTACCACTCACTCTGCCCCCGTCTCAGGGCCACCTCACCTCTTCTGTACCACACTTTTCTGTGCAGAACCAAGCGAGAGAAGATGAGGGCAGTCAGGACTATTCTCACTATTCCTGCTGTGAGAAATGCACCCCAGGAGTTCTTCTGGCTCAGGAAAGAGGCTCCGGACAAGGAGAGGGAGGACCTAGTTGCACCCATCAGGAGACAGGATGCTGGACGCAGCCTAACACTATGGTTAAAGGAAGATCGGAAGGTTTTGGAAAACACCCCAAGGAGGATAACAGAAAGATCTCTAGGTTTGTTTACTTGTGGGAAATTTCATTTTATGGATATGATTTAGGTTTTCTTGATTTGACTCTTTTGACATTTTTTAGTTTACCTTTTTTATATGAGTTGATTTCATTATGATGGATGTTGTTCTTTTTGGTTCTTGTATTTCATTTTCATCTGTTGCCCCCCATGTTTTTTTCGTTATTTGCAATGGTCCGCAGCAGTTCTCAGGAGTCCCCCCCCAGTTCTGTCCCCAGCAGTGACATTGATGGTGTTTCTGTCACTACATGCAGTTTGTCGAGTTCATACACACCCAGGTAAATATGTATAACTTTTGGCTGATGGGTTAGGGTAGAATATGTGAGCACTGTTACTATAGAGTGCTGCAGGGTTAACGTGTTGTTGTAGTCCAACCTGGAAGTTAGCATGAACCTGGTTCCCTCGACAAAACAAACAACCAACAAAAGTTCACAATTATTGTAGGTTTGTTCATCAAGATAAATTTCCTAAGTAACATTGGCAGAAGTAAAAAGTTAAATTTAGGCTATACATGACAATAGACACCACGGTTGCATGGCTTCAGTTTAAAATCTACTAGTCTGCAAGTTTAATAGTTTGCAAGAGCATGAGTATAACACAATCAGGTTGTGAAAGCGAACTTGTGAGTAGATGAGTTTACCTGTTCAACATGGAGTGTAATGTCCCCGCTGGCTTTTTCCAGGCATGTAAAAGCTTAAAGTGAGGTATCAAATATACACTTACCGGCCTCTTTATTAGGTACACGTGTTCAATTGCTTGGTAACAAAAATTGCTAATCCGCCAATCACATGGCAGCAACTCAATGCATTTAGGCATCTAGATGTGGTGAAGACAACTTGCTGAAGTTCAAACCGAGCATCAGAATGGGGAAGAAATGGGATTTAAGTGACTTTGAATGTGGGATGGTTGTTGGTAGGGCTGTGACGATAACCGCATTACCGCTTCACCGCGGTAATGAGATGCGACCGCGGTGTTGAGGTCATCACCGTCATCACCGCACTGTTTTTCGCGGGATCCGACCAAATGTCTTGCAACGCGGGAATAAAACACGGTAACGGTCGGTAACTCTGGTGTAATTTGAACGGGAGTGGGTGGTCTAACAATATCCTGTTCCCAACATCCTTTCAGAACAGCATATCTGTGTGTTTTTACTCCCTCTTACAAGACGCTGGCTGCACGCACGCACCAGTGCTTCTGTGTCATGTGTTTTATTGCGCACAGTGCGCAGCATGTGCATAACGGCACCCTGACAGAACAGGCGATCTGCATGTGCATATAGGCGAACAAGGCAGTCGCCGGCAGCAACACGGTCAGGGGCAAAGGGACAGATATTTGTAGTTTATCTTTTGGGCATTCGTTATCACTGCTTAGTTATTCTACATCTAAATTAACTTTGCTTCATAGTAATGCCGCTCCCGCGCCGCCCCCCAACTGAGCGTCATCAATAGGCTACTCTACATGCAAAACATTATAATGTTCATTCATAAATGTCATCAAATCGAATAAAACTATCCAGACATTAATTCCTTTTGCTGCTGGTGCTGTCTGATGAGTTTTAAAGCCAGACACGCGCTTCTGAAAGGTAAGATTATAGCCTAATGTATGTGTTTGAGAGAGAAAGCACAGGGGAGATAACACACGTGTAATATTATCTATTAAATAGGCTTACGTACACCCAAAACCGTGTTTTGCTGTGTTTTAGCCATGGAATACTAAATATTTAGCGTTTATCATATACAGTGTTTAATTTGTGTAATAAAGCGGGGTGATCGATCCGGCATCAGAGGATGGAGAGGTAACGGATCATTCGCGCAATCACTCCGTTGACCCACTTAAGTGATTACCAGCTTGCATCAGTTGCTTTTATTGTGTGCATATACTCTAAAAATCACGGTTATTTTATTCAAAAAATTTTTGTAATGTTTGGGTAGTTTTTGTGTAACCCATATCCTATATGACAGTCCAGAGTCTGCGTTTGCTTTGAGTGCACGCAGATATTTTGCCTTCTCTTCGGGTGAGAGCAGTTCTCAGTGCCACTTACTTTTTTTTTGTCAAATATAGGTTTGTTTCATGTAATCTATAAAACAGTAAACGATTTTATTTTATGCAAAGCAAACCAAGTCACCCAAACGAGCCGCATCAGGGTTTTTTTGCGACTATGAAAGTTTTATTTTTACTTCTAAAATGCTTGTTAAAATTTAAAAATAAGAAATGTTGTATACATGTTTAAACGGTGAAATATGTTGTATTAAGAACTGTATTTGACAAAAATAAAGGCACTAAGACAAGAAAGAAAGAAAAAAAGAAAGAAGAATAAAAAACAACGACAAGCTCAAACAAAACGAAACCAATAGCGACTATATAAAATAATAAAATTAATAATTTTCTAATCTCAGCATGCTTTAATTTAGTGTCGCTAGTGGTTTGCGTCAATACGTTTAAATTAAAATGTCTTTGGTCTGTGCTCTGGAAGTGTTCTGTTAATTCTGCTAAACTTTAATTACTACAACTCAAATTAAAACCGAAACTAACCTGTATAGGGTAGAAAACTCCACTACATAAAAACTACACTAAAATTAACCAAATTATAAAAAAATAAAAACGAAACTTAAATTTTTAGCGAAAATTGAAAGCAATATAAAAACGAATTTAAAAATGCAAAACTACAATAACCCTGACACAAACGTATTTCTCTGGAGGAAGAGGATGCTAAATGAGATGATCGGAGTTCGGAGGTGCCGATCCGGTCTGGGTCTGTTCAGATTAAGCCCTGACTGCTAATAGCACATGCCCGTGCTTGCTTTTATTTTAATGTAGTTGTTAATAAACAAATTATCCAATCTTTCACATGCATTTTTAAAATCGTATTTGAGTGAAGCGGGGGCGGCACGGCAGGGTTTTGCCCAGAGCCCTGTACATGAGTGACAGAGCAGAATAAGGATGAAGCACAGTGTGGATGCTGCAAATGGTCAGTTTACTGCGAAGAAACCCACGACAGGCAAGTCTGACTCGGGACATTCTTCTCAGGGAAGTTAAATTGTTTGGTTTCATGAAAAAGAGATTTAATTTTACAATGTCTAAGTCAACGGTTTTGTTCATATTTTACATATAAATTTAAATGACAGATGTCTTTTTTTTCTGCGACACTTTTCCGTGTTGACAGCAAAAGGTTAAACAAATTTAGTATATTGACAAGACGAATAAAAATAACAAACATGCTATTTTTACATTTTTGTACAAACTGGCCTACATTATTATTATTTTTTTCTCTCTGCGACACTTATTATTACGTTGACAACAAAATGTAAAACTAATTTGATTCTGGACAAGACGAATAAAATAAATAGCCTACAATAAAATAATTTTTGTGCAGACTACATTTTTATTTGTTATCTCTCTCTCTTTCAGTAGAGGAAATGTAATTGTGAGATTCTGGAAACTAGATATATTTCGCGGGAACGGTCGGGTCAGGAAGAAGAAAAAACATATTTTATTTTGCACTTTAAAAAGGTTGTTATTATAAATGTAGCCTAACGAATAGTCAAATAATATTAATTACATCCTAATTTGCTGTTACAACCTATCCGTTTCAACAAACACAGTTTGCAACAAGTTGTGTTTGGACAAGTGCGTTTATATCCACGGACTCTTACCCGAGAAACAATGTCTAAAGAAATATGAATCGAAGTTTAGCACAAATCACCAGAACAAAGCACGGGGCATGTTGAGCTCACTTGTTCTTTCTGCAGCTTGCTCAGGTTGTTATTCTTTTAATAATTTGTACAAAGAATGGGTTACAAACGATGACAAAGACTGTTCCATAATTCCTATTAAACTCAGAAGATATTGAAAAAAAACAAAGTTATAGAGATTAATATTATTTTGTTATTATTGTTAATTTAATTTGCTGTTTTAAGAATAAAGAAGACGACTTTATTATTATTCATTTCCATGTTCATTTACAAGCTGCATGCGTTCTTGATCAAGTCATTCAGGGCTCTACTCATTCTTCCCACTGGTCGCAACTTTATCTTTTTGATACAACATTATGATAAAAGTTCATCAGCATGCATTGATTAATCTAGTTTATAGCTATATGGTAACAAAAGTGTTTAACATTCAACCCGTTCTTTTTCATCAGTATTATTTGTGTCACCTTCTCTGGTTTAAGAAGCAGTCTTTTACTTTAGTTTGAAAACCAAATCCTCCAGTGTGTTGAGCTTAGTCCGGCTGCATGCACCTTCACGCTCGTGCTGATGAAGTGAGTGTAGCTCTACCCACGAAGCGCTCGCGTTAAAATTGCATCTCTTCACGTGATCAGTGAAATCTGACTCCTGCTACAATGTGCTGTGGCTCTGCAGCGTGCAGACGCAGACTTGCACAAGTGCGACCACGTGGGGGGGGGGGCGTGCGATTAACCGCCAAACCGCGATATTTGTTGCTGCTTCACTGCGGTAAGGAAAAATCCAATACCGTCACAGCCCTAGTTGTTGGTGCCAAACGGGCTGGTCTGAGTATTTCAAAAACTGATCTACTGGGATTTTAATGCACAACCATCTCTAGGGTTTACAGAAAATGGTCCGAAAAGAGAAAATATCCATTGAGCGGCAGTTGTGTGGACGCAAATGCCTTGTTGATGTCAGAGGAGAATGGGCAGACTGGTTAGAGATGATAGAAAGGCAACAGTAACTCAAATAACCACTCGTTACAACCAAAGTACGCAGATTACCATCTCTTAATGCACAACACGTCGAACCCTGAAGCAGATGGGCTACAGCAGCAGACCACACCGGGTGCCGCTCCTGTCAGCTAAGAACCGGAAACGGAGGCTACAGTTTGCACAGACTCACTAAAATTGGACAATAGAAGATTGAAAAACGTTGCCTGGTCTGATGAGTCTCAATTTCTGCTGTGACATTCAGATGGTAGGGTCAGAATTTTGCGTAAAGAACATGCTGCCTTGTCTCAACGGTTCAAGCTGGTGGCGGTGGTGTAATGGTGTGGGGATATTTTCTTGGCACACTTTGGACCCCTTAGTACCAGCTGAGCATCGTTTAAATGCCACAGCCTACCGGAGTATTGTTGCTGACCATGTCCATCCCTTTATAACTACAGTGTACCCATCTTCTGATGGCTACTTCCAGCAGGATAATGCACCATGTCACAAAGCTCAAATCATCTCAGACTGGTTTATTGAACATGACAATGAGCTCACTGTACTCAAATGGCCTCCACAGTCACCAGATCTCAATCCAGTAGAGCACCTTTAGGGTGTGGTGGAACAGGAGATTCACATCATGGATGTGCAGCCAACAAATCTGCAGCAACTGTGTGATGCTATCATGTCAATATGGACCAAAATCTCTGAAGAATGTTTCCAACACCTTGTTGAATCTATGCCACGAAGAATTAAGACAGTTCTGAAGGCAAAGGGGGTCCAACCCGGTACTAGCAAGGTGTACCTAATAAAGTGGCCAGTGAATGTATATTGAATGCTATGGAAAGTGTAAATGCCTTGAGTGTGTTAATATGGACATATTTCAGGCATTTAACAAAAAATGTAAACAGGAAGTGCAAAAAAAAAAACGACTTATTTCTGGATATTAGGACTTATATATACAGAAATGTATAGGTTACGTTCAGTGTTTGGTCCTAAACCCCACCCCCATGTGCCATTGGTATTCCCTCCTCAAAAGCCCCACTGTTTTGGGCTGATTGGGCTGATTAAGCAATTACAGCAATGTGTGTTAAGCTCATATCACTGCCTTTCACCGTATGATATTAGAATTTGATTCTCAAATGCTTGAACTGATTAAATGAATACTTTAAATGCAACATTTAAAGGAACACAGATATTTTTTTGAAAATAGTCTCATTTTACAATTCCCCTAGAGTCAAACAGTTGACTTTTACAGTTTTTTTTTATTCCATTCAGCCGATCTCAGGCTCTGGCGGGAGCACATTTAGCATAGCATAGATCATTGAATCGGATTAGACTATTAGCATCTCGCTAAAGAGTTTCGATATTTTTCCTATTTAAAGCTTGACTCTTCTGTAGTTGCATCATGTACTAAGACTGATGGAAAATTATATTACGCAGTTTCTGAAAGTAGTCCCCAGCTAGGTAACGTATTCGGTTACTGATGTAACCTCGGTTCCCTGAGATACGGAACGAGTACTGGGTCTTAAGACGCTAGGGCAAACTCCTTTTTCTCTGATACTGAAGCCTTTTTTTATAATGCAGTGTAACTGCACGGCCATTGTTTGTGCAGTGCGTTGAAAATGAACCAATGGCTCGGCAGCGGAGATGCACAGCCTATGGCTGGAAAGCCCACCAAAGCCTGCCAGAAGGGCATCTTGCTATATAATGCGGGCATTCGCCAAGGCTCCTCAGGTTACTTTGAAGCGATGGCTGAGTCGTGTAGCCACATAGCACGGCAAAGTATAATCCCGCAGTGTCTATGTTAGGGGAACGACCAACACTTGTACTTGCCGTAGGCACCAAGAGGGGCACAGAAGGACCAATTACTGTACAGAGAAGCCCTGCAGAAGGTAATAGGGTCAAACTCATAGAGGTCGACCCATCCTTGAGTAATCGTCCCAAATAAGTCTGTACAGCCTCAAAGCTCTATTGAGAGCCAAGAGTGTACAAGAAGGTGGCAAACGCCCATACTGGTTTGTTATATGACAAGAGTGAGACCGTTATGCAGAAAAGATCCGGGCCTGTAAGGCCTGAACTTCCAGATTATAAAACCGGGCAAATGTGGATGGCGAGGCCCAGCCGGCCGCCGCACATATCGCTGCAATGGACACACCGCTAGACTACGCCCAGGACGAGGCGATGCCTCTAGTCGAGTGGGCTCTTACTCCAATGGGGCATTGTTGGCCCAAAGAGGAGTATGCTAGCGTAATAGCTTCAATTATCCATCTGGATAGTCTCTGCTTTGTGAACGGAGACCCTTTGGTGTGGCCGCCAAAGCACATAAAGAGCTGTTCCAACTGCCTAAAAGGGGTGGAACGCTCAATATAAATATAAAAGGTCAACAGACTGTAGCGGCTCAAAAGGAGGGCTCTTCAGAGCCCTCAACACTGTGGGCAGATCGGGGCAGATTGAGTCACCTTAGACCCCTTCAAGAATCGAACAACCAGGTTGTTCCTGCCCACTGATTGGCCATCTATAAGAGCTTGTGAGGCTGCAATAGCTGCTACATGGACCTTGAGCATGGAAGGGTAGCAACCCTTTTCCAGCAGCTCTTGCAGGAAGGACAATATCATCGATATGTCAAATAAAACTGGGTCTGCGCCGCAGATAATACACCAGGCGGAGAAGACAGACATATTTATACATGATTACCAAATTCTCTGCTCCGCTGCAGGGACCTGCGAGGAAAGACTTCGAGAGGAGAGACTCATGTCACCGCAGTAGTGACGTTCTGTCCCGGTGAGTGCTGTTTTAGCGTGGGCAGAGCCCAAGCATGAAACACACCTGCCGTGTTTATCAGCGGTTCAGGGTGCGGGGTTCCTGCACGAGTGGCAAAAACGGTGCGGTATTTGCAACAACGCAGAAGAAATTTGCTCTTATAGAGGAGTTCTCTGAAGAGAGAGTCTCCGGATAGCGGCAGGGAATCTGAGAACCAGCTGCTGCAGGCGCTGAGAAATGGTGAGTCGGCCGAACAGAGTGAGGTCTGGATCCGCTGCGATGGCTCGCTAATTTAATTAGCTACATGAAAAAGTAACTGAATGACATATCTTGCATATTCTGACAAACATCTCATTTTGTAAGTCATATAGATAAGAAACTAAATAAATGTAAGTGATAAGACGCTTTGGATTTAAAATACCTTATAGGGCTATGATAACCAAAACAGTCCTGAGCTAGATCAAGCTTTGATCTCTATAAACCAAACTATCACTTTAATGAATTTTTTTTCCCCTCTAATAAAAATATTTGATCATTAGCTAGCTCCACACTATATTTTATTGTCGATAATGTTGACTAATCGTTGCAGCCCTAGCCTGCTGCACCCATGGTACGGCAGCAAAGTTCCTTGATTATTACGCCGAATGAGAGTATAGTTCCTAGCCAAATCAAGCCTAGAAAATCGTAACTTTTCATTTTCCATCAGTCTTGGTACACAATGTAACTACAGAAGAGTCAAGCTTTAAATAGTAAAAATATCGAAACTCTTTGGTCATTTTTGAGCGAGATGCTAATGGTCTAGTCCGATTCAATGATCTATGCTAAGCTACGCTAAATATCTACCACCAGACCCTGAGATTGGCTGAATGGATTGAAAAATGGTAAAACTCAACTGTTTAACTCTAGGGGAGTTGCAAAATGAGCATCTTTCCCCCCAAAAGTGGAGTGTTCCTTTAAAGTTACTTTGGTCGACGTTGGGGACTCTGAGGATGCGTTATTTTGACTCTTTTTGACAACCGAAATTACAACACTATAAACAACCCCTCTGAACATCTTGAACACATAGTAATGCACTGTTTATCACTCAAAAACCCTACCGTCTGCAT
This sequence comes from Gymnocypris eckloni scoliostomus, assembly GCA_027564155.1. NCBI lineage: Eukaryota > Metazoa > Chordata > Actinopteri > Cypriniformes > Cyprinidae > Gymnocypris > Gymnocypris eckloni. Next base: position 29,892,196 of record CM050428.1, read on the forward strand.
AAAACTCATATGCATAATGCATAATTACGTTTTAGCATCAATATAACAACACCTTGACAAACACCACTTTTGCGGGGGAAAAGACATGTATTAAAATTATTATTATTTAAATTTTTTTAAGGAATGCTCTTTTAACATCAGTGTAAAAGATATGTGAAAATCAAGTCCTAAAACTTGCTCTGTGATTACAGCGAGCTGTTGCACAAATCCCATAGTGTTCCTCAGCCATTGGGTCACACTTTCTGGATTAATTTATTAATGTGAAATACTTTCTTAAGGGAAGGCTGGCAGTTTTTTAACCCTGTTTCAAATCATGGAATTACTTCTGTTACGTAGTAATTACTTTAATTAATGTTGTTCATTTTATAAAGATCAAGCACAAGAAAATTATATCATGGAATAGATTTGTTAGTTTTAGTTTTATTAGTATTGTTAATATTCTTATATTAATTTTAATTTGACAATCTTCCCTTTCAGCCCTGTCAGTAGCCTGACAACCAGCTCAGACATGTCAGAGGATCTGGATCATCAGGAGATTCAAGTTGCTTTGCAAGCTGCAAAACTTGCTGCTCACAACAAAATTCGCTCACGTTTCCATAGCAGCAGTGACCTCATCCATCGCCTTTTTGTCTGCATCTCAGGTGTGTTTCACAATGACGTGTGAGATTTGTAGTCTGATGAAGGTTTTGCTTGGCAATCTTTTTCTACTTAATTACACAGTGTAAATGCCTGACTCTTTTATAAGATCCAGTCCTACAATTCACACCCAGTTATATTGTTTAAAAATTAACATTTCATAATTGCCTACTAAGTGCACTGTAAAGCTAAGTGTAAAGTGTATCCTACTAAGTGCACTGCCATTGCATAAAACATGGTAGGGTTTTCAAACGATTAATCGCGATTAAGCACATCCAAAATAAAAGTTTGTTTACATAATTTGCGTGTGTACTGTGTATATTTATGTGTAAAGTGGGGGGGGAAATAATTTGATCCCCTGCTGATTTTGTACGTTTGCCCACTGACAAAATAAATGATCAGTCTATAATTTGAATGGTAGGTTTATTTGAACAGTGAGAGACTGAATAACAACAAAAAATCCAGAAAAAACCATTTCAGAAAAGTAATTCATTGATTTGCATTTTAATGAGTGAAATGTGTATTTGATCCCTTCGCAAAACATGACTTAGTACTTGGTGGCAAAGCCCTTGTTAGCGATCACAGAGGTCAGGTCAGATTATTCTTGTAGTTGGCCACCAGGTTTGCACACATCTCAGGAGGGATTTTGTCCCACTCCTCATTGCAGATCCTCTCCAAGTCATTAAGGTTTCAAGGTTGATGACTCGAACCTTCAAGGTTTGGCAACTCGAACCTTCAGCTCCCTCCACAGATTTTCTAGGGGATTAAGGTCTGGAGACTGGCTAGGCCACTACAGGACCTTAATGTGCATCTTCTTGAGCCACTCCTTGGAGTCCTTTGTTGCCTTGGCCATGTGTTTTGGGTCATTATCATGCTGGAATACCCATCCACAACCTATTTTCAATGCCCTGGCTGGCTTCAAAACCCTGGCACTGATGGTAAATGAGTCCATCGTCCCGTCCATTGTCTCTTTGATGCGGTGCAGTTGTCCTGTCCCCAGAAAAACTTCCCCAAAGCGAAATGTTTCCACCTCCATGTTTGACGGTGGGGATGGTGTTCTTGGGCTCATAGGCAGCATTCCTCCTCCTCCAAACACGGCAAGTTAAGTTGATGCCAAAGAGCTTGATTTTGGTCTCATCTGACCACGACACTTTCACCCAGTTCTCCTCTGAATCATTGGCAAACTTCAGACGGGTCTGTACATGTGCTTTCATGAGCAGGGGGACCGTGCAGGCGCTGCAGGTTTTCAGTCCCTCACTGCGAAGTGTTACCAATTTTTTTCTTGGTGACTATGGTCCCAGCTGCCTTGAGATCATTGACAAGATCCTCCCGTGTAGTTCTGGGCTGATTCCTCACCGTTCTCATGATCATTGAAACTCCACGAGGTGAGATCTTGCATGGAGCCCCAGTCCCTTTAAGAGAGTGCTCCTAATCTCAGCTCCTTACCTGTATAAAAGACACCTGGTAGCCAGAAATCTTACTGATTGATAGGGAATCAAATACTTATTTCACTCATTAAAATGCAAATCAATTTATAACTTTTTTTGAAATGCGTTTTTCTGGATTATTATTTTTTTGTTGTTATTGTTTCTCACTGATCAAATAAACCTACCATTTAAAATTATGGACTGATCATTTATTTGTCAGTGGGCAAACTTGCAATATCAGCGGGGGATCAAAAAATGTTTTCCCCCACTGTATATGTATATCTTTTTTTATATATACATGTATGTATACATAATAATATACACACACATTATGTAAATGCAAACTTTTATTTTGGATGTGATTTAATAGTTTGACAGCCCTTCTACATGAAAGTAATGCCGATTATAAAAGGTGTTCGTATCACTGTGAAGTGTAATCTACTAAGTGCAATGTAAATTATTTAATGTATAACTAGCACTGTAAAACAATATATTTTTTTTTTTAATCTGAAGGTGTGGCTGATCAGTTGCAAACAAATTATGCGAGTGACCTGCGAAGCATCTTAAAGACTCTGTTTGAGGTCATGGCTACGAAATCCGACCAAGAAGACAATGAAAAGCCCAAGAAAGGTTTGTAGTCACACTTCTGTAAGACGCAGATAGTATAACCGCATGTTTTTATCACTCAGTGTCAGACATCATTTGTTTAATGTGCTGTTTGATATGCACCTCAGGTCCATGTCTGGGCAGTGCTATACTGGAAGACTGTGCTCTCTGTCAAGAGACCATCTCTTCATCAGAGCTTGCTGCCAAAGCCCGAGAGGGTCAGTTTGAAGGTTAGTTCAGTACACCACCTAGATTCTCACAATATGAAATTACATAGTCTCTGATTTGGCATATTTCTGAACGTATTTTGTGACTATTACACGCTGTGTGAATAGGTTACCCATCTTTTATGAATTCTAACCTGAGGCTGTGGCCATATGGGATAGTATTCTTCGTATGCAAATTTCAGATTCTCACCAGAAGTAGTTGGTCATCCGGTTACGTTTCACCTACTGTTTTATGAAGCTGTGAATTCGGACATACTGATTGTCACTTGATCTCTATACACTAGCCAAAGTATATGAATGGGTTTGACTATTCCAGTAATTTCTTTGAGGACAAATCCTAATGAGAATTTTAGGCTTTCAAACAAAAGCATCAGCAAATTCAAAGTCAATAGAAATGTTAATGGGAAATATAGTATGATGGTATAAGTTAGGGTGCCGCTTTAGAAGGCTTCCTTCTATGTTGCCAGTAGACAGCAAAGCATGGTACTAGGTTTCAGAGCAATGCTAAGATAAGAAAATAAATGGACCGTGCTTACAACACCTGCCAGACGTTTCTTCAACCCTGTCTCTATTCTTCTTTAAACATCAGACCCTCCCGAATGGGTACCAGATGAGGCCTGTAATTCCTGCATTGCATGTAAAGCACCATTTACAGTCATCAGAAGGAAACATCACTGCAGGAGCTGTGGAAAGGTACAGCAGTCAGTTTTCAAGCCCTTTTCATAATAGAGTGGTCATTTCCAGGCGTAAAATCCCATTAATTGTCTCCATAGAGAAACCAATTTTTAACTTTCAAGACAGAGATATATGTATTTTTAAATAATCTATCTGTCTGTCTGTCTATATATATGTAAACTTTTTTTTTTAGTAATTCTTTGTTTTAATACTTTTGCTTATTTTGACAATTTTTATGTTTAGATTTAATTTCGAGGCATCTAACACTCACTTAAAAATAAATGTAAAAAAAATGTAAACGCATAACTTGACTGCTCAAATTTCTATTTTTTTTGCTTCAAATCAAAGTCTGTGATATTGTGATTTATTTCGGAGCCAGTTGATTTGGTTCATGGTTTATAATTTTGTTACTCCTATATGGTGAAAATAAATGGGAAAATACTTTCAGGAAATAATGGGTGCAAAAAGTACTACAAAATACTGATAAATATCAAAAATCAGCTCTTTATAAAAATCCTAGAAAACCAAATTTACTTGAGGTTTTCATCAGGTTTTGACATCAAAATATAAACAGACACACACAAGACATGCTTAAAAGTGTTTACATTCAAAACAAAATCTAAACAATGGGCAAAACTGTGCTGATCAGCCTTTGCCTGAGTTGAATGACTGTCGGGTTATTAAGCTTAACCTTGGTAAAATAAACACTAACTTTTCCTCCCTATAGCATTCATCTGAAAGAACATTGTTTCAAACAAAAATAGTTTTACATTTATTTACAAAAAAAGGAACAACAACAAAATACAACAAAGAATAAATAAATATAGACACCTTAAAGTATGGTGAACAAACTAATCTACACCTACCACTTCCTTAGAATTAAAACCTTCGTAACTACCTGAAAAACTACAAACACTTTCACTTCCACTTACCTATCCTTTCTATCTGATCTAAATTAACTAAACAAACAACACTCAGCAACATGCAACAAAAGAAAAAGCAAAACAACAAACACAAACCGGTAGTTTCCTATAGCAGAGCAGGGGCTTGTAACTCCCCCACCCATAAAACATAACTTAATAGAAAACCCCAACCCAATAAACAGCTAAATACATTCAGACATACAAAATAGAAGTAATCAGCTAAAGTAACATTATTCTCGATGCCAAGAATGATTCAAATTATTGAAAGAGCATCAGCAAAAAATCATGCTACAAAATACAAAAGTAGTAATGCATTAAATGCAAAGGATACTAAGAAATACAAAAGTAGCAATGCATTAATACAAATCATGGTACAAAATACAAAAGTAGCATTGCATCAAAGCATATAGCAAATAAAGCATGCTACAAAAAAAACTGAAGTAACATTGCAAACAAAGGCAGTTCAATCTCTGAGGATGAGCCCCCAATTTAGGGTCCATCATAAAAAGCCGTTTAGAAAAATAATTAAAAAATAAATTGTGATGGCCAGGGCAAAAGAAAAAACGAATTTAATGACAATAAAAAAGTAAAGAAAATAGTGCTGTCAACCGATTAATCGCATCCAAATTAAAGGTTTTGATTAACATAATATATGTATGTGTACTGTTTATGTATATATAAATACACACACATACAGTATATATTTTTAAAATATATGTATATACATATTATTATATATAAGCGTATTTAATATATACACGTTTTTCTTAAGTGTATACATGCATGTGTTTGTATTTATATATACGTAATAAATATACACAGCACACATACATATATTATGTAAACAAAACTTTTATTTTGGATGCGATTAATCGTTTGACAGCACTAAAAGAAAAGCAACAAAATGAATGAATGATGCATTTATATAGCACTTTATGTATTGCTGTACACCCAAAGCACTTTACAATCATGGGGGGTCTCCTCAATCACCACCAGTGTGCAGCATCCACTTGGATGATGCGACGGCAGCCACAGGACAACGGCGCCAGTGTGCAGTGTGTCACCACACACCAGCTACAGGTGGAGAGAAGAGAGAGTTATAGAGCCAATCAAGTGTATGCGCTCCCCACACACCAGCTACAGGTGGAGAGGAGAGAGAGTTATAGAGCCAATCAAGTGTATGCGCTCCCCACACACCAGCTACAGGTGGAGAGGAGAGAGAGTTATAGAGCCAATCAAGTGTATGCGCTCACCACACACCAGCTACAGGTGGAGAGGAGAGAGAGTCATAGAACCAATCAAGTGTATGCGCTCACCACACACCAGCTACAGGTGGAGAGGAGAGAGAGTCATAGAACCAATCAAGTGTATGCGCTCACCACACACCAGCTACAGGTGGAGAGGAGAGAGAGTCATAGAACCAATCAAGTGTATGCTCTCACAAGTCAAGTCAAGTCAAGTCAAGTTGAGCTTTATTGTCATTCCACTACATGTGTGGACATATAGTGGGACGAGATGTCGTGCCTCACAGGACCACGGTGCTACATAAATACAAATATACAACACGAAGTAAAACAGTATAAACCTATACACAAACTAACCTACTGTCAGCTTTGACTATACATATGCTATATATAAAGTGGTTACCTATACATAAACTAAAAAAACAAGAAACAAAAAATACAAACTGTACAAAACCAGCTCACCACACACCAGCTACAGGTGGAGAGGAGAGAGAGTCATAGAACCAATCAAGTGTATGCACTCACCACACACCAGCTACAGGTGGAGAGAGAGAGAGAGAGATAGAGCCAATCAAGTGTATGCTCTCACCACACACCAGCTACAGGTGGAGAGAGAGAGAGTCAAAGAGCCAATCAAGTGTATGCGCTCACCACACACCAGCTACAGGTGGAGAGGAGAGAGAGAGAGAGAGAGCCAATCAAGTGGAAGGGGATTATTAGGAGGCCAGGATTGACAAAGGCCAGTGGCGGAAATTTGGCCATGGCACAAAGAATAAATACAATTAAAATAAACATAGACAACTTAATGTCTGGGGAGCTAAATCTACCACTTCCTCAGAATTAAAACCTTCCTAACTACAACAACAAACACAATCTTCCAGGTCAGCTCACTTACCTATCCTTCCGAAGTTAATTAAACAAACAACACTCAGCAACCTGTAACAAAATAAAAATAAAACCCAAACAACAAGAAGTTTCCTACAGCAGGCCATCATGAAATGCCATCAGCAGCTCTTAAATAGACGGATGTTTCAGGTATTAAAGTAATCTGTCTACACCCCCAATCCAATTAGTGAAAACCAGAGCAGGGGCTCCTAACATGATTCCAATGCTAATGAGATGACGTTTTATTGCAGATCTTCTGTTCCCGCTGCTCATCACTCTCCGCCTCGTTGCCTAGATACGGTCAGATGAAACCGGTGAGAGTTTGCACTCACTGCTACATGTTCCACGTAACGCCTTTCTACAGCGACAGGACTGGTATCTGACCACAGCGCTCTCACACACACACACAAGCACACTACCATGAGTTTGAGACTTCAGCGAGAACACACACATGCACCATTTTCATCATCATCCAAAAAAATGTACATAATGCAATCATGAAGTGAAGGAATCCGCCTTGACCAGGGAACAAAGCGAGAAGGACTGAAATGGACGGTTGGGAATGACTCAAGCACATAAAGGAAGTACCCCATCGCTATGGGAGCCAAAGTATTTATTTAGGGCTTTGCTTTCGAATAACGAGCTTAATTACAAATTTGCTTTAATCGAGCATGGAACAAGCAGGCTATTCTTTAAAACGGAAAAATATAGCTTTTTAACAGGATTTTGTGTGGCTTTATTAGCGCCGAGTTTCCATTGGCTCAGATTTCCAGAATGAATGTAAACTGTGAGCACATTATTAATATGAAAATTACACAACTGTGACATCATATATGAAGCCAATAATACTAACACTAACTGCACCATCAGTGACACCTTTGTGACACAATATCGCACAGATGTTTTGTTCCAAATGTTTATAATGCTGCTTTCTGTGAAACAGAAGTGATATTTGGGGATTAGATGAATGGCCAAAAATATGTGTGTGTGTGTGTATATATATATATAAATATATGCTGAAAGTTTGAAATGGATTTAATGTATTCCTCATGCAAATGAATGTGCAGCATTTGGATGTTCTTTTCTTTCTTTTTGCCTGTAACATACTGAACTGTAAAGTAATTGCCTTTTACAGCAGTTTCGGAGCCTTCTGATTCCCCTCTGGTACAAAGAGTCCCTACCTCATCCCTCTTTACCCCTCTCACATGATTCCGTTCCGTTACAGTATGCCTACACTACCGTCTCAGTCAGTCCTGACTGTCTACTACACTAAGAGGCAGATGCCTTTCTCTCTCTTTACACACTTTTGTTTTTTTCATACGTATAGTTACCAACCACTACATCCTGTCTGTAAATGTAGAAAGTTTATCGATATTTGAATCTGACATCTGGGTCATATTTTGCTGCAAAATAAGGAATTCAAAAACAAATTTTAGGATCATTATAGAATATTATTTTTGCATTAATATTATAACAAATAAGCTCTCCCTCATACATAAATCTTCATATTTTATTTTCATTTATGAAGTATTTTTATTTCACAATATACTTTTGCCGAATTTAATTTATGCTATTTATTTTTATTTCCTATTGAATTTGTGGTAAAATATGACTTCCTTTTGACATTTACCAATATAAGCATGAAAGATGATGTTCCGTTGGATACAGATGTCAATATAATCATAACAAAATCTTTAGTCGACTGCAAAACATCTTCTGTAACATCGTCACCTTCCAGAAATCAAACAGGCAAGATTAATAATTGCTATTGATTTAAGCAAGAGTCATATAAATGCATGCACGTGTTATTGTGCAGCAAAACTGTTTTGACCAAAACACTTGATCTGAAATGGAACGGTATTACAAACACTACTGGCTGGCATAAAATGCACTTTGTATAGCAAAGCATTTGCATTGAGCTACAGCTGGCAAGCAATGACACATTTGATGATCTCTCGTGTGTAATGATCTCAAGTCATTTTACAGGAACATTAAACTTGAACCTTGCACCTGATATCAGATGTAAACTACAAACGTGTTTCTGAGATCTCACACAAGTGTTATCAAACATTCTCTGTAGATACTGTTTTCCAACACTAAAAATCTGATTGATTGACACTGAAATAGTAATTTATCATGTCTTATTTATTTTGCCTTATTAATCAGTTCAGAACACATTCCCTTTTGCCAAAGTTGTTATTCCTTGGCGTAACTCCTCGGCGCCACATATAACAGGTTTCTAGTAAGGTAAAGGACTAACATGTTTGCATGCATCTCGTGATGATACATTGATTGGTTTGAGTGTGACCGGTTCTAGCAATATTTAACAATATAACACACTTGAGGCAGTTTGATTCTGCTGGTTGATGGTTAATACTTTACCTCTTTCTGTCTCATTACATTTGACCAAGTGTTAAATCTCATCATTCCTGTTTTCAAATCTTCTTCGCTCTCACGATACTGCTGCATTTACAGGACATTCACGACAATATCTTCAGCTTTAAAACATACTGTAATTCTGCAAAGCAAACGGAGATATTGTGTTCCAAGATATTTGCATTATACATATTCAAAGGTTTATGTTGATGAATGGCAGGGTACATCTGTATTTTGTTCACTTTGGTGTAATTTGCTGTTGCTTTTTTCCAATATTAAAGGGGTCATATAATGCTACATGCACTTTTACAAGTTGTTTGAACATAAATGTGTCTTGGCAATGTGTGTACACAACCACCCTATAATGATAAAAATCCACCCAGTGTTTTGTTTTTTTATCTACTAAAATCTTTACTCAAATCGAGCCGTCTGTCCGTGTGACGGAGGCCCCTCCCACGAAAGTTTGATTGACAGAGGCCCCTCCCACGATAGTTTGATTGACAGTAGCGTTTCAGCACAGACTGCTCTGGTGTCTTACCTCAGACCCGCCCTGAGTGAGCTGTCATTAGTTTCACCGCCGGAGCAGATGTAGACAAGAATGATTCCTAAGCGATTGAGGGATTTTGTTATTGGATGCAATAATGAACATAGCAGTCGTCATTTACTCTCGTCATCTGAGCCGCTGAAGAGGATTACGTTTAGTTTTGAAGGGAATGCGCCCTCGATCTACATAAATGCGTCTATGTTCACGCGAATCATTCGTGATCCAGTTTCATCTACAGAAGAATTGAGTACAAGGTTTTTTAAATGAATCTTTGAAAATCGCCTCTTTCTTAATAAAAACGTTTCACATTGAATGCGGCTAAAAGTCCTTCAGAGAGCAGCTCGGAAGAGAGGGGCGGGGTCAGCAGAGCTCATTCTCATTTAAAGGAGAATGACACAATACGGCTTGCTCTGAAAAGACTACACTTCACTTTTTACACTACCAATGAAACATTTTAACCAAACGATGTTACAGACTTTTCATTAAGACTCTAAAGAATTAATATCAACTTGTGGAAAATGGGCATTATATGACGCCTTTAAGATTATCTCTAGATTTACCACTTTTACCACAGTTGGTTATAATAAGATTGAAAAGTACCTCTTGATTGCTTTGCCTTTGCTCACCTGTAGTCAGCTGACCTGATTCTAGTGTCATCAGTATTGGAATAGAGGTCTACACCTGAGACACTACACCACTAAAAATACTGAAGATATAGCTTTAGGATTACTGCTGGGTAGATATTACAGGTGCATCTCAATAAATTAGAATGTTGTGGAAAAGTTCATTTATTTCAGTAATTCAACTCAAATTGTGAAACTCTTGTATTAAATAAATTCAATGCACACAGACTGAAGTAGTTTAAATCTTTGGTTCTTTTAATTGTGATGATTTTGGCTCACATTTAACAAAAAAACACCAATTCACTATCTCAACTAATTAGAATATGGTGACATGCCAATCAGCTAATCAACTCAAAACACCTGCAAAGGATTCATGGGCCTTCAAAATGGTCTCTCAGTTTGGTTCACTAGGCTACACAATCACGGGGAAGACGGCTGATCTGACAGTTGTCCAGAAGACAATCATTGACATCCTTCACAAGGAGGGTAAGCCACAAACATTCATTGCTAAAGAAGCTGGCTGTTCACAGAGTGCTGTATCCAAGCATCCAAGCACGCCGAATTGAGGAAGTAATTAAAGCAAAAGGAGCCCTACCAAGTACTGAATACATATACAGTAAATTAACATACTTTCCAGAAGGCCAACAATTCACTAAAAATATATTTTTTTTCTATTGGTCTTATGAAGTTTTCTAATTTGTTGAGATAGTGAATTGGTGGGTTTTTGTTAAATGTGAGCCAAAATCATCCCAATTAAAAGAACCAAAGACTTAAACTACTTCAGTCTGTGTGCATTGAATTTATTTACACAATTTAAGTTGAATTACTGAAGTAAATAAACTTTTCCACGACATTCTAATTTATTGAGATGCACCTGTATATAGTGTTGCATACAGATTTTCATTGTTATTTAGTGGTACGATCAAGTAGAAATTTGCCGAACGGATAAATTCTGTCATTTTTTGGGGTTTTGATATCATGATTGTTCCTCGGGAATGATTGATTGTACATCGGCATGATACTGAGGGATTGGTTGTATTTTGGTTTGAAGTGGACTGGGAATCAACCAAATGTCCAACACTTCCTCGGACGGCAGACTCAACTTCCAGCCTGTTGTATTGATAAGCTCTGCGTCTGATTTGTGCCCTCTTCCAATTCTCAAGCTTTTTTTTTGCCTTGTTTTTTTTGTATTAATTGAAAATAAGATGAGTCCTTAAAATTGTACAGATGTTTTATTTTACAGAGAACAAAAATGATGAAATTATATGTGTACAAATTAACGTTTTCTGTATAAAGAAAATCACAATGAGAGAATTTAATCTATTTATTCAAAGCTTGTTCTTATTTTGTAATGGTCGGTTCAGAATAAGATGTAAAGAAGAACTTTTTGGAGTCTAAGTATTTATGTCATGCAATGAAAGTAATAAATTAAGTTTTCTTTACATAACTGGAGCTCTCTGCTATTTATTTTAATTTGTTTTAAATGTATATCTTTGGGAGGAAACACTGGCATCTAATAATGCCTTTAAAAAAAATTAAAATGCATAAATAAAGCATGTACATAAACCAAAATAGGAAATAAAGCAGTTGTCAAATAAGCATGTGTCCTGTTCTGTGTCCTAAACTCCTCAAACACTGCTGGCTCATATTTAGAGCAGTCAATGAAATTTGAGAAAGAAATCAATCAAATCTGTATGTGTGGGAAAATATTCAGATGTAATCCCCTTTCACAAGATGTTCACAAGTCTTTAATTTGGAGTCTGAGTCAAGTCTTAAGTCATTTAATGGCTCGCTAAAAAATCCCATTCAGAATCCTCATGTATTGAAATCTTATCCTATTTATGAAGCTGTTTTATAGGCTATAGATAAAATCATACTCGTTACCATATCTCAGGGAACCGAGGTTACAATAGTAACCGAGAACTGTGTCGAGATATCGATGTAATTATGGGAAAACCCCTTTTTTCCTCTTCAACTGAAGCCTTTTTCAATCACGCAGTTATAACTGCACGTGATTGGTTTGTGTAAGGTGAAAGAAACAAACCAATCCATGGCGGTGGCGAGCGAGCCAATGGCTATGCAGCCCGCCAAAATGGGAGGGGCGTGTGGCTATATTATCTATCTATATATTATATCGGAAAAAGTTTTTTTTCCCCATACTTGCGTTGATATCTCGACGCAGTTCGAGTGAAATATCGAAAGGGAACTATGATCTAAAAAAAAAGAGGTGTTAAGATGTAAGGTTAATATACATCCACAGTGTAAAAAATATCAGGCTATTTCAACTAATTATTATTTAGTAACTACTTCCACAGAAATTTTACGTTCAGTCAATTTCTGACTTCAAAGTGTTATCTGAATTGTTATTTTGTAGTTGGCTCAACCTTTAGTGAACTAGATTTATAGTCCATTCAACTAAAACATTTTAATTGGTCAAAGTTTAGAAAACTACAGCAAGTTATGTCAAATAAATGTAACCGTTTATCCCATGTTTTTTATATGTTACCTCAACTAAGATGTATTATTTGGGCATCATAAGAAATTGCTGGGGAACTACATAAACATATATTTTTATAGTTTATAACTATCCGTCCCCTAAATCGCAATTCTGAGTAGGATTATTTCTTCCGCATCTCACCGAACGCCGTTATGTTACCTCTGTGAGTCTCTGCATCTCTCAATAGTGTTTGGCAGCAATGCCTCTAGTTACAGTTAAACTTTAAGTTAATTTTCTTCACGAACAGCGTTGTTGTTGTTACCTCGCTTGTGAGAAGTTATGTCGTTTTTACGTTGTTAAACTGTTACTGATAAAATCGTCAGAGTAGTGCTAACAACATTAGCGTTTAAAGGATTAGTTCACTTTCAAATTAAAATGTCCTTATAATTTACTCACCCCCATGTCATCCAAGATGTTTATGTATTTGTTTCTTCAGTCAAAAAGAAAGGTTTTTGATGAAAACATTCCAGGATTTTTCTCCATATACTGAACTTCAATGGACTCCAAACGGTTGAAGGTCAAAATTACAGTTTGTGTAGCTTCATAGGGGTGTAAATGATACCAGACGATGAATAGAGGTCTTATCTAGTGAAACGATCGGTCAAAAAAACAATGTATATGCTTTATAAACACAAATACTCGCCTGTTCTGCGATGCGCGTCCCAGACTTTACGTAATGAGGTTGAAAAGGTCACACTTGATGTAGGCTCCATCTCATCTTCTCCTCCAAGTTCAAAATCGTCCGACATCGTTGTTTTACCTTGTAAACTCGTTGAGTTGTTTTGTTTGTAAATGGTGTTTGACTTCGTATTTGCACGTTGCTGGAAATAGCGGATGATGGGCACAGAACGGTAACAAAACTCAGAGACATTTAGTCACACACAGGTGTATTGCTAACATTACTCTAATCATCAAGCTCCTCCATCTCTACATCAATCCTTCATGGGTTCACCTCACTTCCTGCAAATCTCGGATCACACCTCTGTCCTCCTGGATCCATCAGCAGATCTCGTCCAGCCATCCTTCTTTTAGTTTTCTGGCGGTTACAGGCCAATGTATAAGGTGCGTACCACCACCTACTACATTGGAGTGTGTAAAATAATTACTTTATTGTGATCTTAAATTCTTCTAATTAAACCAATTTTCTTGAAAAAATTGCATTATTGGGTAACACTTTATTATAACTTTTATTAATAAATCATTAACAAACATTATCTAATGCTTAACAGATCATTAGTTCATATATATTCACATATATAGAAACATAAAATATGCTTGTTAATGTTTACTAATAAATATATTACAATTGAAATGTTATGTAAATTAAAATGCTTACAAATATCATTAAACTTCTAATTCATATGATCATGCACATCTTGAAAATCTACAAATGATTCGAACAGATGTTATGTAATGATTAAACGCTTTTGTTAATGCACAACACCTTTGCTACTGTTGAGGTGTGATACGGGTAAAGTTAAGAACAGGTTTGGTGGCATGGGTAGGTTTAAGGGTTGGGGAAGGGGTCAACAAGTGTACAGGGGTCAATTTGATTACTAAAAGGGTGCACAATTTATAATGTATTGTTTTGATAAATGATAAATGAAGTATTTTCTTGACAATTAGTTTTTCCCCCTCCAGCTGATGCATGACTCAAGAAATATTCTGTCTAATGATACACAATATATAAAGGTGTGCATAAAAGGTGGTGATAAAAACATGTTTTGCACCCAAATTACAATGTGATATGTCTTCACCAAGCATTTAGCTCAACTTAACTAACCACTGACTCTTGACAGAAACGTTGTTAAAGTAGCTAAAAGTCCAGTGCCAATAAATACAAAAATGTTTATAAACATTTACAAATGATGATTAGTCTCCACTTTAGATTTGAGTAATTCAAAAACATGAGCAAATGTTTAATAAATGATTTGTAAAGAAGTGAAACTAAGGTGAATTCCGGTCATTTGGGACACTTTTTGCTATCAAAATGACTCCTCATTAAGGTACTAATGAGTAGTACATTTTATGAACGTTTACAATTGAGGAATAGTTTCCACTTTAGATTGGTTACTGCAAAAACCTTAACAAATAATAAGTTAAGACGTGCAAATAGTAGGTCTACACAACAAACAAAGACCAAATATATGATGCGCAAGGGAGTAGTCTAGCTCCATCCTTTAGGAACAGTACTATTGTGCAAGGTACCCTTACGGAAGGGTCCCAAAAAGTGGTAGGGTATGGTTTGCTATTTTGTTACCATTCACAACTTCTGCCGATGGAAACCGTTAAATCCACACTGTACCGTATCGCTCAGTGGAAACGAGCCGTTACTGAGTTTTAAGAGGTTTTTAATCAGTATTGCAAACCGGTTCACTGAAACAAACTGTCTGAAAGGCAGATGTCTAGTCACTAGTACGTACATGTGAGTTCAATGTTCACTTTCAGATGTTATGTAATAGCATAATTAGGTACAATGTTACAGTAATTGCATCAATTAGGTTTTAAGCTGATATTTTCAGCAGATTATCATAAAGTGGCTCTATACACAAACACATTAGTGTTTTATTGTTGAACGATTACAAGCGATTACATTTCTCTTTACTTTAATGCCCATTTTTGGCTGAACTGCATTTGACCAGCATTATGCAAAGATCATGACATTCGACGGAAAAACGATTCATTATTGTGGACAGAAGCAGACTTAACAATTCAGAGCCCCCAACAGTGAGGAACAAATGTGGGAACATGGTTTTAAGGTTCAAGCGCCTAATACATTTTTTTTACAGTTAGGATTTAAACACAAAATATATTTTAAAGAATGTTGGTAACCAAATAGTTGCTGATAGCCATTGACTTCAGTATGGAAAAAGTACCATGGAAGTCAATGGAAAGAAAGAAATGAAAGAAATTCCCATAGGTTTAGAACAACTTGAGGGTGAGAAATTGATGACAACATCAGTCCCTTTAAAGGGGTCATTGGATGCTAAATGCACTTTACAAGTTGTTTGAAGTGTGTGTACACATCCATCCTATAATGATACAAATCCACCCAGTGTTTGTTTTTTTTATCCCCTTTCTCAAATTGGGTTGTTCTGAGATTCCTGTCAGAATGACGTCGTTCTGTACGGGCTGCTCCCACGATAGTTGATTGACAAGGCCGTCTTACTTTAGACCCGCTGATTTTCACCATTTACAGGAGGTAGTTTGTAATTGAATTGCCGTCTGAATCCAGAACGTCGATGTTTATCTCTCACTACCCCCGTAAAAACACTAAGAATGAAACACCAAGGTTGTGTGGTAATTTAATTGCCGTTTGAATCCACATCTCTGAGTTCACGAGAATAAGTTGATTCAAAATTCAGTGTTTAAACCCACACGGTAAGGTAAAATTTTACTTCTGTGTAATTTGCATTGATTTTTGTCTATGAAATGCTGGAAAGTATTTAAAACAACAATACTTCAACTGCTTCACCTCAGTGACTGGGAGCAGAAAGAAGAAAAGCACGTCAACATTCAAAATGGGTCTTTATTATCGCAGCAGTAGGTATGCGATACAATTTTAAAATGGGTATTATAGATGTCACCTAATGCTGTTTAGGAGGAACGCTGGAGACACGGAGAAACGTTAAACAGTCTTTAATACTCAAACTCAGGAGATAATCCACTTGAGCAGAGGCTTGAGCAGACACACGTATACAAGTAGACCTGACAAACACAGAACACAACGGCAGGAACTTAAATACATGGGATAATGAGCGAAACACAGGTGCAAGGGATAGTAATCACACTAAACGAGTACAGGAACATGACCAAATAAGGACAAACAGGAACAGCAGCACGACACAGACAGTCCTGAATCCTGACATAACGGGTGGGTGGTAACTTGGGAGGAGGCTCCAGCGATAAACCGCGGTAATGAATTAGCACGGTATTATCACGTGCACTTCAAAATCCCGTGAATAATTATAGATCCAAATTTAGATTTTTAGAATGCGTATTCTTCAAACTTTCAAACTGCGCTTTTTCATCAAACAGATAAAAGTAAACTGTGTATATGCTGCGTAAAAAATCCATGCGTACTCCGATGGAAACAATCTCCGCATGGCGGAAGGAGGAACGCTGCTGACAATCTATCCCCCTTCTAAAAGGGTAAAGTCTGAGGTTTGGAAAGATTTTGGGTTCCAAAAAATGCAAGGAGACTGCTGGTCGAAGATAGTTTCCCTTTGTGCAAGACATGTGGACAGAAAGTGCCAGCAAAACATGGGAACACGTCTAACATGTTCGCTCATCTTCGCGACAACCATCCAGTGCAATTCAGGGAGATAAAGGTAAGTTTACTTCTCATTTCCGTGTTGAACATTAACTATTTGAAGGATAAAATGCTAAAATTATGTGCACTGTTATTTCCATTTGCCATGTTAAGAGCTAGAACTCCACGAGCTATGCTAAAGTTTGTGTCACGTATTTTAACAACTAAAATGCAATAATCAGTTAAAAGATGTACAATTAATATTGACCGTGTGCCAGAATAATTATTTTGATTGTAAGTTGACGGAACGCAACACAATTGTACACTGTTGCCACACAGTGCAGATGAACTTGCTGTTTAGCTAGCTATAGCTAACCTGGCTTGTTGTTCAGAAAAAAACATGTATTGCAGACTACTGAAAATAAGTTAGTATGTGTCATTAATGCTCATTTAAATATCAAGACATGTTATGTATATTTGGCTATATATCTAAATTATGAATTACACTATTGTGCTGCAAGAGAGCATGCAAGTAAAGTGGAAAACATCAGCTCATCATCATTATTTGTCTTCCATTAGTAGTATGGGATGAAATAACTATTTATTTGAAAAATAGTTTTTTTATCATATGTAATCAAATATAAAGTTAAGATTAAAAAGATTAGGTTAGAAAATAAGATTTTCAATTTCAGCATTACTTTGCATGTCTGGACATAATCTTTGTACATTTTTAGAGGTATGGAGTAACAATTTTCCTGTTTTACAGAGTAGCCATGCATCTAGCAGTGCTGGTTCATTCCCTGCAAACAGGCCTGTGGTGGCTCTTTTCTGGCCCACTTAGGGCTAGCCCAAGGGCCCCCAGCGGGCTTCCCCTTGCAGGGTCCCTGAGAATTTGTTCATTGGCAAAACGTTGGCCCCTTAGCGCTGGCCCTGCACGGCCAGCCCTCACTTAGCCCCCAGGAAGCCCTCACTAGGCCCATACAGGGCCCGCACTATTAATCTACAACAGTGGTGCCCAACCCTGGTCCTGGAGATCTACCTTCCTGCAGAGTTCCGGCTGGGCACACCTGATCTACAACAATAAATCTGCTTCACTATCAATACTTTCCAGCTACTAGAACTTAAGTCTTTGGAGAAAACCGTTATTACACATCTGAAATGGATACAGTCACCACATAACTAATGTCTGTTATTGTCAAAAATGTACAGTAGTCAAAGGGATTTTAAATCAATTTATTAAATACAAAATAGAAAACATTACATTCAGGTTAATATAACTACATACACCCAAAAATTTAAATACACAAAAGTACAAAAAACAACAACAACAAAAGAAAGCAAACAAAGAAATGTAAAGGCCATACATACAAGTATCATCTCTGCAAAAAAACATAAACTCCTTACTTTAGACTGGGCTTGAAATGACACATTTCCCAACCAGGACACAGCACAACATGCTTAGCAGGTGAACCATGCTGCCCACATGAAAAAAATACCCCCTCTATCCCCCTTCTAAAAATACTTTTAGAAGGGGGATAGAGGGGGTGCTATAGTAATTTATATAAAATTTACCATAGTAAACATAGTGAAAAAAATTATATAGTAATTACTATAGTATTTTTTAATCATACTGTAGTAAATTATGGGGAGGGGAATTTTGTAAAATTCTCTGGTAAATATGAGTGTTTTTGAACCATACTATAAATTGTACTAACTTATGAATGGTAACTTGCTGTGGTAATCCTACTGAAGTAATATTGACAAATGACTAGCTATTACTGTAGTAAATTTTCTAACACTCCAGTATAGGATACTACAACATATACTAATACAACACATACAAATTCCTTAAAAACTTCTTAAGAAGTCATTTGTTTCGTTTTTTTTCTTGGCTGCATTGTTTAACTTTTGCCCGACATTGCTGTCAAGCAGAAATGTGAGTTTGGCCTTGGCACCCCCACACGTGTTAATTTGTTACTGGTAAATGCACTTTTTTGTGTCTTAATTACAATTGTTATTGACTCTTACTTGTTATATCCTAAGTCTTGGGATGCACGGCTTAACTGGAGTGTCTTTTGATGACTGAACCCCAGTCACCGAATGTTTTCAGGCCCATGTCTCTATTGATGCAGACAAGCAACAGGAGTTGACTTGACTGGAGTAGGGTCTAGCAGAGGCAGTCCTGACTCTCCAGCCTCTGCACGGTTCCTGGTAGCACTATCTGAAAGAAAGGCAAAGATTACTGACAAATACACAAGTCCAGTCCAGTCTGAACTTGGTCGTCTTAACACAGATACAAACAGATGTGGACAAATTTGTTGGTACTCTTACAGTGCTTAAAAAATGCTTAATTCCTCCTAAAGAGTGATGAAGTTAAACACCAATGTCTCATGTGCATACTGTATGCCAACAGCATAATAACCCAAACATGCAGTCTGAGGAAGGCAACCCTTGTGTGTTGGAGGTTGCTATGGGGTGCAAAGATTTTTATATACGTATTTTTAAAGCATACCTTTAATCTTGAACTACATCCATGCTAGTGAAGTGATGCTGCTTATTTTTCATCATTGGGCTTGAGTGTTTCCTTAAAAAAAAAGAATAATAGGATAAAACACGTAAATACGACTGATTTGAGGGATGCGGTAGAAAGAATAAATGCACCATTAACATTTAAAAGCTACACTTTTTTCTTCCTTCAGTGCAAAAGCTGACAAAATATTATTTAACTTTTTATAAAATATTGTATTACTTATAATTAAAGTGAGAAAAAAATATTTCTACTAACTGTAATTACTCTTATCTAAACATCTAAAGAGTCATTCTTATCTACATCTGCTCCGGCGGTGAAACTGATGACCGCTCACTCAGGTCAGGTCTGAGGTAAGACACCAGTGCAGTCTGTGCTGAAACGCTACTGTCAATCAAACTATCATGGGAGGGGCCTCTGTCAATCAAACTATCGTGGGAGGGGCCTCCGTCACACGGACAGACGGCTCGATTTAAAAAACGAGTAAAGATTTTAGTAGATAAAAAAAAAAAACACTGGGTGGATTTTTATCATTATAGGGTGGTTGTGTAAACACAGTACCAACACACATTTATGTTCAAACTACTTGTAAAAGTGCATGTAGCATTATATGACCCCTTTAAACTTTGTTTGCTGAAGGCCGCGGCCACGCGACTGGCGCAAAGCTCGCTGTGAGACATCACATATGTCATGTGCATCTATAGCACAATACTGTGTTCAGCAACAACTTGATCAAACTCACCCAACAGTGATTTTCTAATGATCCTGAAGACATTGATTATCATGCTCAGGTGTGTTTGATTAAGGTTAGAACTAAACTCTGCAGGAAAGTGAATCTCGTGTAACAGATTTGAGGATCCCTGGCCAAATGAAACAACAGATTCTAGAAAGGTCTCTTTTGAGCCATTTCAGTTCAGTGGACTGGCTAAAGAATGGCTAGTCAATGTTAGTATTCTCCTAGTTGCATTAGGGCTGCCTACACCAAACCTACATTTATTTATTTAGTCATTTAGCAGACGCTAAATGGGCCCAAAGGTACAACAGTTGCTCTGGGCCCGAACGGGCTAGCCCACACTGGGCCTTCATTGGATTAATGTGGCCAGTCCCATAGTGTGGGCTGCTCACAAGAGAGCCTGCGGTGAGCCCAAAGCTGTGGGCTCAAGCCTGCACTGAGCCTGGCCCTAGCGCAGTGTAGCCAGCATGGGCCCGCCGGAGCATGTTTGCAGGGAAACCCTCATGTTGACAGTTCCAAACCTGTAAGACAGATTAATCTTCGGAACACAAACTTTGACATTTTTTTTTAAATCCGAGGGCTTTCTGATCCGCCATAGACAGCAAGGGTTTTACCACGTTCAAGGCCTAGATAGGTACCAAGAACATCGACAAAATAGTCTGTGACATCAGTGGTTCAACCATAATTTTATGAAGCTACGAAAATACTTTTTTTGCACAAAAAAACACAAAAATAATGACTTTGTTCAACAGCTTTTCTCCACCGAGTTACCGTCTTCAGCCATCATAGAGTGCTACAACACATGTGCACGTGTTTCCTCTTCATGTAAACCATTGGTCTCAAACTCAATTCCTGGGGGGCCACAGCTCTGCACAGTTTAGCTCCAACCCTAATCAAACACACCTGATCCGGCTAATCAGTAATCAAGGTCATAAGGATTACTAGAAACTTCCAAGCAGGTATGATCTAGAACTGGTTGGAGCTAAACTTTGCAGAGCTGTGGCCCTCCAGGAATTGAGTTTGAGACCAATGAGTAAACAATGCATGCGCGTGGTGCTGCTGACTTAGTACACGCATGTGCTGTGCTTTAGTTTTAGGAGCAGAGGAATGCACGTGCATGCGTCATGGTACTTTTGATAATGGCGGAATCAAAGTAATTAATGACAGAATTTTCATTTGTGGGTTAACCATCCCTTTAAGTACTGTTAAAATCAGACACTTAAGTCCTTTAGTCAAGTTGTTTTGGAATTGGTGACTTGTAACTTGTAGTGGAATCATTTTCTCTGTAAGGTATCTGTATTTTTACTCAAGTACGGTTTTCATGAACTCTTTTACCTCTGGAGTTTTGGGGAAAGCTTTTCTTTTGTGCCACGATTTAAAGGATGTAATCCAACATAATATTTGTTTACTAGCGGCCTCGATTCATGTCAAAGGTTGGTTTGTGGGGTATTAGCTGAGAAAACCGAAGAGAAAGTGCCTTATCATGGCTTGATAGGAGGTCCAAGTCTGGCTCAGCAGTATAAATAGGACTGGGTTATTCCCCATCAGAATTAATTTGCCATTGCTCAATCTAGCAGCAGTGTGTGGAACATCACTGAAGTTGCTCTTCAGCTCCCGTCCTCCATGGCTTCAGACCATCTCCTTCAGCCCCTGTGGAACTACCTGTTGTTTCGGCACTACACCCTGGTTTCATCTCCATTCTTCCCACTGCTGCTCGCCTTCTCCTGTTACTTCATCTTCAGCATCCCCTTTGCCATCCTGGATGTCTTGGGAGAGAGAGCTCCTCTCTTTGAGTACAAGATCCAAAAGGAGCGCCGTCCCACCATCTGCATGATGCTGAGGACTCTTGGAACGGCAGTGTATAACCATCTAGTGTTTGTGCTTCCGGCTGTGTTGATCACCAATGTGGTGATGCCTGCGCCTCCACTTCCGGCAGTTGCTCCAACAGTATGGGAACTGGTCTCTGGGGGGTTGGGTGTTTTGCTCATCTTTGACACACAGTACTTCTTCTGGCACTTGGCGCACCACAAAAATCCTCACCTGTACAGATGGGTCCACGCCATCCATCACGATTACATCTCACCATTCTCCTGGTCCACCCAGCACCTCAGTGCTTTGGAGCTGATGACAGTGGGCTTCTGGAGCAACATCGATTCCATCCTGCTCAAGTGCCATCCTCTGACCATATGGACTCTCACTGTATTCAGCGTTTGGATGTCTGTGGAAGACCATATTGGCTACGACCTGCCTTATTCGCCTGGCCACCTGGTTCCTTTTGGGCTCCTTGGAGGAGCGATGGCCCATGATATACATCACCAGAAACCCAGCAGCAACTTTGCACCTTTCTTTAGTCACTGGGACAGACTCTTTGGCACTGCTGTAACAGTGAAGCTGACTAAGAAAATTGACAAAGAGAAGTAGACAGCTTCATCTGTTTTAAACCTTGAATCTGTGTAAATATAAAGCATTCGAATTCTTGTATAAATATAGTTTTTTATATTCTTGTATTTTTGTCTGCATTCTATGTTTTCAATGAATAAAAAAACTTTTTTATTTATATTTTATTGTGCATGTCTTTCAGTGCAGTTTCAGAATATATAAAATGCAGTCCATTTTTCTTATAAAAATGTATTGATTGCCCTAAAGAGAATATAAGTCACACATTTACACAAATTATCCAAAGCAACTTACTAAAGAGGAACAAAAACAATTAGTCAAAGAGCCAACAATATTTGTAACACATGTCAGTACAATGTCCAGTTTATTTGACAACTAGATTTGGAAGCAAGCTATATAGCACATATCTGAAATGTATTCTAGTAAACAGAAGGTGGTAGCACATAACAACCCTTGTCTTCACATTAGTTACAGGCAATGGTCTGATAATCCACAGCTTTATGTAAAATGACATAATATCTGGTTACTAACCCGATTACTGAGCCGGTGAGGTTTAGGGAGAAAGGCATGTTCAATACCCCCAAAAGTGTTTGTGCTACCAAGAGATTATTACGGATTAAAAGGTCAAATATTCCTCTACCGGATATGAACTTTGGCAGAATATCATTGCAAATATCTTTGAAATTGGATAGATAGATAGATAGATAGATAGATGGATAGATAGATTGATATATTGATAGATGGATTGATTGAACTTCTTTAAGAGAAAAGTAGCTCAAACTCTGGGAAAAGAGAAATTTCATGATATAATGTTTTGTAAAGTGTCATAATGACTCAACAGCATTTTTTAACACATTATTTTGTTTAATGTGTGGATTAATGTGCCACTAGATCTTTACAGAAAAAGGAAACCTAAATTATTATTTTAATAATATACACTACCATTCAAAAGCAGTGTTGGGGGTAACGTATTACAAGTAACGCGGATTATGTAATCAGATTACATTTTAAAGTAACGCATTACTTTTTAATTTGCAAGAAAATATCCGAGTTACTTTTTCAAAAAAGTAACGCCAGTTACTTTCTTTTCCCATTTATTGACTGACAAGTCTCCTGTCCCCATATTGGGAGAAATCGGAAGTGTGCGCTGTGTGAACATGATGTTACTGTAGTTCTAGACTAAATGTGAACGTGCATTAATTCATCCCACTCGCAAAAGAAACTACTTAGTATTCATCAAAAATTATTAAATCAGGGAAATGCAAACTCAGAATATGAGGCAAATCTGCAATAATTAAATATATTAAATAACACAAATGTATCTAATCCCATTTTATTAACCAATGTGTTTGCTGCTGACCTTTGATGATCCTGTTCAACCATACTGATAAGCAAAAATTACTTTAGATAAATTAACAATTGTGCTTCATTGTTTTTTTATTGCTGAAGAGTGTTGAACTTCTCCTGCGTTCTACTGTACAGACGTGATTTACTCTTCCTTCAGCCTGAGGTTTATTCAGAACACATTTTGGTGTGAAAGGGCTTTTACATTTGCTATAAATAGAACTTCTTATATGAAAAACAAACAATCTTGTTTCTGGTGAAAATTAATGGCTTCATACAATACTTAAAAAAAAAGGCCCCTGAAAAATGGGCGCATAACAAAGTATAACTATATACTGATAAATCAGCTCATTATGAAAATGCAAGTAAACCAAGTTTACGTGAGGTTTTCATCAGGTTTTGACATCAAATTGAAAACAGACACAGAAGACATGCTTAAGTGTTTACATTCAAAACGGAATCTAAGTAATATGCAAATCTGTGCTGATTGTGCTCAGCCTTTGCCTGAGTTGAATGACTGTCGGGTTATTAAGCTTAACCTAGGTAAAATAAACACTAACTTTTCCTCCCTATAGCATTCATCTGAAAGAACATCTTTTCGAACAATAATTTTGGTAACACTTTAGAATAGGGAACACATATTCACTATTAACTACAACTTTTCCCTCAATAAATTAATAAGTTGCTGCTTATTAATAGTTAGTAGTTGTTAAGATTAGGTATTGGGCAGGATTGGATATCATGTAGAATAAGGCATTAATTTGTGCATAATTACTACTAATAAATGCCTAATATTCTAGTAATAATATATAATTTTATGGTAACACTTTAGACCAATTATCACTATTAACTAGTTGCTTATAAGTATGCCTATTATTAACATATTGGCTGTTTATTGCTTATAACGCACATATTCTGCATGACCATATTCAGCCCTAAATCCTACTCAATACCTAAACTTAACAGCTTAACAACAAGGTAGTTGTCAAGTTATTGAGTAGGGATGTACAATAAGGTCATGCAGAATAAGGCATTAATGTGCTTAATTAGTTGCCTACTAATAAATGATTAATATGCATGATGTTAAGCACTTAAGAGACCATTAAATAAAGTGTTACTGTACAGCAGGCCACCATGAAATGTCATCAGCGGCTCTTAAATAGAAAGATGTTTTAGGTATTAAAGTAACCAGTCTCCACCCCCGTCCAATTGGCAACTTCTGAAAAAAAGAGAAAGGAAAACAAGAAAAACAGAGCAGGGGCTCGTAACATGATTCCAATGCTAATGAGATGACGTTTTATTGCAGATCTTCTGTTCCCGCTGCTCATCACTCTCCGCCTCGTTGCCTAGATACGGTCAGATGAAACCGGTGAGAGTTTGCACTCACTGCTACATGTTCCACGTAACGCCTTTCTACAGCGACAGGACTGGTATCTGACCACAGCGCTCTCACACACATACACAAGCACACTACCATGAGTTTGAGACTTCAGCGAGAACACACACATGCACCATTTTCATCATCATCCAAAAAAATGTACATAATGCAATCATGAAGTGAAGGAAACCGCCTTGACCAGGGAACAAAGCGAGAAGGACTGAAATGGACGGTTGGGAATGACTCAAGCACATAAAGGAAGTACCCCATAGCTATGGGAGCCAAAGTATTTATTTAGGGCTTTGCTTTCGAATAACGAGCTTAATTACAAATTAGTTTAATCGAGCATGGAACAAGCAGGCTATTCTTTAAAACGGAAAAATATAGCTTTTTAACAGGATTTTGTGTGGCTTTATTAGCGCCGAGTTTCTATTGGCTCAGATTTACAGAGTGAATGTAAACTGTGAGCACATTATTAATATGAAAATTACACAACTGTGACATCATATATGAAGCCAATAATACTAACACTAACTGCACCATCAGTGACACCTTTGTGGCTCAATATCGCACAGATGTTTTTTTCAAAATGTTCCAAACCGAGAAGTGATATTTGGGGATTAGATGAATGGCCAAAAATATATTTGTGTGTGTGTGTGTGTATATAGGTGCATCTCAATAAATTAGAATGTCATGGAAAAGTTCATTTATTTCAGTAATTCAACTCAAATTGTGAAACTCTTGTATTAAATAAATTCAATGCACACAGACTGAAGTAGTTTAAGTCTTTGGTTCTTTTAATTGGGATGATTTTGGCTCACATTTAACAAAACCCACCAATTCACTATCTCAACAAATTAGAATATGGTTACATGCCAATAAGTTAATCAACTCAAAACACCCGCAAAGGATTCATGGGCCTTCAAAATGGTCTCTCAGTTTGGTTCACTAGGCTACACAATCACGGGGAAGACTGCTGATCTGACAGTTGTCCAGAAGACTATCATTGACACCCTTCACAAGGAGGGTAAGCCACAAACATTCATTGCCAAAGAAGTCCATGGTGTGTCCACCAGAGCTGTTGCCTGTGAATTGAATGTTCATTTCTCTACCATAAGCCGAGACGGCAAAGGTGTTTCAGAGAATTTGACAGTACATCCAGCCAGTCTTATAACCACAGACCACGTGTAACCACACCAGCCCAGGACCTCCACATCCAGCATCTTCATCTCCAAGATCGTCTGAGACCAGCCACTCGAACAGCTGCTGCAACAATCGGTTTGCATAACCAAAATATTTCTGCACAAACTGTCAGAAACCGTCTCAGGGAAGCTCATCTGCTTGCTCGTCATCCTCATCGGGGTCTCGACCTGACTGCAGTTCGTCGAGACCCCGATGGAGTGGGCTTGAATGGACAAATGCTCACATTTGATGGCATCTGGCACTTTGGAGAGGTGTTCTCTTCACGGATGAATCCCAGTTTTCACAATACAGGGCAGATGACAGCATGTATGGCGTCGTGTGGGTGAGCGGATTGCTGAAGTCACTGTTGTGGATCGAGAAGCCCATGGTGGCGGTGGGCTTATGTTATGGGCAGGCATATGTTATGGACAATGAACACAGGCGAAAATTTTATTGAGCTGAAAACATCCCAGTTCTTGCATTGGCAGCATACTCACCGGACATGTCACCCATTGAGCATGTTTGGGATCCTCTGGATCGGCGTATACGACAGCATGTTCCAGTACTTGCCAATATCCAGCAACTT
The DNA here is from genome assembly GCA_027564155.1 of Gymnocypris eckloni scoliostomus. Classification (NCBI taxonomy): domain Eukaryota; kingdom Metazoa; phylum Chordata; class Actinopteri; order Cypriniformes; family Cyprinidae; genus Gymnocypris; species Gymnocypris eckloni. The sequence continues at coordinate 29,919,258 of CM050428.1, forward strand.
CACACAGCCATTGAAGTGGAGTGGACCAACATTCCACAATCAACAACCTGATCAACTCTATGCAAAGGAGATGTGTTGAACTGCGTGAGGCAAATGGTGGTCACACCAGATACAGACTGGTTTTCGGACCCCCCAATACCATAAAACTGCACATTTTAGAGTGGCCTTTTATTGTGGCCAGCCAAAGGCACACCTGTGTTATAATCTTGCTGTATAATCAGCATCTTGATATGCCACACCTGTGAGGTGGATGGATTATCTCAGCAAAGGAGAAGTTTTCACTAACACAGATTTAGACAGATTTGTGAACAATATTTGAGAGAAATAGGCCTTTTGTGTACATAGAAAAAGTTTTAGATCTTTGAGTTCAGCTCATTAGAAATGGGGGCAAAAAATATTTGTTGCGTTTATAATTTTGTATATATATATATACAGTATACTGTATATATATATATACAGTGGGGCAAAAAAGTATTTACTCAGCCACCAACTGTGCAAGTTCTCCCACTTAAAAAGATGAGAGAGGCCTGTCATTTTCATCATAGGTATACCTCAACTATGAGAGACAAAATAAGAAAAAAAAATCCAGAAAATCACATTGTAGGATTTTTACAGAATTTATTTGCAAATTATGGTGGAAAATAAGTATTTGGTCTATAACAAAATTTCATCTCAATACTTTGTTATATACCCTTTGTTGGCAATGACAGAGGTCAAACGTTTTCTGTACAAGGTTTTCACACACTGTTGCTGGTATTTTGGCCCATTCCTCCATGCAGATCTCCTCTAGAGCAGTGATGTTTTGGGGCTGTCGCTGGGCAACACAGACTTTCAACTCCCTCCAAAGATTTTCTATGGGGTTGAGATCTGGAGACTGGCTAGGCCACTCCAGGACCTTGAAATGCTTCTTACGAAGCCACTCCTTTGTTGCCCGGGTGGTGTGTTTGGGATCATTGTCATGCTGAAAGACCCAGCCACGTTTCATCTTCAATGCCCTTGCTAATGGAAGGAGGTTTTCACTCAAAATATCACGATACATGGCCCCATTCATTCTTTCCTTTACACAGATCAGTCGTCCAGGTCCCTTTGCAGAAAAACAGCCCCAAAGCATGATGTTTCCACCCCCATGCTTCACAGTAGGTATGGTGTTCTTTGGATGCAACTCAGCATTCTTTCTCCTCCAAACACAAGTTGAGTTTTTACCAAAAAGTTATATTTTGGTTTCATCTGACCATATGACATTCTCCCAATCCTCTTCTGGATCATCCAAATGCTCTCTAGCAAACTTCAGACGGGCCTGGACATGTACTGGCTTAAGCAGGGGACACGTCTGGCACTGCAGGATTTGAGTCCCTGGCGCGCAGTGTGTTACTGATGGTAGCCTCTGTTACTTTGGTCCCAGCTCTCTGCAGGTCATTCACTAGGTCCCCCGTGTGGTTCTGGGATTTTTGCTCACAGTTCTTGTGATCATTTTGACCCCACGGGTGAGATCTTGCGTGGAGCCCCAGATCGAGGAGATTATCAGTGGTCTTGTATGTCTTCCATTTTCTAATAATTGCTCCCACAGTTGATTTCTTCACACCAAGCTGCTTACCTATTGCAGATTCAGTCTTCCCAGCCTGGTGCAGGTCTACAATTTTGTTTCTGGTGTCCTTTGACAGCTCTTTGGTCTTGGCCATAGTGGAGTTTGGAGTGTGACTGTTTGAGGTTGTGGACAGGTGTCTTTTATACTGATAACGAGTTCAAACAGATGCCATTAATACAGGTAACGAGTGGAGGACAGAGGAGCCTCTTAAAGAAGAAGTTACAGGTCTGTGAGAGCCAGCAATCTTGCTTGTTTGTAGGTGACCAAATACTTATTTTCCACCATAATTTGCAAATAAATTCTTTAAAAATCCTACAATGTGATTTTCTGGATTTTTCTTTTCTTATTTTGTCTCTCATAGTTGAGGTATATCTATGATGAAAATTACAGGCCTCTCTCATCTTTTTAAGTGGGAGAACTTGCAAAATTGGTGGCTGACTAAATACTTTTTTGCCCCACTGTATAGGGATGCACGATATATCAGTCACCATATCGGTATCGGCCGATAATACATTTTTTCTGTTATCGGTATTGGCCCAATAAGAAAATTTGCCAGATATCTTTATATCTTTAAGCCGATAAATAATTAATTATTTCCTTCAGAGACACTTCAGATGTGCGCTGTTCGCCATGATGGTTTTGAAATGCTTGAAATATGATTGGAATCACTTTGAAAAGGACAATACACTTATGTGCAACATGTGCAGAGCAAGTCTGTCATAAAGGCTACATAAAATTATAATCGGAACATTACTGTAAATTACTTTGTGGAATCTTTGTGCGCTGTGTTTTGTGCATGCATTGATCGCATCCGCAAAGGAGCTACACCTCCATGACAGTTAAGTTCGCTTGTGCATTTGCAGCCTTTTGTGCAATTGTATGTAGTAATAATGTGTTTATTTTATGTATATCTGCTTTATCTCAAATAGAATGCGTTTGGTTAAGTTAATAGAGCGTTAATAGAGCGCTTCAGTTTGCCGGTGATCATCAGCGCACGCAGCTCAAACAGCAGCGCACAACTAATAACTATGATTGGGACTGTCGTGTAGATAACATTCTAATGAGAACATTATTATGATAAAATGTTGTGACTTCTTTGGTTTTAGTTGCCGTGTTTCAGCGCGTTGTTACGGGAAGCCAAGTGCACGTCCACGAGTTACACATCTGACTAGCGCATAATAAAAAGTTCAAAATAACTTGTGCATTTCCGTATTTTTGTGCATATATAAGTTGTAATATTATGTTTATGTTCTATAAATATCTGATTCTCATGTAGCCTAATTAACCGGCTATAACAAACGCTTCAGTTTTCTGGTGTTCATTCAGCTTCATACAGCGCACGCAGCTCTAACAGCTGCTATTTAAAACAGCAGTAGCCTATTAATTTGTTATTTTTTCAAAATCACTGAAGCATTATTAATAATAACCACCACTTTTATTTTCTCTTATTATTTTCATCAACAATATGGTTTAGTAAATAATAAAATTTCATTATTGTCCATGCAGATGGCTCTTCGTTTTATTAATCCATGGCGCATGCATTTTGATTCTTTACACATATAATGTTTTTTTTAATGGTGAAATTTGGAAATGGGAGAGTAAAATATGTTTTTTAAACTTACACTGTTCAAACTAGGCTGCTTATGTCGAAGTGTTTGGGATGTGGCTTTTAATGATGAGACCTTTTTTTTAATCAGGCTCTCAAGTAAATACAAATGTGGATATAGATTTATCGGTTATCGGCTTTCAAATATAAAGAATTATCGGTTATCGGTATCGGCCAACATTTTCATATCGGTGTATCCCTAATATATACAGTATATATAGTTAGTTACCAAGCACTACACTCTGTCTGTAAATGTAGAAACTTTGATTGAATCTCATGAAATCTGTCAAGGATATGACACCTGGGTCATATTTTGCAGAAAAATAAGAAATTCTAAAAATACAAATTCTGTTTAGAAAGAATATTAGAAATAATAAGCTCCCTCTCATAAATAAATATTCATATTTTATTTTAAATTGTGAAGTATTTTACAAATATTACTACTTCACAGTATACTTTTGGTGAATTTAATTTATGCTATTTTGATAAAAAAAAGTAACTTTTTTTTTAATCAGCCTGAAATAGCCTTAATTTTCTTTGTGCAAAAAATATTTATTTTTATTTCCTATTGAATTTTGGGTAAAATATTACTTCCTTTTGGCATTTACCAATATAAGAATGAAAGATGATGTTCCGTTGGATTCAAATGTCAATATAATCAGAAAAATTCATCTTTGCTCTTATGATACTGCTGCATTTACAGGACATTCACAACAACATCTTCAGCTTTAAAACATATTGTAATTACGCAAAGCAAACGGAGATATTGTGTTCCAAGATATTTGCATTATACATATTCAAAGGTTTATGTTGATGAATGGCAGGGTACAGCTGTATTTTGTTCACTTTGGTGTAATTCGCTGTTGCTTATTTCCAATATTAAGATAATTTGATTATCTCTAGATTTACCACTTTTACCACAGTTGGCTGTTATAATAAGATTGAAATGTACGTCTTGATTGCTTTGCCTTTGCTCACCTGTAGTCAGCTGACCTGATTCTAGTGTCATCAGTATTGAATAGAGGTCTACACCTGAGACACTACACCACTAAAAATACTGAAGATATCTTTAGGATTACTGCTGGGTAGATATTATATAGTGTTGCATACAGATTTTCATTATTTAGTGGTACGATCAAGTAGAAATTTGCCGAACGGATAAATTCTGTCATTTTTGGGGTTTTGATATCATGATTATTCCTCGGGAATGATTGATTGTACATCGACATGATACTGAGGGATTGGTTGTATTTTGGTTTGAAGTGGACTGGGAATCAACCAAATGTCCAACACTTCCTCGGACGGCAGACTCAACTTCCAGCCTGTTGTATTGATAAGCTCTGCGTCTGATTTGTGCCCTCTTCCGATTCTCAAGCTTTTTTTGTATTAATTGAAAATAAGATGAGTCCTTAAAATTATACATATGTTTTATTTTAAAGAGAACAAAAATGAAATTATATGTGTACAAAATAACTTTTTCTGTATAAAGAGAATCACAATGAGATAATTTACTAGCTATCATAGGCAGCCGTCATATATGGAGGAGACATTGTTATTTATACCCATGAAAACAGTGATATGCTTAATATTGTGAAGATTTATTGTATGCCACTTGTCCATGATTTTTTGTAAGTGTGTTTAACTGCATCTGTAATTTGTATGTCCCTGTAGAGTATTTATTTTAAGTGGACTTAAATAAATTTTTAAAATGTGTGAGATTGTGTGAGAGTGTGTGAGTGAGTGAGTGAGTGAGTGAGTGAGTGAGTGAAGGTCATACAGAGCAGGGCTCTCGGCTGTTGATTATGAATAAACCACTAATGAAAGAGATGCACACTTTTGAAGAGCAGAAGGAGATCTGTAACCAGTCGAGTCCCAGCAAGAAGCCTACACCGGTGAGTCTGTAGCCAGGTTCCTTGTAATATATCGTCATATAGCTACTGGTTGTGACTGCAAGCATTAAAGCTTGTGTTGAGCTCAGAGGTGTCTGCATTTGATAACGGCTCTAAAAATAGAGACACTGAACAGACGCGATGGCGCGAGCGTGTGCTGCAGTGATGCCGCTGAGGAATAAACCTGTATTCAACAGTGGATCAGCAAACTCAATAACAAGGCAGCTTACAGAAGAGGACAATGATCCGCGATAAAACCGCAGTGCAGAATTTGGTATGAGCAATTGTACAATTTTACAAAAAGGATATGAAGACGCGCTCATGACCAGTAGCTTTTATAGGCTACGTGCTTCGGTTAATTTAGCAACAACGCAGATTGCGCAGCGATTAAAAATAAATAGAAAATTATTTTTGTTATTTTTTTAAACACCTTTATTTATTAGTTTGATTTTCTATCTATCTATCCATCCATCCAAAAAAAAAAAATTTAAAATTGGCTGTTGACTTGTTTTGCTTTATTGCATTATTCATTTGCATAACATTTGATATTGTTAATGGATATTTTGTTGTTCTTATTGCATAGATTAAATATTGGTCTGTTTGCCTGTTTTTCAGTGTTTGTCTGTATTAAATTATTTAAACCTTCTGGATGTCCTTACCTTGTTCACTTTTGTTTGTTTGGTTTTCATTAAAATAAAATTTCTGACATTTTGGGTTTTATTGTATGGGCTTACTAAATCTGTACATCTGTTTGTGTGTCTAAAATCTATCTATCTATCTATCTATCTATCTATCTATCTATCTATCTATCTATCTATCTATCTATCTATCTATCTATCTATCTATCTTTTGTTGCAAAATTTGAAATATATTTGAAAAAACATTAAAATAGTAACCAAAAATGTATGGCCTATACCTTCATTATGTAATGTAATGTTTATTCAGCCAAATCCTCAGAATGCCATCACCATCGCCGTGTCCTCCCGTGCCCTCTTCAATATGGATCGAGAGCAGGACATTTATGAGCAGCAGGGGATGGAGGATTACCTGAAATATCAGATCCAACACGAGATCGAGCCATTCGCACCCGGACCAGCATTCCCCTTCATTAAGGTCAAACCAGTTCTATTGTATTTACACACATCGGTGACTAGAAATTATGTCATTAATAAGAATCTAAAAGAAGTTTGCAATTATCTCAACTTAAGAGAAGAAAATATTCATTTCTGTCATCCAGTTATCCAAGCTACAGAGGAAATGTTATTTTTCTGTGCTGTAGGCAGTGGAGGCAGTGAACACTCGACTCAGGGAGCTTTATCCAGACAGTGAAGAGCTCTTCGATGTGGTTCTGATGACCAGCAATCATGCTCATGTGGGACTTCGGCTCATAAATTCAATCAACCATTACCGTAAGTCAAAAGATGTTTGACCGCACTGGGATGCGGAGTTGCTTTGAACATTTTAATATATCAGTATTTATCATCTAATAAGTTTTAATGCAGATTTCTATCTTTCTGGTAAAAATATGCATGAAGATACAGAAAATATGATGAATTCATTAAAACATTGTACAGTATGGGTTTATACCCAGTAGAGTTACACCCCATTGTGCCACTCTGATTGGTAACATATTTACTAATGATACTGAAAATAATACTGTGTGCGGACTATTAGTAAAATACATTAGTGATCATCTACTGGTTTTTACAGTTTATGCCAATAACTATAAGAGGAAACAGCTAGATGTAAAACAAGGTTCCAGACGAGTGAGAAAACTATGAATGCATTCAAGAATGACTTAGTACAAGATTGGGGAGTTGTATTTAAAGAAAATGATGTTGACAACACACTTATATTTACAATGCACTAGAATTTATCAAACAAAGAACTAGAGAGGCATATAATAAACAAAACATATACAAATAAGTTAACCAGTTTCTTACAGGTTTGTAGAAAGGAATATTATAGTAAACTATTAGTATTCATAAAAAACAACATTAAAGGAATATGGGATATATTAAATAGTATTATTAAAAAAGATACTGGACAACAAAGTTATCCTCAATATTATATTGATAACAACACTATAACGATCATATGGATGACTAATTATATACTATTAATAGCTTTAATACATTTTTTTTGTGAGTGTTGGACCAAAATTGGCTAAAGAAATTCAAGATCCGATGTCATAGGAAGATTGGAATGACAATTTAAAAATAATAATAAATATCGTAAATATAAAACATTATAATGACTGATTGTAATGAAGTTCATATACAAACTATGAAAACGTCATTGAGGGGATATCAAAACTACTAACACATATTTGTAATCTATCATTTCAAACCGGTACATTTCCAAACAAAATGAAAATAGCCAAAGTAGTTCTGCTGTACAAAACTGGGGATATACATAATTATTCAAACTACAGGCCTGTTTCTCTACTTCCACAATTTTCAAATATTCTGGAAATATTATTTACTAATAGATTAGATACGTTTTTAAACATATAAATTACTCTCTGTCTGTCAATATGGATTCAAATCACATAGTTCAACATCATTGGCATGAATGGATTCAGTTGAATAAATTAAAAAGCTATAGATCATAAGCAGTTTTCATAGATCTTAAAAAAGTTTTTGACACAATTGATCATAATATATTAATTTATTAACTGGAACGGTATTGGATTAGATGGGTAGTACTGGACTGTGTGAAAAGTTATTTAGGGACAGAAAACAGTTTGTGAAGTTGGGGGAATATTCAACTTTGTGCTTGGGTATTACTTGTGGCATCCCCCAGGGGTCGGTACTGGGTCCAAATTTATTTCTGCTTTATATAAATGATATCCCCAAAGTATCAAAAATGGTCAAATTTGTTTTATTTGCAGATGAGAGAAATATATAAAAAATGAATAAATAAAAAATGTGGTTTGATAGAAATAAATTATCATTAAACATTAATAAAACTAAATGTTATTTGGGAATTGTAAAATGATTACACAAGTCCAGATACAGATAGAAAGGGTAGATGAAAATATGTTTCTTGAGGTGATAATAGATGATAAATTAAGTTGGAAATCTCACATAAAACATTTACATAATAAACTTTCTAGAAGTGTTTTAGTACTGAATAAAGCAAAGCTTGTTCTGGACCACAAATCACTCCACATGCTTTATAGCGCATTAATATTACCACATTTAAATTATTGCTCAGAGGTTTAGGGCAAAATGCAGATTATCAACACTAGTTATGTTGCAAAAAAGAGCAATATGGATAATTCATAAAACATATTTATTATTTTTAAATTCAAAGGAATTACATTTTATTTATCTGGTTCATTTTCAAACAGCACAAAAAATGTATAAAGCATTATAAAACATATTCAATTTAATGTTAATATTCAGTAATAGTTTCTTAATGGAGAAGAGAGATATAACTTTAGGAAAGAGTGATATTTTAAGCAAGTTTATGTTCGTAAACATTAAGACGTTTTTGTATTTCTGTGGAGAAATTGTGGAACAGACTAAGTTTAGTGCTCAAGCAATGCTCAAACGTGACCCAGTTCAAAAATTAGTATGAATGTATGGTTTTCAAAATGTAGGAAAATGGATTTTACTAGGTGTTCATACAGATTATTTACTCATTGTTTTTATTCATGCTATGCTTATTATAGAAAAAAGTATATGCAGTAAATTGTAAAGAATGTATTAAAACAAGATTGAGATGACAGAATTATGAAGATAGTTTGATCATTATTGTTACTGATTATTACTATAAATGAGGAGTGGTGAATGGGTAGATTAAATAAGCTTATGCTTCTTCATACTCCTTTTTAAACAGGTGTAAGTTACTCATATCTTAAAGGAATAGTCAACCAAAAATTATGTCTATATCATGTCTATTTAGTTCCAATGCATTGGCACTAGTGGCATTTATATATTTTATTTTACTATAGTTTTACTATAATTTTAGTTTTAGTTAACTAAAGTAATCCTGCCATTATGTTCTGCTGTCAAGTTCTACATGTTTGGAACAAAACTTCAAAAAATGGAAAAACATATTTTTAGTGAGCTGCTTAATTCACTAATTGAGCTCATTGTAGTTATTAAAAGTTACTATAAGGTACTATCTTGTGTTCTTTTTATTTCAAGAGCTATTTATAGAGCGCTTTTGTATGACTGGAGGCAACAGTCTTATTGGGTATCTGAAAGCCTACCATGCCAACCTTTATCTGTCAGCTGATTCACTGAAAGTAAGAGAAGCCATTGAAGAAGGTGAGTGGATGTTTGGGGAATTAATACATTTTTAATGGTAGAATCATAAATATGCTCATTTTGATTCAATATCAAATTCTTTCTTATTAGGAATTGCCGCAGCAACAGTATTCTCACCTGGAAAAATCACAGAGGTGCCGGAGACTCAGCTCCGAGTGGCCTTTGATGGAGATGCCGTTCTCTTTTCAGATGAGTCGGAGAGAATCTACAAAGCCCATGGACTGGACAAGTTCTTTGAGCATGAGAAAGCCCATGAAAATAAACCTCTTGATCATGTATGTTCCATTTAAATTTAATAGCATGCAATAATATACTGTTTAAACTCCATTGATTATGTGAATGATTGCTGTAAAACATCTACTGACACTTTTTCACAAGAAAACAGGTCTATTATACTTCTGACAACAGTGAATTATTATAAATGTTCACAGGGACCACTTAAGGGGTTCTTGGAAGCTTTAGGGAAGCTGCAACAGAAATTCTATGCCAAAGGTCAGCGCCTGGATTGTCCCATACGCACCTATTTGGTTACAGCTCGCAGTGCAGCCAGTTCAGGCACCCGGGCCCTCAAGACGTTACGTTCCTGGGGTCTAGAGACCGATGAGGCCCTCTTCCTAGCAGGAGCTCCTAAAGGCCCAATGCTGGAAAAGATCAGACCTCACATCTTCTTCGATGATCAGATGTTCCACGTGGAGGGAGCAGCAGAACTTGGGACTGTGGCGGCTCATGTTCCCTATGGAATTGCCCAGAAGTTTCAATCAAAGACAGCAAGGGATGTAAAAAAAGACATGCCAGCCAAGCAGCTAGAGTGAATACTGCTCTCTTCATCCTGGGTGTGACGATTTTAAATAAGGTTTTAAAGGCATGCTTCACCCCAAAATAAAAAATCTCTCATCACTTACTCACCGACAAGTTGTTCCGAATCTGTGTGAGTTCATTTCTGCTGTTAAACACAGAAGAAGAAATGTTGAAGTATGTTTGCAACCAAACAGTTGCCGATAGCCATTGACTTTCATAGTATGGAAGAAAATGGAAGTCAGTGGCTTTGTAATTGATTACTTTCCAATAGTAAGTAAATAAATATATAAATATAGTAAGTAAATAAAATTAAATAATAGTGCTGTCAAACGGTTAATCGCTTCCAAAATCATTTTGTCATTTACATAATATACGTGTGTATATTGTGTATATTTATTATGCATATATAACAACAAACACATATATTTAAGAAAAATATGTTATGTTAATATATTAAATATATTTATAATATAAAGTATAAGAATGTAAATATAAATGTATGTACATGTAAATATTTGTAAATAAATACTGTATGTGTGTAACATTTTTTATACGATTAATCGCGATTAATTGTTTGACACTAAAAAGTGTTAACATAGCTACTCAGTGAGTTTGGATTTTCCCGTTTCCAAAAATAGGCCAGTTTGTCAGTGGCAAACCCTTTGCACTGAACATCATAGCTTTGAAGTTGTTTACTGCGTTATATCAAGCTATAAATAAACAGAGATGGAAATATGGGCAATAAGTGATATTATATTGTTGAGTTAAATTGTTACATTTTCTGTTCTAATAGCAAATGTTATTTATTTTATAATGCCAGAGTCTAGCTAAAGCTAAAATGCACCAAATGCTTGTTGGATATCATAAATAGCACCTTTAGCCATGCATGTTTTCAGCTTTTATACTGTTATGGTCTGGTTTTGAATCGCCGCCTCTGTTATTGTTTACAATAAAGTTATGTTTTACACTCTGTATTGAAATCTTTATGTGTTTACATCTCTTATAAAGTGTTTAAATCCATCAATGTTATATGTATAAATTTGGTTCAAGCGATTGTGAAATACTGTGTGTTACTCAGGGCATGCTCAAGTCAGTGTTTTGCACTAAACACTATAATAAACAGTGAAGAGGAAAAAAATTGTGAAAAATAGACCATGTTTTTTTCTTATTTAAGTGTAGAATATTTAAGTAGGTACTAGACTTCCCCCAGCCATCTGAAATGGGGCCGATTGGACCGAGAGAGAAAGCAGAAGTATCCAGCTTTGATACTTTCCCACTGTCGCTTGAGTAAAGCAAAACAAATGACCCTGTGGGCGAAATGACAGAAATATAACGTTACATATTTCTTCACTTCTTCAAATAACCCCTTACGTCAAAGTGTGTGTGGTGTGTTGTGTGTTGTGTGCGAGAGAACTACAGTTACCATAGTAACTTTGAGTGCGGTCCTGATGACTATTTTAAGGGCGGGACTTAAAAATGTCGTCATTTTAAAGTCCTGTTGGACTTTTAACTCGCGTCCGTCTGGTTAATGTGTCACCGTCGTTAATAGTACGCCACACTTCTGGATCGTGTTCAGTTTAATTCGTGTTTAAAAATTGTTTGTAGATGATACAAATAGTAAGGTAATCGTGAATCGTTTCAGTCTTTGTTTAGGAATGTAACTAATCACATGATTAGTGTCATATGACAGAAATCAGAAATCTTCAGCAGTTCCCATTAATACACTAACGTTAATACTGTCGTCTTTCGTGATGAATTCAGATGGATAGACAGATGTGGCGACTCTTGAAGTAAACCGCTGGATCATGGAGCGTTTGGGGGTTTTGTCTGTTCTTCTCACCGCTTGTGTTTTGGGTGAGTTTCTTAATCG